>CM066167.1:31283747-31783747 GCA_033629205.1 Lithocarpus polystachyus
TTATTCAATTAATCTATTTCTATTACAATGAGTGCATGCTATTTATAAGGCATGACTGAAAGTTGAAAATATAAAAAAAAAACGTACTAAATAATAAAACCCTAATTAAAAGCTAATTTGGTCTAAAAATAGCAGATCCAAAATAGGAAAATGGCTAAAAAAACGTTCTAAATAATAAAAGCCTAAAATTAAGGTAGATCTGGTCTGAAATTAGAAGTTCCAAAATAGGAAAAATGTCTATTAACTAATATAGAGCTGGAAAGTCAATCAGCTATTAATCCACGCTATAAATAACACCCAATTAAGCCAAATCATCCCTCAATAGCTTGGATTAAATTTATTATGCCCTTATCTTCCTTTGGGCCCAGCCTGGAATGTCCTGCGTTAGAATTAGCCCAAATCTCTTGAATCAGCCCATTAAGTGCTGCTTTGATCTTCTTGGATCTTGCTTTAGTAATTGGCCCAACTAGAGCATGGAATGGATCCTTGAATGCTTGTTGATTCTCATCAAAAATCATTGGAATAAGACTTGGACTTTTAGGTTTAATATTGTCTTTTGTACAGATTTTAGTCTCAAAGATTTAGTTTATTTTCTTTATGATGTTAGAAAATTATTATTTTGTAGATCCTTTGAGAATTGCACTATTGAAGATATTTTTGGATTTATTGATGAAATTTTCTTTAAGGATAATTCTTTAGTTGTTAAGAAGGTCTTTCACACTTATAGGGTGTAAACTTTATAAGTGTGTAGCTGTTGTCACAAGCCTAACTCTTACTTGGGTTTAGGGTGTCATAGGGATCCTCCTCCCAATGGCTACCTCAAGATTAATTTCATTGGAGCAACTTTCAAAGACATTGGGAAGGCAGGTTTGGGGTTAGTAATATGCAAAAGTAATGGTCAAGCCATTGCATCCCTTTCAGAACAAGCCCCATTGCCTTACTCATCTGATATTGTAGAGGCAATGGCAGCAGCAAAAGCCATTTCCTTTCCTCATGAACTCAGCTTTACATCTTACATCATCGAAGATGACTTAGAAACTTGGATCAAAGCTTTCCAAGCTGACGACGTGTCTCTATCTCCCTTTGGTCATATCCTAGCTTTTGCCAAATCCACAATAGATGCCAATGATAATATTTCTTACTCTCATGTTCGTAGACTTGGTAATTCCGTTGCTCACAACCTAGTTAAACATGCTAGACATGTTAGGGGTTTCTTAGTGTGGATGAAGGATGTTTCTCCACACTTGTTTTCTGTTCTTTTCGCCGATCACAACTGATTTTCCTTAATGAAATTCAAATTCTTGTTTCTAAAAAAAAAAAAAAGTTTGATAAGTTGCAAAATGCAAAGACAATAGCTCAGTGCAATTGTTTGCTCTGCTTTATGGGGAGAATTAAGGTTCGTTTAATTGAGAAAATGGAAAAGTAAGATGATAGAAAATGGGGAGGATAGACTCTATCTTCATTTCTAGCCAAACTAGGCCGGGACAGGCCGGAAAAGAGAAAAAAAAATTTTGTTTTAGGTACCGTTTCTGCCCAACCTGGGCTAGAGCATTCCCAAAAAAAATTCAAAAAAATAGTAAAGAAATTCAAACAATTAAAAAAAAATAGTCATTTTGGCTTCATTTCAAGCCAAATTGGGCTAGGAAAGGATGAAAAAGAGAATTTTTTTTTTTTTTTTTTGTTCTGGGAACTGTTTTTTCTTGACTCGGGTTGGAGCATTCCCAAAAAAATTCAAAAAAAATTCAAAAAATAAAATAAAAAAATGACATTCTGGCTTCATATATAGCCAAACCATACCAAGATAGGCTGAAAAAGAAAAAAAAAAACTGTTCCATGTATCATTTCTGCCCAACCAATGCTTGAGCATTCCAAAAAAGATTCAGAAAAAAGTAAAAAAAAAATTAAGAATTAAAAAACGTCGTTTTGGCATTCCTAGCAAAACTGGGTTGGGAGAGGCCGAAAAAAAGAAAAAAAAAATTGTTCCGGGTGCCGTTTCTACCCAACCTAGGCTGGAGCATTCCCAAAAAAATTCAAAAAAAAATAATTTTTTAAAAAGTCATTCTGGCTTCATTTCAGGCCAAACTTGGCCAAAAAAGAAATTAAAAAAAAAATTTGTTCTGGGTATTGTTTCTGCCCGATCCGGGCTGGAGCATTCCTAAAAGAATTCAAGAAAAATTGTAAAAAAGTAAATTAAAAAAAAAAGTCACTCTGGCTTCATTTCTAGTCAAACTGGACCGGGACAAGCTGAAAAAAAGAAAAAAAATTTCGTTCTGGATATCGTTTTTGCCCGACTCGAGATAGAGTATTCCCAAAAGATTTAAAAAAAATAGTAAAAAAATTCAAAAAATTAAAATATGGCGTTTTGGCTTCATCTCTAGCGAAACCGAGCTGGGATAAGTCGGAAAAAAAAAATTTCATTCTGGGTACTATTTCTGCCAACCCGAGATGGAGCATCTTGAAAAAAATTTAAAAAATGACATTCTGGCTTCATTTATAGCCAAACCAGATCGAGATAGGCCAAAAAAGGAAAGAAAAAAAAAATCTTTCCGAGTATCATTTCTTCCCAACCAATGCTAGAGCATTCAAAAAAAAAGTTAAAAAATAAAAATAAAAAAAAAACGTCTTTTTGGCATTCCTAGCAAAACCGGGTAGGGACAAGCCAAAAAAGAGAGAGATTTTTTTTTTGTTCCTGGTACTATTTTTGCCCAACCTAGGCTAGAGCATTCCCAAAAAAATTCAAAACAAATAGTAATTAAAAAAAAAAAGTCATTTTGGCTTCATTTCAGGCCAAACCTGATTGAAAAAGAAAGAAAAAAAAATTTTGTTCCAAGTATTGTTTCTGCCAACCAGGGCTAGAGCATTCCAAAAAAAATTCAAGAAAAACTGTAAAAAAATCCAATTTTTTTTTAGAAGCCACTCTGGCTTCATTTCTAGCCAAATCGGGTTGGGAAAGGTTGAAAAAATGAAAATAATTTCGTTCTGGATATCGTTTCTGCCCGACCTGGAATAGAGTATTCCAAATTTTTTTTAAAAAGATAGTAAAACAATTCAAAAAAAATTAAAATACATCATTCTAGCTTCATCTCTAGTGAAACCAAGCTGGGATAGGCCGAAAAAGAGAGAAAATTTTTTTTCGTTTCGAGTACCGTTTCTGCCTGACCTAGGCTGGAGCATTCCCAAAAAAATTTCAAAAAATAGGAAAAAAATTCAAAAAAAAAAGTCATTTTGGCTTCATTTCTAGCCAAATCAGGTAGGGATAAGACGGAGAGAGAATAAAAATTACGTTTCGAGTACCATTTCTGCCCAACCCAAGTTGGAGAATTCCCAAAAAATTCAAAAATAATGGTAAAAAAATTCAAAAAAGTTAAAAAGACACCAATATTACTTTATTTCTGGCCAAATTGTGCAGGGACAAATCGTAAAAAAGAAAAAAAAAAAAAAAAAAAAAGAGAATTTCATTTCGGGTACCGTTTCTGCCAAACCTGGGCTAGAGCACTCCAAAAAAAAAATAGTAAAAATTTCAAAAAGGTAAAAAAAAACATCATCCTAGCTTCATTTCTAGCCAAACCGAGCAGGGACATGCCAAAAAAAAAAAAAAGGGAAGAATAACAATTCGTTCCGGGTATTATTTCTGTCAACTCGGGCTGGAGCATTCCAAAAAAATTAAAAAAACTAAAGGCGTCACTTTGGCTTCATTTCAAGCCAATCTGGGCTGTGATAGGCTGAAAAAGAGGGAAAAAAAATCTTGTTCTAGGTACTATTTCTGCCCAACCTTGGCTAGAGCATTCCCAAAAAAATTTGAACGCAAATAGTACAAAAATTCAAAAAATTAAAAAATGTCATTCTGGTTTCATTTCTAGGGAATTTGGGCTGGGATAGGTTGAAAAAAATAAAAAGAAAAAATCGTTTCGAGTACCATTTTTACCCTGGAAGTTCGAATAGCGTATAAAACACTATAAACGTTTAGACCCCCAATATACAAATTACTAATTCAAGCTTAATATCAAACAAATTATGTGCGGAAAATGAACAAAAGCTTATTACAGAATTGATAAACAATCTATTACATGGACAGTAATAGACCCTCCAAGCCTAATCTACCCAGTGTACCTAAGCCGTTCAAGCTTCTACTCCAACGAGGTTACGCCAAACCTATTTCTTCTTTAGCTTCCCGGATTCCGCTATAGCCCATAGCATCAACCAATATCAATTGGTCCCTTCCTAACTGCTTCCCAAAGCACCAAAAAACCTTCTCACAGATATGGGTATGGTGAGAAAAGGTTTTGGATAAGGTACCTCTGAAGGATCTAACAATGGAGAGAGTAAGAGTAGAGGAATTTGAAGAGTCACAATGTAAAGATTATGAATGAGTCAATCTTGTTTTTCTATAGGGTTTCTCTCTCAAAATTCTCTCTGTAAGCTATCTACATTTTGTGGGTATAAGAGGTATTTATACTGGGGTGAGAAAGGAATGCGAAGAGTCAGTTTTTCAAAACAGAGCTGGCTGGCCGCTTAACCTCGCGACTTGACAGAGTCGCGAGTTCAAGCTACGAGCTAACTGAATGGTCAGGCTAGATATTTTGTCGTGTAGTGCTACAGCTGGCAGACGATTCAGCTTCTCCGCACGCTTCACTCATGTGCATCTTCTGGCGGCTTGCCAGTCAAGAGTTACCTGTGAGATCCAGTCACGAGTCCTTGCTTCACTGTACAATCTTGAGCATTTCTTCACATTTTCTCACACACTACCCTTACATGATTCCCACCTAAATACAGGGTTTCTAAGTGCTGAAATACAAGCAAATTGGCATGGAATAAAGCCAACAAAATGGTTGATAAATTTCAACCTTACATGCCTGACCCGAGCTGGAGCATTCCCATAAAGTTCAAAAAAATAGTAACAAAATTCAAAAAATTAAAAAACGTCATTCTGATTTCATTTCTAGCCAAACTGGGGCGAGGCAGGCTAAAAAGAGAATAAATTTTTTTTTATCTAAGTACCGTTTCTGCCCAACTTAGGTTCGAGCATTCCAAAAAAAATTCAACACAAATAGTAAAAAAATTGAAAAAGTCATTATGGTTCATTTCAGGCCAAATAAGGTAAAAAAAAAAAAATTGTTTTAGGTACCTTTTTTGCTGACTCGGGCTGGAGCATTCCCAAAAAAATTCATGAAAAACTGTAAAAAAAAAAAAAAAAAAAAAAAAACCATCATTCTGGCTTTATTTCTAGCCAAACTGGGTTAGAGCACCCCTAGAAAAAATTCAACACAATTAGTAAAAAAATTCAAAAAAATTCAAAAATGTCATTCTGGCTTCATTTCTAGCAAATCTAGACTAGGATAGGCCAAAAAAAAAAAAATTCTGTTACAGGTAATGTTTTTGAGCAACCCGGGCTGGAGCATTCCCAAAAAAATTCAACAAAAATAGTACAAAAATTAAAAAATGTCATTTTGGCTTCATTTCAGGCCAAACTTGGAAGGGAAAGGTCGTAAAAGAGAGAAAACTTTTGTTACTGGTACCGTTTTTGCCCAACCCAGGCTGGAGCATTCCCAAAAATATTTTAAAAAAAATTAAAAAAATTCAAACAATTGAAAGAACATCATTCTGGCTTCATTTCTACCCAAACCAGGCCAGGACAGGGCGAAAAAGAGGAAAAAAAATTCCTGTTTCGGGTACCGTTTTTTCTTGACACGGGCTGGAGAATTCCCAAAAAAATTCAAAAAAAAAAAACAGTAAAAAAATTTAAAAAAAAAAACAAAAAAAAGTCATTCTGACTTCATTTATGGCCAAACCAGGCCGAGATAGGTCATGAAAGAGAGGAAAAAACTTCGTTTCGGGTACCGTTTCTGCCTGGCCCGTGCTGGAGCATTCCTAAAAAAGTAGTAAAAAAATAAAATAAAAAACTCAAAAAAAAGTCATTCTGGCTTTATTTCTAGGCAAACTGGGCTATGATAGGCTGATAAAGAGGAAAATAAAATTTCATTCCGGGTACTATTTCTGCCCAACCTTGGCTGGAGCATTGACAAAAAAATTCAAAAAAAAAAAATAGTACAAAATTTAAAAAAATTAAAACATCTTTCTGGCTTCATTTCTAGGGAAATCGGGCCTGGACAGGTTGAAAAAGAGAAAAAAAAAATTTCATTCCAAGTATCGTGTTTGCCTAACCTGAGCTGGAGTATTCCCAAAAAATTAAAATAAAAGTAAAAAAAATTAAAAAAATGTCATTCTTGCTTTATTTCTAGCCAAATCGAGCCAGGACAAGCTGAAAAAGAGAAGAAAAAAATTCATTTTGGGTACTATTTTTGCCCAACCTGGGCTGGTACATTCTCAAAAAAAATTCAAAAAAAAATTGTAAAAATATTCAAAAAAATTAAAAAAAAAAAGTCATTCTAGCTTATTTTCTAGCCAAACTAGGTCAGGACAAGCTGAAAAAAAGGGGAAAAAATCGTTCTGGGTATCGTTTCTGCCTGACCTAGGCTAGAGCATTCCTAAAAAAATTGGAAAAAAAAAAGTCATTTGGGCTTCATTTCTAGCCAAACCAAGCTGGGACAAGCCGAAAAAGTGAAAAAAAAAAAAAAAAAAATTCATTCCTAGTACCATTTCTACCCGACTCAAGCTAGATCGTTCCCCAAAAAGTTAAAAAAAAATAAACTCTAAAAATATTCAAAAAATTAAAAAATGTCAATCTGGCTTGATTTCTAGCCAAATTGGGCCGGGACAAGCCATAAAATAGAAAAAAAAAATTTGTTAGGACATATGTGATTTGATGTTAGGAACATATGTCAATATTTTATGTAATTGGCTAATCTTTTGACAAAATGCACTTTACTTGTATTTGGGTAGATCCAGGATGAGTTTAGTACTTTAAGGAACAAGAGTTCAAGTTTAGTATTGAAGCCATGCAAATCTGTCCAAGACACAAGTGAAGAAGTGCTGATTCATTAAAGGTCGACAGCTGCTCGACAGATAGCTATCTATCGATGTTTAACGAGGCTCGACAGATACTATCTATCGAGAATTACGAAAATCAGTTTTTCAGATTTGATTTTCGACCCATGCTTATGTATTTGTGTCGGGTTTCTTTTCTCACAATCCTAGACATATATAAGGCTTATTTTAGAGGCCATCACATAAGAGAATACAAGGAGAACATATGAAAAAGGTGACCGATGCATTATTCTCTTTGAAAGAAGCTACTGCGTCTTTTCGCCTTAGGATTTTGTAACCAAGTGCTTCTTGATTTTCATTGTTGATGAAGTGAAGAACTTCGCAGCCAACATCTTCTTCAAGTTGGTGTGTTAGTCACGTACTGGGATCAGTGCAAAAGGGTGGCATTCATATATTGAAGAGTTCAGAGGTTCTGAAGCGGTAGAAGATTTCTGATGTAAGTTCATCTCCGGAGATTGTAGAGTCTAAGGACAAAGATTTTGTACTAGATGTGAAACTTCTCTTTATTATAGTGGTTGCTTTTTGGGAAGGTTTCCCCCTAGGTTTTTATTGTGAAACTAATTTGTTTCATTGGTTTTCCTGGGTCATCATATCTTGTTGTATTTATTTTTCTGCTGCATGATTTTGACATGATATTGTTGTTTATTTGTTTTAACAAGTTTTATTTATGATAAATCTAATTAACAACTTGAGTTTAAAACTTGTTGATTCTATCAATTGGGATCTAAATTTTTCAACAAATGGTATCAACGTGGGCACACTCTGATTAGGTTTTAATCTTTGCTGTGTGATCCATTAACCCCTATTTGTTTTGGATAGAGGACAGTCTCTTATTATACCTCCTTTATTTGATGGCACTAACTATGCATACTAGAAAGTATACATGAGAGCTTTCTTGTTGTCTTTAGATGAGAAGGTGTAGCAAGCTGTGGAGATAGGCTGGAGTAAGTCTACGAAGCGCCGGCCGACTGGGATGATGCTAAGATCAAGGTGGAAAACTTCAACAACAGGGCATTGAATGCGTTGTTTTGTGTGGTCACAAATGAGGAGTTTAAGAAGATATCCTCCACTAGAATTGCTAAGGAAGCATGGACTATTCTCCAGAAAACTTATGAGGGAACCAAGGCTATCAAAGATTCAAAATTTTAGAGGCTCACTACCAACTTTGAGGAGATCCAGATGGAGGAGGATGAGTTGTTTGATGAGTTCTATGCCAAGCTCAAGGATATAGTAAACTCAACTTTTAATCTTGGGAAAACCATTCCTGAACCCATAATTGTAAGAAAGGTGTTCAGATCTTTACTAGAGAGATTCCATGCAAAGATCACCGCAATTGAGGAATCAAAGGATATTAATAAAATTCCTTTGATAGAATTGGTTGGCAACTTACAGACCTATGAGTTAGGGTTGACAAGGATCGGGAAAACGAGCAAGAGTAAGAGCATGGCATTAAAGGCCAAGAGCAGTGACACAGATGAGTCTTCCGATGATGAAGATTCTAAGATGAAGTCCTACATCAATTGGCAGTTCAAGAAGTTCATGAAGAATGCCAATGCAAAGGGCTTCGACAAGGACTGTAGGAAATCGAGTTCTTCTCAGTCTTAGAGCCAAGACAAAGGGAGGAAGGATTCTAGAGATGGTAGCAAGTGTTTCGGGTGTCAAGGTGTAACACCCGTCTCATTTAAATTTAATTTAATCACTTCTAGAGAGTAAATTTGATAAATTGCTTATTTATTTTGGAGGAAATAATTAATTTATATTGTGATTTTTACAATGATAATGATGATAATAATAATAATATTAATATTAAGGGGTAACGTGAATAACTATTTTGTGGTCTATTCAAAAATTAACTAATAGCCTCTTATCAGTTAAGGAAAAGGTTAAAAGGATTTGAACCTTTTTGGAGTAGGAGTTTTAGTGTCTTAGGAATTCTTTAGAAGTCCTAGCCTATGTTAACAACCTTATAATGAGTTTAGTGGAAAGGTAGGTCTTGGAAGTTTATTTTAGTAGTAGTGGGCTTCTAAATTTTCAGCCCAAGTGAAATTAGCCTTAACCTGAATTAGGCTTCTGAAATTTCAGCCCAAGTGCAACAGCTTATTATGAAAGAAAATTAGGGTTTCTCAAAAACAAAAGAATAGGAGGCTGTGCACTTCAGGGCAGCCAGCAACTTCATCTTGGTTTTGAGGTAAGCATCATTCTAGGAAAGCCTTTTTTTTTTCTTTTTTTTTGCTGGGATTTCATCATTGACATGTTAGTGTTAGGGTTAGTATTGTGTTTGCTGGAAATTCAATGATGGTTGCTGGAATTTCAATTGTGTTTGCTGGAATTTCAATTGTGCTATTAGATTTATATATAAGTATATATAGATATATGGGATTGCCGAATATATATATATATATTTCATCAATAGTTCACGGTTTGATTTATATGGGATTGCCGAATATATATATATATATATTTCATCAATAGTTCACGGTTTGATTTATATGGGATTGCCGAATATATATATATATATATATATATTTCATCAATAGTTCATGGATTAATTCATATGGGATGCGGCCATGTGATGAATGTCTCCAGAGAATAGAGTTATATTACATTGTTTCTTGCGGCCATGTGATGAATGTATACATATATATGCATAAATTGCCTTTATGAAACTATGACCTTTAATGTAAATTGCTTATGCGGTTTGGATTGTGAAGGCTAATGTATATAAGGCTTGGCACTACTTGGATATATATATATATATATATATATAGGTATATTAGGTGTTAGTTTTAGGGTATACTTTGCATTATAATCTAGAATAGGTGGGGGTTTATTAGAAGGAGATGTTAAATTTTAATTTTTTTGCCAATCTTCTTAGTGGCTGAGGAATTGTTTCATCAAAGGACTTTGTGATCATTCAAAATCTGCCCTCATTGAGTTATCTAATTATTATTTAGGTTCTAGTTGACGTCGTTTCGAGCAATTGAAGTGAAGCTTGGTTTAGCCACTAGAGGTAAGTAGACTTCAACACATGACGTCTCTCAGGACATATATATATTTATATATATATATATATATACACGTGGTAAAAATATATATTTATCTATATTGTATATAATTGCAAAGGTGAAGTTCCAAAAACTTATACTATTGTTAGTGCTTTGCACATACTCGAATTTTATTATCTATTGTATGTTATTATGAAATTGTATTTGTTAAGAATTGTTTCAAATGGTCAACTAGACAGTCTGCAACCTTTGCCAACACAGGGTTAAGTGTTGGTCTTCGGCCGAAGTAGTGTTAGTGTGGTGCGGTACAGTGTTATTGTTGCTCTTCGGAGCTAGTGTTGCCTCTTTGAGGTTAGTGTTATTGTTCCCATGGGAAATCACCCACCGAGTGTTTAGCAGCTTTTGTCTGTGTTTGACTAATATTTTTCATATTGGATTACTGTTTAATTGCTACTGTTCTTTCAGGTGGAAAATTGTTTATTTTCATAATAAAGTGTTTCTACCTATTTGGTGCCTATTGGCATATAAATGTGGTTATTATTTTATTAATGTTTACAGCGTTATAGTGAAGTGTTTTATTTTCACAGCTTTATAGAACATATTATATTACAGTTTAAACTAATTTTAATTGTATCGTGATGACTATATTTTGTCAATGATATTATCGTTTTGTTTTGGAAGACATCCTCATGTTTGTAGTCTCTTATTGAGCCTTTAGCTCACCCCTTTTTCCATCCTTTCAGATTAGAGTTATGGAGTGTCTTTTGGTGGTAGATCAGTGGAGCCTTAGATGGACGACTTCGTTTGGAGCTTGATAATTGGAGAATTGTTTTAGTAAAATTGTTTCAGGACAATGAGATTATTATTTTGGAACTATTTAGAGATGTTATTTGGAGATTTTACATTCAAGAATATTATTGTTGTTTTGTTTTTATGGATTATTAAGGAACTCTGATGATATTATAGAAGTTTATTTGAGGATTAATATTACGCTCTGTTCCATTATATCATTGTTGATTATTTCTAAGACAAGTTAAACATCTAAATCCTTGCTTTGGGTTTGGGGTGTTACAGTTATGGTATCAGAGCATAGGTTTATGATTCTGTAGACTTATAGGTTTAATCTTAAGACTATTTTGGAACAAGAGTGTGATTACAAGGAATTTTAGTGTTAGAATTAGTTGACCTTTCATAGTGATTTTATATTTTGTTTGTTTTGTTTATTATTCTAAAGTGTGTAGGAATGATTGTTGTACTATCTATGTGTTTGGTTTTGACCCTCTGAAATATTTGAGATATTTATTTATGAAATCTTATTGTATTGCTTAGAGATATGGCTCCACCAAGGAGGAACCCAGGGGACAGTCAACGAATGCTGGGGGACCTACTAATCTCCAGGCTATTATTGAAGCCATTGGGGGCTTAACCAATATAGTGCAACATCAAGTGGGAGCCACCAATCCGACTAGTGCCTTGGAGAAGTTTAGGAAGCTTGATCCTCCTACTTTCAAGGGTACAAAGGATCCAATTGAGGCTGACAACTGGCTTAAGGAGATAGAAAGGCTCTTTAGAGCAATGGAAGTTAGTGATGAGCAACGAGTTGTCCTTGCTGTTTTTGTACTGAAAGGTGATGCATTGGAATGGTGGGAGTCCACGGAGAGGACACATGGAAGAGAAATTATAACTTGGCAGCATTTTGTTGAGCTCTTTCGTAAGAGGTATTTTCCTGATAGTTTGATGGTGCAGAAGGAAGCTGAGTTCATTCGCATAGCACAAGGTACTCAATCAGTGTATGAGTATGAGCGGAAGTTTGCTGAATTATCCCGCTTTGCTCCACACATGGTTGACACGGAAGCAAGGAAGGCCAGACATTTTGAAAGAGGTTTAAGGGAGGAAATTCAGGGACCGGTTTCCATGTTCAAATTGGAAACATACGCAGAAGTGGTGGATCGAGCTCTCATAGCAGAGAGAAATTGCAATCATCTCTCAAGGACCAATAATCAAGAGAGGAAGCCAACCCAGAGTCATTTTCTTAAGGGGAAGTCTAGTGGAAGTTCATTCAAGAAGCAAGGGGTACCTAATTCAAATAAGAAGGCATACAAAACTTGTCCAAGATGTGGAAAGGCTCATAGTGGAACATGTTATTTGGAGTCTAGGGCGTGTTTTAAATGTGGCAAGACTGGACACTTCATCAAGGATTGTCCAGATATGCGAGCTGAACAAACTACCAATCCAAATGGGAGCCAACAGAGACCTAAGGTTCAGGGTCGAGTTTTTGCTTTGACAAAACAGGACGCCGAGGCCTCCCCATCAGTGGTTTCAGGTACACTTCTTGTTTCCAGTCAGCATGCACAAGTGTTATTTGATTCTGGTTCAACCCATTCTTTCATTTCACGTAGACTTGCACAAAGGCTAAACATGGAACCTGAGAGTTTAAATTATGTATTGTGTGTTGCAACACCTTCTGGACAACAAATGATTTCCCATGAAGTGTACAAGTCTTGTAATGTTTTAGTCTCTGGGAGGGAATTAAAAGCAGATCTTATGTTGCTTGATATGTTTGAGTTTGATGTGATTCTAGGGATGGATTGGTTATCTACTTTTCATGCTTCCATAGAGTGTTTTGGGAAGAGGGTAGTATTTAGAATTCCTGGGGAGCCAGAATTCTTCTTCGAGGGAGATCGTGTGGTGAAACCACCTGTATTGGTGTCAGTGATGCAGGCAAGGCGATTGCTAAGGAAGGGATGTGAAGGGTTCCTTGTTTGTGCTTTGAAGGGTGATAAAGTAGAGTTAAAAGTTGAAGACATCCCAGTGGTGAAAGAGTTCCCAGATGTGTTCTCTGAGGACTTACCTGGACTACCCCCTGACAGAGAGGTTGAGTTCTCTATTGACCTAGTACCTGGTACCGGCCCAATTTCCAAAGCACCTTATAGAATGGCCCCTACAGAGCTCAATGAGTTGAAGGAGCAATTGCAAGACTTGCTTGATAAAGGCTTTATTCGGCCTAGTGCTTCTCCTTGGGGTGCTCCGGTGTTGTTTGTTAAGAAGAAGGATGGTAGTATGCGGTTGTGCATTGATTATAGGGAGTTGAACAAGGTAACCATCAGAAACAAATACCCTTTGCCACGAATTGATGATTTGTTTGATCAGTTTCAGGGCGTTCAAGTCTTCTCTAAAATTGACTTGAGATCTGGATATCATCAGTTGAGGGTTAAGAAGGATGACATACCAAAGACAGCTTTTCGAACCAGGTATGGTCATTATGAGTTCTTAGTGATGCCTTTTGGTTTAACTAATGCTCCTGCTGTTTTTATGGATTTGATGAATAGGGTATTTCATGAGTATTTGGATCGGTTTGTCATTGTTTTCATTGATGACATCTTGGTTTACTCTAAAAGCCAAGAAGAGCATGAGGAACACTTGAGAATGGTGTTGCAGATTTTAAGAGACAAGAAGTTGTATGCTAAATTAAAGAAGTGTGAGTTCTGGTTGAATCAAGTGGTGTTCTTAGGACATGTGATCTCTAGAGATGGAATTACAGTGGACCCTAGTAAGATCGAAGCTGTAGTTAATTGGGCTGCCCCTACTAATGTAAGTGAGGTAAGAAGTTTTTTGGGCCTTGCAGGTTATTATAGAAGATTTGTGGAAGGATTTTCCAGTATTGCAACTCCTCTGACTCGATTAACTCGAAAACATGCAAAGTTTGACTGGACAGAGGAACGTGAAAGAAGTTTCCAGGAGTTGAAGCAACGGTTGGTTTCTGCACCAGTATTGACTATTCCATCTGGTTCGGGTGGTTTTGTGATATATAGTGATGCATCTCGTAAGGGTCTTGGTTGTGTTCTGATGCAACATGGGAAGGTGGTTGCTTATGCCTCTCGACAACTAAAGAATTATGAACAGAATTATCCAACTCATGATTTGGAATTGGCAGCAGTGGTTTTTGCATTGAAGATTTGGAGGCATTACTTGTATGGTGAGAGATGTGAAATATACACTGACCATAAAAGTTTGAAGTACATATACACTCAAAAAGAATTAAATTTGAGACAAAGGAGATGGCTAGAATTGATTAAAGACTATGATTGTTCTATAAATTACCATCCTGGTAAAGCCAATGTTGTGGCTGATGCGCTTAGTCGAAAGTCATATAGTTTCTCAGCTGCTTTATTAACTACTCAGAAGCATATTGTTCTTGATCTTCAGAAACTTGGAGTAGACATAGTGACTGGAGACTCCCAATCCTACCTGGCAAGTTTAAGTGTACAACCCACCCTAATTGATAAGATCAAAGCTGCTCAAAGTGGTGACCCTCAATTGTTTAAGATCATGGAACAAGTACGTGCTGGAAGTAGATTTGATTTTAGTATCTCTGATGATGGTGTTTTGAGGTTTGGTAATAGGCTTTGTGTGCCTAATGATTCATTGATTAAAAGAGAAATATTGGAGGAAGCACATCGTTCGCCTTATACAATGCATCCGGGTAGTACCAAGATGTATCATGACCTTCGAGAAGTTTATTGGTGGATTAACATGAAAAGAGAAATTGCTCAATTTGTGGAACAATGCTTGATTTGCCAGCAAGTCAAAGTGGAGCATCAGAGGCCATCAGGGTTGTTACAACCTTTACCTATTCCTGAGAGGAAGTGGGAGAATATCACCATGGACTTTGTGTGTGGATTACCGAGATCACCTAAGAATCATGATGCTATTTGGGTGGTGGTGGATAGGTTGACTAAATCTGCCCACTTCATCCCAATTAGAATGAACTACTCTCTTGACAAACTGGCTGAACTTTATATAAATGAGATTGTGAGGTTGCATGGAGTACCAGCTTCTATTGTATCTGATAGAGATTCGAGGTTCACTTCAGGGTTTTGGGATAGTTTGCAAAAAGCCTTGGGTACTAAGTTGAACTTTAGTACTGCTTGCCACCCTTAAACGGATGGACAGTCGGAGAGAACTATCCAAACTTTGGAAGACATGTTGAGAGCTTGTGTCTTGGATTTCAAGGGTAGTTGGAATGACTATTTGACTTTAGTGGAGTTTGCTTATAACAATAGTTATCACTCCAGTATTAAGATGGCACCTTATGAGGCTTTGTATGGGAGAAAGTGTAGATCCCCAGTTTGTTGGGATGAGGTTGGAGAGAGGAGAATCTTGGGTCCTGAGATTGTTCAAAGGACCAGTGAAAAGATTGATGTGATTCGGGAAAGGTTGCGTACGGCTCAGAGTAGACAGAAAAGTTATGCTGATCCACGGAGAAGAGAAGTGGAATTTGAAGTTGGAGACATGGTTTTCATTCGAGTGTCACCTATGAAAGGAGTTATGAGGTTTGGTAAGAAGGGTAAGTTAAGCCCTAGGTACGTGGGGCCCTTTGAAGTTTTGGAGAGAGTTGGTTCTGTTGCTTACCAGCTTGCTTTACCACCGACCTTGTCAAGGTTACATAACGTTTTTCATGTATCCATGTTGAGGAGGTATGTTCCTGATCCTTCTCATATCTTGAGTTATGAGCCACTTCAAGTCAAAGAGAACTTATCCTACGAGGAAGTCCCGATTCAGATTTTAGATCGTAAAGAGCAAGTGCTACGTAATAAGACTATACATTTGGTCAAAGTATTATGGAGGAATCATTCCATAGAAGAAGCTTCATGGGAGCGTAAAGACGAAATGCAATCCAAATATCCCCAGCTTTTTCTGCAGTGAGGTATGTTTTGAATTTTCGAGGACGAAAATTTTATAAGAGGGGGAGAATGTTACACCCGTCTCATTTAAATTTAATTTAATCACTTCTAGAGAGTAAATTTGATAAATTGCTTATTTATTTTGGAGGAAATAATTAATTTATATTGTGATTTTTACAATGATAATGATGATAATAATAATAATATTAATATTAAGGGGTAACGTGAATAACTATTTTGTGGTCTATTCAAAAATTAACTAATAGCCTCTTATCAGTTAAGGAAAAGGTTAAAAGGATTTGAACCTTTTTGGAGTAGGAGTTTTAGTGTCTTAGGAATTCTTTAGAAGTCCTAGCCTATGTTAACAACCTTATAATGAGTTTAGTGGAAAGGTAGGTCTTGGAAGTTTATTTTAGTAGTAGTGGGCTTCTAAATTTTCAGCCCAAGTGAAATTAGCCTTAACCTGAATTAGGCTTCTGAAATTTCAGCCCAAGTGCAACAGCTTATTATGAAAGAAAATTAGGGTTTCTCAAAAACAAAAGAATAGGAGGCTGTGCACTTCAGGGCAGCCAGCAACTTCATCTTGGTTTTGAGGTAAGCATCATTCTAGGAAAGCCTTTTTTTTTTCTTTTTTTTTGCTGGGATTTCATCATTGACATGTTAGTGTTAGGGTTAGTATTGTGTTTGCTGGAAATTCAATGATGGTTGCTGGAATTTCAATTGTGTTTGCTGGAATTTCAATTGTGCTATTAGATTTATATATAAGTATATATAGATATATGGGATTGCCGAATATATATATATATTTCATCAATAGTTCACGGTTTGATTTATATGGGATTGCCGAATATATATATATATATATATATTTCATCAATAGTTCACGGTTTGATTTATATGGGATTGCCGAATATATATATATATATATATATATATATATTTCATCAATAGTTCATGGATTAATTCATATGGGATGCGGCCATGTGATGAATGTCTCCAGAGAATAGAGTTATATTACATTGTTTCTTGCGGCCATGTGATGAATGTATACATATATATGCATAAATTGCCTTTATGAAACTATGACCTTTAATGTAAATTGCTTATGCGGTTTGGATTGTGAAGGCTAATGTATATAAGGCTTGGCACTACTTGGATATATATATATATATATATATAGGTATATTAGGTGTTAGTTTTAGGGTATACTTTGCATTATAATCTAGAATAGGTGGGGTTTTATTAGAAGGAGATGTTAAATTTTAATTTTTTTGCCAATCTTCTTAGTGGCTGAGGAATTGTTTCATCAAAGGACTTTGTGATCATTCAAAATCTGCCCTCATTGAGTTATCTAATTATTATTTAGGTTCTAGTTGACGTCGTTTCGAGCAATTGAAGTGAAGCTTGGTTTAGCCACTAGAGGTAAGTAGACTTCAACACATGACGTCTCTCAGGACATATATATATTTATATATATATATATATATATATACACGTGGTAAAAATATATATTTATCTATATTGTATATAATTGCAAAGGTGAAGTTCCAAAAACTTATACTATTGTTAGTGCTTTGCACATACTCGAATTTTATTATCTATTGTATGTTATTATGAAATTGTATTTGTTAAGAATTGTTTCAAATGGTCAACTAGACAGTCTGCAACCTTTGCCAACACAGGGTTAAGTGTTGGTCTTCGGCCGAAGTAGTGTTAGTGTGGTGCGGTACAGTGTTATTGTTGCTCTTCGGAGCTAGTGTTGCCTCTTTGAGGTTAGTGTTATTGTTCCCATGGGAAATCACCCACCGAGTGTTTAGCAGCTTTTGTCTGTGTTTGACTAATATTTTTCATATTGGATTACTGTTTAATTGCTACTGTTCTTTCAGGTGGAAAATTGTTTATTTTCATAATAAAGTGTTTCTACCTATTTGGTGCCTATTGGCATATAAATGTGGTTATTATTTTATTAATGTTTACAGCGTTATAGTGAAGTGTTTTATTTTCACAGCTTTATAGAACATATTATATTACAGTTTAAACTAATTTTAATTGTATCGTGATGACTATATTTTGTCAATGATATTATCGTTTTGTTTTGGAAGACATCCTCATGTTTGTAGTCTCTTATTGAGCCTTTAGCTCACCCCTTTTTCCATCCTTTCAGATTAGAGTTATGGAGTGTCTTTTGGTGATAGATCAGTGGAGCCTTAGATGGACGACTTCGTTTGGAGCTTGATAATTGGAGAATTGTTTTAGTAAAATTGTTTCAGGACAATGAGATTATTATTTTGAAACTATTTAGAGATGTTATTTGGAGATTTTACATTCAAGAATATTATTGTTGTTTTGTTTTTATGGATTATTAAGGAACTCTGATGATATTATAGAAGTTTATTTGAGGATTAATATTACGCTCTGTTCCATTATATCATTGTTGATTATTTCTAAGACAAGTTAAACATCTAAATCCTTGCTTTGGGTTTGGGGTGTTACACAAGGCTTTGGACGCATGAAACAGGAATGCCCCACATATCTCAAAACCATTGGGAAAAACAAGGCACTTGCTGCAACTTTGAGCGACAGTGAACCTGACGATGATTTCGACAATGAGGATGACGGAATCCTGAATGCCTTCACTGCCACTGTCAATCCTACTGAAGGGATTGTAGAAGATGTGGATGAAAAAGAAGACTTGGTGGAGTCAAAGTTGTATAGGCTGGCCACCAAAAAGCTTAGTGATGTGGAGCTTGAACATGAAGAGCTCTCCACAAAGTTTGATAAAGCAAATCAGACTATTGGAGCACTTAGGTTTAAGAACAATTTCTTGGCTGAGAAGACCAAGAAGCTTAAAGTGGAGCTATTTCAAGTCAAAGCTTAGTTGGAGAGGACATCAAGTGCAAAGCTTGATGAGATGTTCAACCTACAGAAATCTGCTTTCGACAGAACTGGTTTAGAGTATGATTTCTTTTCCTCTAATATTACTTTTTCTAGTACTACTGTTTTTGTTCCTCCTGCTAATAATGTTGAAACTGAGAACAATGATGTTAAAAATGACTTAGCTAGTGAGAACATAGACAAAGGTAAGTCTATCTTAGGAGCACCCCCTAAACTTGCTAAGAATGAGACTAAAAATCATAGGGCTAAGAAGGGAAACAAACAAAAGCCCAAACAGAAGAAGCAACATTTCTGTCATCACTGTGGAGCAGTTGGACGTACTCGAACCAATTGCTATAAGTGGTTAGCCACTCAACAAAGCAACAGCATGATCTCGTTAGGAAACCAGAATTGGTTTCCATCCTTCTTTGCTCCTCGTGGAGATCTTCTTAAAGCCCTCATATTCCTTTCAAACTTGAACAGGTTCAATTCTTCCCCGTCACCGCCGGTTCAAGGGTTTACGCAAAGGAAAGGTTCCTCCAAGGTGTGGAAAGAAAAAGGCTCGAACTGATTTAGTCACTTTTCTCTCCTCCTCTATGTTTTTGATTGCATTACTTGTGTGTTTTGCTTTAGTGTTTTGAGTTAGTCTAGTTTTTGTTGTATTGCTTTGCTTTGATTAACATGTTTTTGGTTGTTTCCTTTTCAGTTTTGTTTTATTTTATTTTTCATATAAAAAAAATTGAAAAATTGAAAAATACAAAAATAGTATGTGTTTGTGTACATTAATACTTGTGTACCTTGGATGGCCATTAAAACAAAGTTTTCTAAACTTTGTATCTTTTGTAGCTAAGATGAGCATTTCTGTGCACAACTAAGCAAGTGAGCTTTGTGGCTTGTGTTTGTGATGAGTAAGATTAAGTTATCTCTTGTACTTAACACTCGTATCACTCTTTTTGACGGAAATGACTAAAAAATCCTAAGAGAAAAGCATAAATAACCATCTCACCATTGTTGCCCGCTAATCATGAAATGACATTTGTATGCTTAGGCATAACAAAAGTGCAATGTCAAAAGATTAACATAATTGGGTATTTCTTTTCTATCTTTTATATGCCCATGCATGATATGCTTAATAAAAGAAAAATATGCAAAGAAATAAAAGCAAAAAGAATTAAAATGCTTTATATATGATTGCAAGCGTGTCTTCTAGGAGATATGAGAGTTATAGGATGTACCTCGAAGGTGATAGTCCCCATCAAACAGTTATGATTCTGTGTGAGTTAAAGTGATTTTCTCATATCTCAAATCGTTATAATATGTAGACACTTATGCAATCTTCCGATGTTTTTACACACAACACGCAATATTTTTTGCTACTCTTGATACATGTGTAGATACAATATGATTAGGTCATCACAAGGTTTACATTTGTTAATGTATGCTCACTAAACTGTCTTAGCTTGTTTTTGAAATATAAAATTGGTTAGACTTGTTTAGTGTGTGTATGTGTTTTGAGATCTATGTGCTTAACATTTTTCTTGATTGAGAGATGATTTTGAGAGTTCATAATGATTGTTTGGATCCTTGGTTGAGTTGCATGTTTGGTTGCATTCATGTCTGTGTTTTTCTCCTTTTTGAAAAACTGTTTTTAAGCAATCTCGATAGCTCCTCGACACCTAGCTTTTCTATTGAGCTCTTTAGTTGCTTTTTATTGCAATCTCGACACCTCTCGATAGCTAGGTCGATCGATTGAGCAACTTTCTGTCTCCTCGATAGCTTCTCGACAGATCCTCGATCCATCGAGCTTCTTATTTACTTGGACACCTCTGGACACCTGCTCGATAGCTGCATCTGTCGACCCTTTTAAAGCTTGACACCTCTTGACACCTCTCGATTTGTCGAGAATTACTGAGCTTCTATATATTGGGCCAGCGCGATTCGGATCTTATTTCTCTTGATCTCTCTCGACTCTTATTGCCTCTTCACCTCCCAAAACCTCTCCCTCTCACTCCAAACTTCATCCTCAAGGATTTTTTGGCCTAGATAAAGTTTTTCTTCACTTGGTAAGGGTCCTAACTTTTATGACCTAACTTTTGGGGTTTGATGAAAAATTTGGAGTTTTTCAAAATCAAAGAGGTTTTTGCAAAATTTTTGGGATGGGTTTTGTGTTTTTGATCTTAAAACTTCATGCATTACAACTTATTTGCATTATAGCATTGTTTTATGCATTTTTAGATGTGTGTTTACCTTGTTGCACACTTGTGTGTTGGTAGGATTGGATTGGGCTGAGCCTATGATGCAATTACCTTTGTATGTCACATGTTCATGCATTCCCATGCATACATACTTTCTATTCAATATATTTTGATATATTTTTGCTGCTTAGGACTTTTCTGGTTGTCTCTTTCTCCGTCTCTCTCTCTCTCCTTCTTTCGGTTAGTTGCGTCATGGCACCTAAACGAAAATCTACTCCGTCCCGGAACCCTCTTCGTTCCGGGGCACTCACTTCATTTGATCCTACTCTTTCTTCTATTTGGTTCTGTGATGAGCAAGCCTAAAAGGACTTCTCGAAGAATTTCTCTTGACGAGGTGTTCATTTGGAACACCAAGTTATTTTGTCAGACTTCTCCAATACTGACCTACCCACTATCATTCACAGTAAGGGTTGGGAGTCACTGTGTGATGCCCCGGTCACTTGTCCATCCATGATGATCTAGGAGTTCTACTCCAACATGCATGGATTTGATTATTCAGTACCTCTTTTTGTTACTCGCGTTGGTACGCGCATTGTGGTCACACCGGATGTTGTATCCAATGTGCTCCGTGTCTCGAAGGTAGAGCATCCTAACTACCCTAGTTGTAAGCGTTTGAGGACTGTGTCCAAAGACAAACTTATGTCCACTTTTTGTGAGCGTCCCTCTGTTTGGGGTGATCATCAGTTTACTCTATGTTCAACCTTTGCTAAAGGTCCTAGGTTCATGAACATGGTGATGACTTTTGTTTTGCATTCTCTCTCTCACTATAACTCTATTACCAAGCCTCATGCTCGATTTTTGCTTTCTCTATTAGAGCATCTCACTATAGATTTTCCCTCTCATTTTATTCTTTCCATCTTAGATGTATATAAGGATACGACGACTCGTGATAAGCTTATCTTCCCTTCGGCTATCATGAGGATTTTTCGCCATTTTTCTGTTCCATTTCCTGTTTTCGACCACTTCTCTGTTATGTGTGCCATAGACGCCACTACCGTTAAATAGAGCGAGGCGTAGCTACGTTCGAGGTGGTCCAGTACGACAACTCCTCCCACTCCTTCTGCTCCATCCACTTTTGCTCCTTATTCTGCGGGTGGTGTGACTCTGGATGCAATCATGGCGAAGCTTCAGCACATGGATGCTCGCCTTGACGCACTTACTGATGAGTTGTGTCAGGTGAACACTCGTGTTGGCCGTATTGCTAAATGACAGGCTCGCCTTGGTGGCTTTGTAGAGTCCCCTTGTCCTCTTCTTGAGGCATTCGACGACGACAACTCCGACGATGATGATGATGAGGATGGAGATGCTAGCTCACCTTGCGTTGACGAGATGTCTACTTGATACTCTTACCCTTTGTTACTCGTGACAAAAAGGGGGAGTAGTTTTGGATATAAGAGTAGTCATACTTGTAGGGGGAGGGTTAGTATAGGAGATTTTTGTTAGGGGGAGTGTTGATATTGGGGGATGTAGTAAGGATTTTGTGTATCTTTTCTTTTCTTTCTATTTTGGATACATTATATATTGTATATTAGTCTTGTGATCATTTTTGACATACGTTGTACTTATATTTTCTTTATATATATTGATGTATGTTCTTTCACCTATCTCTCTATGTGTTGTTTCTTTTCTTTCTTTATACATATGCTTCTTATATATTGTATGCAATCTATTATTTCTGTTTCACACTAAGATGCCTTGATCAGTTTTGTTTAAAGAATTTTAGAAATACAGGTTGTCAAAGTCTACTTGCCATAAACTCTATTCTTGCAAAGTTTTTCAAGAGTTTGTGTTAAGATAGATTTTATTGTATTCAACAAGTGAATATGAGTTGAGTGATTTATGACTTCTCTCATATCTCATTTGTTTGTTGTGGTTTTGTCACGGATTGCCAAAGGGGGGGACTATTAGGACATATGTGATTCATTCTTAGGAACATATGTCACTATTTTATGTAATTGGCTAATCTTTTGACAAAATGCATTTTACTTGTAATTGGGTAGATCTAGGAGGTGTTTAATACTTCAAGAAACCTTGTTTCAAGTTCAAGTGTTAAAGCCATGCAAGTTTATCCAAGAATCAAGTCAGAAAGTGCTGTTCATTAAAGCTTAATAGCTAGCATATATCGACATTTAAGGAGAGCTGTTTTAGCCCGAGACTCGACAGCTGCTCAACAGATAGGGTATCTGTTGAGGTTTAAGAAACTTAGTTTTTCAGGATTGTTTTTCATTCAATCCATGATTGTATGTTTGGGTTTTCTTTTCTCACAACCCTAAACGTATATAAGGATTATTTTAAGGGCCGTCAAAGGTTGCGCGAGTGTGAAGCAAAGTTTTGTTCATGCAAATTGTGACCGAAGACAAAATTTGCCCTAGTTCATCTTTCTCTTGAAGAAGCTACTGTGTTTATACACTGTAGGGTTTTGTGACCAAGCAACTTCATGATCTTCATCGTTTGGATGAACTGAAGAACTTTGCAGCCAACATCCTTCTTAAGTTGGTGTTCAAGTCGCGTACGGGGATCCGCACAATTAGTTAGTCACATACTGGGATCCGTGCATTACAAGGAGAGATTGTCACTACAAAACAAGTTCAATTGTGTATTAGGGTAAGGGTTCAACTATAGGTTGGTATAAGGTACTGGGATTCCTTTACTTGTAACTATTTGTTTTGATAATAGTGGATTCTCAGGAGTGGTGACCTTAAAATTACCTGGTGGGGTTTTTGCTGTGTTGGTTTTCCCCATTCGTAAACAAATCACCATGTCATTTATTTTCCACTGCATATATTAGTTTAATTGGAGATTTGTTTGTGCTGACACACGCTTTGCATGTAAATTGAATTAAATAATTAACTGGGCTAATTAATTGGTTAATTCTTTACAAAGGGTCAATACATTCTTGGCCTGTTAGAATCGTTCCAGGTACTGTTCCTGCCTACCTAGGCTTGTGCATTTCCAAAAAAATTCAAAAAAAAAAAAAAACTAAAAAATTCAAAAAACTAAAAAAAAAAAATCATTCTGGTTTCATTTCTAGCCATACAAGGTCAGGACAGGCCGAAAAGGAAAAAAAATTCGGTCAACGTATTGTTTCTACTAGAACCGGGATGGAGCATTTCAAATAAAATTGAAAAAAAATAGTAAAAAAATTCAAACGATTAAAAGACATCATTTTGGCTTCATTTCTAGCCAAACCAGGCTGGGATAGGCTGAAAAAAAGAAAAAAAAATCGGCCCGAGTACCTTTTTTGACCCACCCGAGCTGGAGCATCCCTAAAAAAATTCAAAAAACAATAGTAAAAAAATTCAAAAAATTGAAAAACACCATTCTAACTTCATTTCTAGCCAAACCAAGCTAGGACAGGCTGGAAAAAAAAAATCGTTTCGGGTTTCTTTTTTGGCCCACCCAAGCTGTAGCATTTCCAAAAAAATTGAAAAACATCATTTTGCTTCATTTCTAACCAAACCGGGTTGGGACAGGCCAAAAAAGAGACAGAGAAAAAAAAAATTGTTCCTATTACCGTTTTTGCCTACCCAAGCCGACGCATTTCCTAAATTTTTTTTAAATAAAAGTAAAAATTTCAAAAAACTAACAAACATCATTCTGACTTCATTTCTAGCCAAATCGAGCTAGGGCTAGCTAAAAAAGATAAGAAAAAAAAAATTCGTTCCGAGTACCGTTTCTGCTTACTCGGGCTTTAGCGTTCCCAAAAAATTCAAAAAAATAGGAAAAAAATTAAAACAAATTAAAAAATCGTCGTTTTTGTTTCATTTCTAGTCAAACCAGGCTATGATCGGCTAAAAAAGAGAAGAAAAAAAATTTCATTCTAGGTACCGTTTTTGCCCGACCTTAGCTGGAGTAGTCCCAAATTTAAAAAAAAAAAATAGTACAAAAATTCAAAAAATTAAAAAATGTCATTTTGTCTTCATTTCTTGTGAAACCGGGGCCAGGACAGGTTGCAAAAGAGAAAAAAAAATTTCATTCCGGGTTCTGTTTGTGCCTGACTCATGCTGGAGCATTTCCAAAAAATTCAAAAATAATAGCCAAAAAAAAAAAACATAATTCTGACTTCTTTTTTAGCCAAACCAGGTCGGGGCAAGTAGAAAAAGAGGGAAAAAAATTCATTCCAGGTACCGTTTCCGTCCAACCAGGGCTAGAGCATTCTCAAACAAATTGTAAAAAAAATACAAAAAACTAAAAAAAAAAGTCATTTTGGCTTCATTTCTATTCAAACCAAGCTGGGACAAGCCGAAAAGGAGAATAAAAAGTTTTCAATCCGAGTTTTGTTTCTGCCCGACCTAGGCTAGAGCATTCACAAAAAAATTCAAGAAAATGTGTAGAAAAATCCAAAAAAAAAAAAAACTCAAAGACGTCATTCTAACTTCATTTCTAGCTAAATCGAGCTGTGACAGGCTGAAAAAGAGAAAAAAAAAATATTCGTTCTGGGTACCATTTCAACTCGACCTTGGCTGGACCATTCCTAAAAAAATTTAAAAAAAAGTATAAAAATTCAAAAAATTCAAAAAATTCAAAAACGTCATTCTAGCTTCGTTTCTAGTGAAACTGGGCTTGGACAGGTTGAAAAAGAGAAGAAAAAAAAAAATCGTTCTGTGTACTGTTTTGTCCGACCCTAGCTAGAGCATTCCCAAAAAATTAAAAAAAAAAAAATCATTTTGGCTTCATTTCTAGCCAAATTGGTTTGGGACAAGCCCGAAAAGGGAGAAATTTTTTTTATTCTGGGTATTGTTTCTGTTCGACGTGAGATAGGGTACTCCCAAAAAAATCTAAAGAAAAATTCAAAAAATTAAAAAACATCATTCTGGTTTCATTTCTAGCCAAATCAAGCTGGGATAGGCTGAAAAAGAGAAAAAAAAAAATCGTTCTGGGTACCGTTTTTGCTGGACCCGAGCTAGAGCATTCCTAAAAAATTCAAAAAAAAAAAAAGTAAAAAAATTCAAAAAAAAAAAATGACATTCTAGCTTCATTTCAAGCTAAACTGGGTTGGGACAGGCTGCAAAAGAGAAAAAAAATTTCGTTTTGGGTATCGTTTCTACCTGACCCAAGCTGGAGCATTCCAAAAAAAAAAAAAAAGATAGTAAAAAAATTCAAAAAATTGAAAAAACATCATTCTGGCTTCATTTCTATCCAAACCGGGCCAGGATAGGGCGAAAAAGAGAAAAAAGAAATTTTCATTATGGGTACCATTTTTGCCCGACCCGGGCTGGAGAATTCCCAAAAACATTAAAAAAAAATTGTAAAAAATTTCAAAAAATTAAAAAACTTCATTCTGACATCATTTATTGCCAAACCGGGCAGGGACAAGTCGTAAAATAAAGAAAAAAAAATCGTTCCGGGTACCATTACTACATGACCTGGATGGAGCATTCCTAAAAGAATTCAAAAAAAAAAAAAAGTAAAAGAATTCAAAAAATAAGAAAACATTGTTCTCTCATAATTTATAGCCAAATCAGGCCGAGACAGGCCAAAAAAGAGAGGAAAAAAAATTTGTTTTGGTTACCGTTTTTGCCGTCTTGGGCTGGAGCATTCTCAAAAAAAGTTAAAAATAATTGTAAAAAAATTCAAAGATTAAAACAAAGTCATTTTGGCTTAATTTCTAGCCAAATCGGGCCGAGACAGGCTAAAAAAGAGAAAAAAAATGTTTCGAGTACCTTTTTGCCTAACCCGGGCTTGAGCATTCCCAAAAAAATTCAATAAAAAAATAAACTAGTAAAAAAATTCAAAAAACTAAAAATGTCATTCTAGCTTCATTGCTAGCTAAACCGAGCAAGGACTGGCTGAAAAAGAGTAAAATAAAATAAAATTTCGTTACGGGTACCGTTTTTGCTTGAAACGGGCTAGAGCATTCCCAATTAACAAAAAAGAAATAGTAAAAAATTTCAAAAAACTAAAAAATGTCACTTTGGCTTCATTTCTGGCCAAACTGTGCTGTGACAAGCTGAAAAGGGGAAAAAATTTTCGTTTCGGGTACTGTTTTTGCTCAACCTTAACTAGAGCATTCCTAAAAAAATTCACAACAAATGTTCAAAAATTCAAAAAATTAAAAATCGTCATTCTGGCTTCATTTTTTGAATTCCCAAAAAATTCAAAAAAAAAAAAATTAAAAAGTCATTCTAGCTTCATTTCTAGCCAAATTGAGCTGGGACAGGCCAAAAAAGAGAAAAAAAAAAAAATTCATTTCTGGTACCGTTTTTGTCGGACCTAGGCTTTAGCAATCCTAAAAACTTCAAAAAAATTAAAAAATGCCATTCTAAATTCATTTCTAGCCAAACCGGGTCGGGAGATGAAGAAAAAGTGAAAAAAAATTTTGTTTTGGGTATTGCTTCTACCCAACCTAGGTTGGAGCATTCCCAAAAAAATTCAAAAAAAAATCCAAAAAACTAAAAACGTCATTCTAGCTTTATTTCTAGCTAAATCGAGCTAGGATAGCCTGAAAAAGAGAAAAATAAAATAAAATTTTTTTACGGTTACTATTTTTGTCTGAAACGGGTTGGAGAATTCCCAAAAAAAAAATAATTGTTAAAAAATTCAGAAAAAAAATAAATCTATTCTGGCTTCATTTCTAGCCATTTGTATACATACTATGTGTTTGATGAATGCCCAAATGGCATTTTGTTGTTGTTTTGGATTTCGATGAGTCCCAAACTTTTGGGATTCCCATGATTATGCATATTTATCATGTTTGATCATTGGTTGTGTGGTTCGCACACTTTGACCCAAGTATGCTTGGTCATGCCTTGATCACGCATCACATATGCACACTTGATGCACACACTTGTTCACTTGACATGTTTTGCACTTCACTCATGCTAGATAAGTAGTGTTACATGTTTGGCACTTAAAACTTGATCCGATGACATTAGGTTTTATCCTTTCATGTTCTTTTTAGGACTAGTTGTTTGGTTCTTGGACTATCTTGGAACTAATCAAGCTTGTTTCCTTGATTTTTTTTTTGTCCTTGTTTCTTTGTATTTGTGACTGTTTTGCAAATGTCTCCCCTTAAGAAATCAGCCATAAAGAAGTCCTCAAAGCTTCAATGCACTTCCTTGAATGCATTCCAAAGTGATGATGTAGACATAGCCTATAACAACTACTAGGAGGTGAAATTAATAAGAAGGCATTGCACACCATTCCATTCACCCCGGAGATGAGAACATTGGCATATATCATGATCTTCAACCTCTACCCGGTGAAGAATTTGACTAACTTGTCAGCACCACGGGTCATATTTCTGCTTGATCTCTTCATACACAAGGAGATCGACATTTGCAGTCACATCTACCACCTCTTCACCAAATGCATCACAAAGAGGAATACAAGGATAATTTTTTCATTTTCAAGCATTATCATGGCTTTTATCATAAGGGCAAGGGTGAAGATTCCTAGTGGTCTTCCCATGATGCCAAGGGATTATCCAATCAGTGCTCAAATAATGACCCGAAGCAAAGCCCATATCTCTGGCCCATCTGTTGGTATCTCTCAAATTCCAAGAGACAATGTTGATGAAGAAGGTGGGGATACAGAAGAAGAAATAGAGCATTTCACATCAGCTCTGAAGGACACTGCACAACCCTCTTCTCAAGCCTGCGAACAGGCACCCGGTCGTCTTGATCATCTCATTGGACGAGTTGAACAAATGTATGGTATGCTAGATTCCCACATGCAACACTCCTCAACTCAATTCACCTACATTGAAGGTCAGATCACTACATTGTCGTCTCAAATCGATGACATGATGAGGGACCAACAGCAGCAGGAGGATTCAGATTCGGAATCCGCTCAATTCTAGTCTCTTTGGAAATTCCGGTAAAAAAGGGGGAGTAGTTTGAGGGGGAGTAGCATAGCTTGAGGGGGAGCATAGCTTAACATCCTAGAGCTAATTCATTGTGGTGGTTTAGTAGTTTACCTTTTTAAATTTTTTATAACTTATGGATATTTGCATTGCTTTGTTTTAAAGCTTTAGTTTAAAACTTTGTCTATCTTTAGTACTATTTGTGTATTTTGGTATTTATAGCCTTTTGATGCTTATTTTTTTCTATCGCTTTTAGCTTTAGTTTCTTTAATGCATCATGCTTGTTGGACATGCAATTGTTTTTAGCATTGCTCTTAATTGCATTGCTTGTCCGAATGATCATTTACTAGATAAATGTTCATTGTAGTCATTCCTTAATGATTGTTCATGTTTGATCTAGTTAAGCTTCATAGCTTATATCTTGCTTAATATCTTGATCGCATTTTACTGCTCCTATATGTACCTTGTGTTCAACTTGTCATGAGCTTAATGAAAGTTTTGTTTATGTGCAAATGTTTCAGGATATATAGGTGTATACGGTGAAAGTGCTTCATAGCTTCTAGAATTAGGTGTGAGTGAGTTTTGCTTATGTTCCCAAACTCATGTTTAAATCTAGAGTTTGTTTAGGGGTTTTGTCACGGAATAGCCAAATGGGGAGATTGTAAAGTTGTGATTTACAATTATTTTATGTTGGATTTAATTCCGTACCAAATTTGATTGTAATTTTATTCAATCATTATTCCTGTATTTGTGTGAGTTTTTATTGTGAGGGATGAGTGTGAGAAAGTGTGAAGACTTAAGCTTAAAATGAAGAACATGTGAAGTTCGCGAGAAGCTCGCAAGAAGCTAACCCATGAAATAGCCACGTGTAGAGCACATGACTGGAATGCGAAGAGTCATGCCAGCCTGGAGTTTTCGTGAGTGTCTTGCGAGTAAGGCCTTCTCGCAAAATAATCGTGAAACATTCTGTTTGGCTAATTTATCATGTTTGTTATACCAAGTCTTTACCCACACTATATATACCCTCATTACCCACATATTGTAAGGAGTGATTTTCAGAGAGAAAACCCTAGAATACACACTTAAGAGTTAGAGATTGTTATACCCACAATCATCTACACATTTTCTTGTGGTTTTCCTCTACTCCTACCTCTCCATCTCTAAATCCTTGAGAGGTTGATAGCCCAAATACTTACCACACCCAATCTGAGTGTCAAGTGACGTTTTAGTGCTACTAGGAAGCTTGGAAGGAGCCAATTATTGGAGGATGCGATCGGGCGTATTGTGGGATCCGGGATCCGGGAAAGCTAGAGAAGACAATATTCCAAAAAGCCAGTTGGTAGTAGGAGCTTAAAGGGCTCAACTATATTGGGTAGACTAGGCTTGGAGGGTATTTTGTTGTTCATGTACTCCAACTTTATTCTCTAGTGGATCGATTACCTCTTGGAGGGCGGCGAAGAGGGTTTTCGTCGAGTTCTTTGGTTTCCTCTTCGATAATATGTCTCTGTGTTATCTTGTGTTTGCATATCTCTTCCCTACTCTTAAGCTTTACTTTATATTGTTGATAATAGATGAATATGGCTTAGGGTAGTGTTATCAGTTTTTTGTGCTCATTTACTCTTATTTTGCACTTAGAATAAGTTAGAGTAAAAGCAATCTAGCCGTAATTTTAATTTGGGGGTCTAAACAAGCTCTTGTGTTTTCACACAAAAGTAGCAAAAAAAAAAAAAAAAAATTTAAAAAAACATCATTCTTCCTTCATATCTAGCCAAACTGGGTAGGGACTAGCCAAAAAAGAGAAAAAAAAATTTTTTGTTTTATGTATTGTGTCTGCCATACCTAGGCTGGAGCATTCCAAAAAAAATAAAAAAAAAATTCATAAAATTAGAAACGTCATTCTGGCTTCATTTCTAGTCAAACTGAGCTAGGATAGGCCGAAAAAAGAGAAAAAAAATATTATTCTAGTATCATTTCTGCCCGAACCAGGTTGGGGCATTCCTAAATTTTTTTTAAAAAATAGTAAAAATATCCAAAAAAAAAAATGGTCATTCTGGCTTCATTTCTAGCGAAACCGGGCTAGGACATACTAAAAGAGAGGAAAAAAAAAATTTCGCTTCAATATGATTTCTACCCAAATCGGGCAGGAGCATTTCTAAAAAAAATTTATAAAAAAATTGTGAAAAAATTCAAAAGAAAAAAAAACATCATTATAGCTCCAAGCGAAAAAGTGAAAAAAAAAATGTCGCACCGAAATCATTTCTACCCAGATCGGGCTAGAGCATTCCTAAAAGAATTTTTTAAAAATAGCTAAAAAAAAAAAAAAAAAACATCATACTAGCATAATTCCTAGTAGAACTAAGAAGGTACAAGCCAAAAAAGAGAACAATATTTTTTCCATTCCATTATCATTTCTGTTTGAATCGGGCTAGAGCATTTCCAAAAAGAATTAAAAAAAAATTGTAAAAAAATTTTTGGCCTCATTTCTAGGCAAACCAGGCAAGGACAAAGCCAAAAAAAGAAGAAAAAAAATTCGCCCTAGTATCATTTCTGTTTGAATCGAGCTTGAACATCCCCAAAAAAGATTTAAAAAAGTCATTCCAGCTTCATTTCTAGCCAAATTAGACCGAAGCAGGTTGAAAAAGGGGGAAAAATAGTAAAGAAATTCAAAAAATTAAAAAAAAAAATCATTCTTGCTTCATTTCTAGGATAACCGGGTTGGGACAGGCTAAAAAAGAGAAAAAAAAAAATCGTTTTGTGAATTGTTTCTGCCCGACTTAGGTTGGAGCAGTCCAAATAATTAAAAAAAAAACGTTATTTAGGCTTCATTTCTAGCCAAACTGGGCTGGGACAGGCCAAGAAAAAAAAAATCATTCCGGGTACCGTTTCTTCCTAACTCGGCCTGGAGCATTCCCAAAAATATTCAAAAAAATAGTAAAAAAATATTTTAAAAAAAAATCATCCGGGATAGGCAGCAAAAGAGAAAAAAAAATTTCGTTTTGAGTACCATTTCTACTTGACCCGGGCCGGAGCATACCAAATAAAATTCAATAAAAATAGTAAAAAAATTGAAAAATTTGAAAGATGTTATTCTAGCATCATTTCTAGCCGAATCGGGTCGAGACAAGTAGAGAAAGAAAAAAAAAATCGTTCCGGGCACCGCTTCTACCTGACTCGAGATGGAGCATTCCCAAAAAAAGTCAAGAAAAAAGAAAAGAAATTCAAACAATGAAAAAAAATTTCATTTCGGGTACCCTTTTTGCTCTACCTGGGCTAGGCCATTCCCACAATAATTTAAAAATATAGTAAAGAAATTCAAAAAATTAAAAAACGCCATTCTGGCTTCATTTCTAGCGAAACTGGGTAGGGACAGACTAAAAAAAGAAAAAAAAAATTGTTTTGGGTACCGTTTCCGCCTAACCTAGGGTAGTGCAATCCAAAAAAAATAAAAAAAATATTAGAAAACATTATTCTAGCATCATCTCTAGTCAAACTGAGCCAGGAAAGGCCAAAAAAGAGAGAAAAAAAAAATTCATTCCAGTATCGTTTCTACCCGAAGCAGGCTGGGGCATTTCTAAAAATATTTTAAAAAATAGTAAAAATATCCAAAAAAAAAAAAGTCATTATGGCCTAATTTCTAGCCAAACAGGGCCGAGACAGACTGAAAAAGAGGAAAAAAAATCGCTTCGATATCATTTCTACCAGAATCGGGCTGGAACATTCCCAAAAAAAAAATTTATAAAAAAATTGTGAAAAAATTCAAAAGAAAAAAAAATCATTCTGGCTCTAAGCGAAAAAGTGAAAAAAAATTTCGCTCCGGTATCATTTCTACCCAAACCGGGCTAAAGCATTCCTAAAATATTTTTCAAAAATAGTTAAAAAATTCAAAAAAAAAAAAAAAAATCATACTGGCATAATTCCTAGTAGAACCAAGCAAGTACAGGCCAAAAAGAGTTTTTTTTTTTTTTTTTTTTTTTTTTTCATTTCGTTATCATTTCTATTTGAATCGGGCTAGAGCATTCCCAAAAATATTTTGAAAAAATAGTATAAAAAAAATTTGGCCTCATTTCCAGGCAAACCAGGCAAGGAAAAAGCGAAAAATAGAAAATAAAAATCGCCCCAGTATCAATTCTGCCCGAATCGGGCTGGAGCATTCCCAAATTTTTTTTTAAAAAAAAAGTCATTTCGGCTTCGTTTCTAGCCAAACTGGACCAAAGTAGGCCGTAAATGGGGAAAAAAATTTCGTTCTAGGTACCGTTTTTAACAGAGCCGAGCTAGAGCATTCCTTAAAAAATTCATAAAAATAGTAAGGAAATCCAAAAAATGAAAACAAAAAATCATTCTGGATTCATTTCTAGGCAAACCAGGTTCGGACAAGCAGAAAAAGAGAAATTTTTTTTTCATTTCGTGCATCATTTCTGCCCAACCTGGGCTGGAGCATTCCAAATAAAATTCAAAAAAATTTTAAAAACATTATTTAGGCTTCATTTCTAGCCAAATTGGGCCAGGACAGGCCAAGAAAAAAGAATTCATCCCAGGTACTGTTTTTGCTCGAATCGACCTAGAGCATTCTTAAAAATACTCAAAAAATAGTTAAAAAATTTTTTAAATTAAAAAAAAAAAAAATCATTCTAGCTTCATTTCTAGCCAAACTGGACTGAGATAGGCATAAAAAGAGAAAAAAAATTTCGTTCTAGATACCGTTTCTACTTGACCCAGGCCTGAGCATTCCAAATAAAATTCAATAAAAATAGTAAAAAAATTGAAAAAATTGAAAGATGTTATTCTAGCTTCATTTCTAGCTGAACCGGGCCGGGACAAGTAGAGAAAGAAAAAAAAATTCGTTCCGGGCACTGTTTCTGCCCGACTCGAGATGGAGCATTCCCAAAAAAAGTCAAGGAAAAAGTAAAGAAATTCGAACAATTAAAAAAAAAATTCATTCCAAGTTCCGTTTCTGCCCAACCCGGCTTGGAGCATTACCAAAAAAATTCAAAAAAAGAGAAAAAAATGTCAAAGAAATAAAAAAAAAAAAAACATCATTCTCGTTGATTTCTAGCCTAACCGGGCCGAGACATGCCGAAAAATTGAAGAAAAAAAACTTTTGTTCTGGGCACCTTTTTGCTCGATTTAGGCTGGACCATTCCCACAAAAATTTAAAAATATAGTAAAGAAATTCAAAAAATTAAAAAACGTCATTTTGGCTTCATTTCTAGCGAAACCGGGTAGGGACAGACTAAAAAAAGAAAAAAAATATTGTTTTGGGTACTGTTTTCGCTTAACCTAGGCTAGTGCATTCCCAAAAAAATTAAAAATATTAGAAAACAATATTCTAGCTTTATTTCTAGTCAAATCGTGCTAAGATTGGCCAAAAAAGAGAAGAAATTTTTTTTTTCATCCCAGTATCATTTCTTCCCGAACCAGGCTGGGGCATTCCTAAAAAAATTTCAAAAATAGTAAAAATATCCAAAAAAAAAGTCATTCTGGCTTCATTTCTAGCCAAACCGGGCCAGGGCAGACTGAAAGAGAGAAAAAAAAAATCGCTTTGATTTCATTTCTACCCGAACTGGGCTAGAGCATTCCCCAAAAAAATAGTGAAAAAATTCAAAAGGAAAAAAAAAAAACATCATTCTTGTTTTAAGCGAAAAAGTGAAAAAAAAAACTTCGCTCCGGTATCATTTCTACCTAAACTGGGCTAGAGCATTCCTAAAAGAACTTTTAAAAATAGTTAAAAAAAAAAAAAAAAACATCATACTGGCATAATTCCTAGTAGAACCAGGCAAGTACAGGCCAAAAAAGAGAAATTTTTTTTTTTTCATTCCGTTATCATTTCTGTTCGAATCGGGCTAAAGCATTACTAAAACAAATTTTAAAACAGTACCCAAAAATATTCAAAACAATAGTAAAAATTTTTTTTTAAAAAAATCATTTTGGCTACATTTCTAGCCAAATTGGGCTGGGATAGGAAGAAAAATAGAAAAATAATTTCGTTTCGAGTACCATTTCTGCTCGACTCGGGCTGGAGCATTCCAAATAAAATTCAATAAAAATAGTGAAAAAATTGAGAAAAATTGAAAGACATTAAACTAGCTTCATTTCTAGCTGAACTGGGCCAGGACAAGTAGAGAAAGAGAAAAAATTCATTCTGGGTACCGTTTCTGCAGGACCCGGCCTAAAGCATTACCAAAAATATTCAAAAAAATAATAAAAAATTTCAAAGAAATAAAAAAAAACATCATTATTGCTTATTTCTAGCCTAACCGATCTGGGACAAGCTAAAAAATTGAAGAAAAAAAAATCTTTTTGGGTACTATTTCTACCTGACCCGGGTTGGCGCATTCCCAAAAAAGTTCAGAAAAATAGTATAGAAATTCAAAAATTAAAAAAGTCATTCTGGCTCCATTTCTAGCCAAATCGGACCGGGATAGATCACAAAAGAGAATAAAAAATTTTTCGTTTCAGGTTATCATTTCTGCCTGACTAGGACTGGTCATTCCCAAAAAAATTCGAAATAAAAATAGTAAAACAATTCAAAAAATTGGAAAACGTCATTCTAGCATTTGTAGCCAATCAGGGCTGGGACAGGTCGAAAAAGAGAAAAAAAAAAACTTTTTGTTCTAGGTACCATATCTGCCCAACCTGGGCTGGAGCATTCACTAAAATTTTTTAAAGCAATAGAAAAGAGATGTAAAAAAAAAAAAAAAAAAAAAAAAAACATCATTCTGGCATCATTTCTAGCTAAACCAGCATAGGACAGACCGATAAAGAAAAGAAAAAAATTTTCATTCTGGGTACCATTTCTGCTAGACTTGAGCTGGACCATTCCTAAAAAAAAATTCGAAACAAATTGTAAAAAATTTCAAAAAATTAAAAAACATCATTTGCGACATCTCTATTCAAATTGGGCTTGGACAGGCTGAAAAAGAGAAAAAATTTCGTTTCAAGTACCATTTTTGCTTGACCCGGGCTGGAGCATTCTAAAAAAAGTTTAAAAAAATTGTAATAAATTCAAAAAAAATTTTAAAAAAAAATTTGTCTCCATTTCTAGCGAAACTGGCTCAGGATATGCCAATGAAGAGAAAAAATAAAATTCATTCTGGTTACCGTTTCTGCCCATCCAAGGCTAGAGCATTCCTAAAAATATTTTTAAAAAAAATTAAAAAAAATGTAATTATGGCTTCAGCATTCCCAAAAAAATGTAATTATGGCCTATCCTAAAAATGAAATTAGGATAGGCCGAAGAAGAAAAAAAAAATTTCGTTCTGGATACCGTTTCTGCTGATTAGGGCTGGAGCATTCCCAAAAAAATTAAAAATAAATTGTAAAAAAAAATCATTCTAGCTTCCTTTCTAGCCAAACTTGGCCGGGATAGGCCGAAACAGAGAAGATAAAAATTTTCGTTTCGGGTACCATTTTAACCCTACCCTAGCTGGAGTATTCTAAAGAAAAAAAAATTTTAAAAAAGTAAAAAATTCAAAAAGTTAAAAATCGTCATTTTGGCTTCATTTTTAGCAAAACTAGACCGGGACAGGCTGAGAAAGAAAATAAAAATTTATTTCCGAGTATTATTTAAGCCCAACCCGGGCTGGAGCATTCCCAAATTTTTTTTAAAAAAACTAGTAAAAAAATTCAAAAAAAAAAAAAAAAACGTCATTCTAGCTTATTTCTAGTGAAACTAGGCCTAGACAGGCTAAAAAAGAGAAAAAAAAAATCGTTCCGGGTACCTTTTCTGCCCTACCCGGGCTGGAACATTCTCAAAAAATAGTAAAAAAAAATAAATAAATAAATAAAGGGTCATTCTGGCATCATTTCTAGCCAAACCAAACCAAGACTAGTCGAAAAAAGAAAGAAAAAAAAATTTTCGTTTCGGGTATCGTTTTCGCCAAACAATGTTGGAGTGTTCTAAAAATTATTCAAAAAAATTGTAAAAAAAATCCAAAAAATTGAAAAAAAAAAAAAAAGCATTATGGTTTCATTTCTAGCCAAATCGAGTCGGGACAGGCCAAAATAGAAAAAATAAAAATGTTCGTTCCAGGTACCGTTTCAGCCTGACCCTGGTTGGAGTATTCCCCAAAAAATTTAAAAAAAATTAAAAAAAGTTAAAAAACATCATTTTGGCTTCATTTCTAGTAAAATCCGAACAGAACAGGAAGAGAAAGAGAAAAAAGAAAATTTTTGCTCTGATAATCGTTTCAGCCCTACCTGGGCTGGAGCATTCCCAAAAAATGTCAAAAAAACTAGTAAAAAAATTCAAAAAAAAAAAAAAAAGTCATTTTGAACCCATTTCTAGCGAAATTGAGCCGTGGAAAGCTGAAAAAAAAAATTCCATTATGGGTACCGTTTATACCCGACTCGAGCTAGAGCATTCTTAAAGAAAGTCAAAGAAATAATAAAAAAATTAAAAAAAAAAAAAAAGTCACCTGGCTTCATTTCTACCCAACCCGTGTTGGAGCATTCCCGAAAAAGTTTAAAAAATGAAAAAAATATCAGTTTGGCTTCATTTCTAGCCAAACCTAGCCAGGAAAGGCCAAAAAAGACCCAAAAAAACAAAAAAAATCGTTCCTTGTACTATTTCTGCCTAACCCGAGCTAGAGCATTCCAAAAAAAATTCAAAAAAAAAATTCAAAAATTCAAAAAATTAAAAACCATCATGCTATCTTTATTTCTAGCCAAACTGGGTTGGGACAGGCCGAAACAGAGAAAATAGATTTCATTCTGGGTACCGTTTCTGCCTGATCCGGGTTGGGGCATTCCCAAAGAAATTCAAAAAAATAGTAAAGAAATTCAAAAAATTGAAATAAAGTCATTTTGGCTTCATTTCTAACCAAATTAGGTTCGGACACGTTGAAAAAGTGAATAAAAAATTTTTCGTTCTGGGTACCATTTCTTCTAGACTTGGGCTAGAGCATTCCCAAAAAATTCAAAAAAAAAAAAAGTAAAAAAAGTTTAAAAATCGTTGTGGGAGACCACATTGCTTGAGGTGTTCTCTCTAAAGAGATTTAGGTTCTTAGGGCACATCTCTTTTAGGTAGTTGTGTGGAGTCGCCATTTATTTTTTTACCCAAAATAAAATACAACTTACATGTCCAAAAATACCTCAAATTTATCAATTGATTATACAAATACAATTTGGTAGAATAACTTTATTAGGCCTTGGTCTTAAATACAATTTATGTAAAAATTACAAAGCTTTGATCCTAGTTACAATCTACCAAAACAAAATATAAAACACTAATCTACTATCCAAAAACCTAAGTTCGAGGGCTAGGTTACGTAATGGGAAGGTGTTAGGCACCCATTTCGCCCAGACAGAGTCTGGTATTCTAAACTTTAAATGACCATTATATACCATTTTGTATGATATTAAATGATATGCTATAATGCATGTAACAAACATTTACTTGACAAAATCAATTTAAACAAACTCGTCTTATGATTTTGCCATCTTCTCAAAGAAAAATCAGATCTGTTTTTTGAAGATTAAGAAAAATGAAATTTGATGAATAAAAAAAATGGTTTGATTAACAAGAATCAAATCATGTTTTATAAGAGATAAAAAAAATTTTTGATAAAAAAATCAGATCTGTTTTATAAAAGATAAAAAAAAAAAAAAGATTTTTGATGTAAAAAAATCAGATCTGTTTTATAAGAGATAAAAAATATATTTTTGATTAAAAAATTAGATTTGTTTTGTAAGAGATAAAAAAAATGATTTTTGATTAAAAAATCAGATCTGTTTTATAAAAGATAAAAAAAAAAAAAAAAAGATTTTTGAAAGAGGACTCATATTCATAATTCGAACATATTATGTATGCATCACATGTTTATGGAATGACATATACAAAAAAAGACCTTAACTTAAATTTTAATTCATTCTTTGAAAACTTAAAATCTACAGTTTTTATTTAAGAAGAAAACCATTTTGGAAAAATTTTCAAATCTGTATTTAATGAAAATGAGATCTATTTTGTATGCTTGAAAAATTCAGATCTATATTTAATGAAAATACAAATCTTTTTTTTTTTTTTTGTTGAGAAAAAAGTTTCAGAAAAAATTTCAAATTTGTATTTAATGAAAATACAGATGATCTGTTTTTGTTTAGAAAAAGTTTCAGAAAGAATTTTTGGATCTATATTTAATGAAAATACAAATCTGTTTTTTTTTTTTAAGGTTGTAGTGATTAATTGCAGATTTTGAAGTTAAAGAAGAATTTAATCACAAACATGTTAATCAACTAAAGAAAATTTCAACTAAACATATAAACATGGCATAAATGAATTGTAAACAAGACCATATTGAAATTAAGCGCATATTAAGAGAAAAAAAAAAAAAAACATGCAATGAACAACACAAACATATCAATTCAGAGAAAAGAAAAATAAACAAAAGATACCTACTTGCATCAGCTTACCCTTCAATGGAAGAATACTTTAGAAATCAAAGAAATTTTCCTTTCTTTGAAATCTAAAATATTTTACATACAAAAAAAAGTTCTTAAAGCCAAGGCTTCTAGAACGTCTTTAACGTAGGGGGAGCAAGAAATCAGAAAAAGAAGGGCCTCGATTTTTGATCTTTTTCCTCTATTTATAGAGGTTGGGATGCTTGGAAAATAAGCTGAATAAGATCATATACGAATTGAAACGTGTCCTTATCTCTAAAAATTTGAAAAAGATAGGTTTTATCTTAATCAGAAGGTTCTCGGGCCGGGCCTTGACTTTGTGCCAATTGGCACTTAGGAAGTGCCAATCGGCACTTCTAAGAGTGCTGATTGGCCCTCTTGGATGCTGAGCCTCTCTCCCAATTTTGGTTCGATTTGGGCTCTTTTTTGGAAATTTTTTGAGTCGAAAATTGCACCTAGACGCATTTTTAATTCATATCCTAAAAGTTAATCCCTTTTTCTTGATAATCAGGTTTTTAAAGTAATAATTATCTGATAGATAAATATTTTAAAAAGACTTAATTATCAACAATTTTATTATTATTTGATTTTCCATTTTATTCCCTTGCAAGCAGGCTTATTTTTGACAAAAACCAACAATTAATCACAGAATTATTAAATTAATTTTAATTGTTTAACCAATCAGAATTAATTTAACTTAATCACACGTGATCAGCTCTATCCAAACAAAATGTATGTAGACCGTGAAAACTTGATCATGTGATATCTTTCAATCCAACGGTTCGATTTAGGAATCGAAAATATCGTCGTGACCGTTAGAATCTCAAGATCATTTTATGATATGCAATGAATGAATTAATGCATGTAATGCAACTATAATTTTTTCGGGAATATGAATCGTCATTCTAGCCATTTTCCAAGATTAAATTATAGGTGCAAAATCGAGTGTCTACAAAATGCCCCTCATTGACAGAGCTTGCAAAGTGAATGCTAATGTAAAAGAAAGACACTGATTTTAGCAACCATGATTTAATCGAAGTTGACTTTTCAAAGATTACCTATCCCTAAAACCTAAAACCTTGGGACATAGAACTAGTGTTTTATTGTCTTGAAAAATGAGAACTATGAATTCTTTATCTTATTGATAATTTGATGAACTTGAATTAAAACTTGAATGTTGATGTGGCAATCGAGAAATATGTTCACTCGATCTAGAAATTTGAGGTGACTAAGAGGCTTCTCTATCTCAATCTGAATTTGGGGTGATTGAGAGGTTTCTCTATCTTAATCTGAATTTAGGCCGACTGAGAGGCTTCTTTATTTCAATCTAAATCTGGGGCGATTGAGAGGCTTCTCTATCTCAATCTGAATTTGGGGTGACTGAGAGGCTTCTCTATCTCAACCTAAATCTAGGGTGACTTAGAGGCTTCTCTATCTCAATCTGAATTTGGGGTGATTGAGCGGCTTCTTTATCTTAATCTGAATCTGAGGTGACCGAGAGGCTTCTCTATCTTGGTTTGAATCTGAGGTGATTGAGAGGATTCTCTATCTCAATTTGAATCTGAGATGACCAAGTGGCTTTTTTATCTCAATCTGAATTTAGAGCGATTGAGAGGCTTTTCTATCTCAGTCTGAATCTGAGGTGACTAATAGGCTTCTCTATCTCGGTTTGATTTTGAGGCGATCGAAAGGCTTCTCTATCTTAATCTGAAACTAGGGCGACTGAGAGGCTTCTCTATCTTAATCTGAATCTAAGGTGACCAAGAGGCTTCTCTATCTCGGTTGAATCTGAGGTGATTGAGAGGCTTATCTATCTCAATCTAAATCTGAGGTGACCGAGAGGCTTCTCTATCTCGATTTGAATATGGAGCGATTGAGAGGCTTCTCTACCTCAATCTGAATCTGGGGCAACTAAGAGGCTTCTTTATCTAAATTTGAATTTGAGGTGACCGAGAGGCTTCTCTATCTCGGTCTGAATCTGGGGCGACTGAGAGGCTTCTCTATCTCAATATGAATCTAGGGCGACCGAGAGGCTTCTTTATCTCGGTTTGAATCTGAGGTGATTGAGAGGTTTTTCTATCTTAATCTAAATCTAAGGTGACTAAGAGGCTTCTCTATCTCGGTTTGAATCTGGAGTGATTGAGAGGCTTCTCTATCTCAATCTGAATTTAAGGTGACCGAGAGGCATCTCTATCTCGGTCTGAATCTAGAGCAATTGAGAGGCTTCTCTATCTCAATCTGAATTTGGGGCTACTGAGAGGCTTCTCAATCTAAATCTGAGCTTTGCATGCAAAAGACCAAGATCTGGGATTAGATTTTAAATGATTAGCGCTTCATTGTTCCATCATTTTAAGATGTGCGATTCTTCTTCTTTTTCCTCCCCCCTTTTTTAAGCCTTGAAAAGGAAACCATTAATTTTTGATGTCCTTTCAAAAAATTTCTTTTCATCATTTTTTTTTTTGAAATTTTAAATTTTCTTTGAAAATGATACCATTTGTTCTTAATCATCCTTGAGTATTTTTTTTTTTTACTTCAGAATTTGAAATTTTCTTGAAATTGATACCATCTGTTTTATATTTTTGGGAATCCTTGAAGAGTTTTATTTATTTATTTATTTATTCATTTATCTTTTTAACCCATTCATTTAAAAACAAAACAAAAAAAAAAAAAAAAAAACAATTTTTTTTGGTTGAGTTGACTGAGTCAACTCAGTCAAACATGAGTTGACTCAGCAACTCGTGTGAGTTTTAAAGAGGGGGGGGGGGGTGAATTTTTTGGCCCCCTTTCTTTATGTTTGCCTTCATTTTTTTTTTTCACTTCTTCTTCACTCTCTCTTCTCCTCCACTGTCACTATTCACAAGCTTCTTCCTTTTGCGTTTTCCTCATTTCCACACCATTTCTTGCTTAGAAAATCACTTCTCTAGGCTTCCAAACTTGATTTCTTTCATCTCTCAAAATATCTATTTAGATCCTTGAGTTCTTCATCATCTTTGCAAAACCCATTTATTGAAACTCATTTTCAAACCTCCATTTTTGCACTCCCATGGCATCTCCTCATGGACTAACTTTTCTTACTTTCAATGGGAAGAAATATCATCCATCCCTAGAATGGAATGAGGAAGAGGGGCTCCTTCAAGACCCTAAAATCCATGCTCCACACTTGTCCTAAAGGGATTTCAAGGTGAGCTCATTTTTTGTTTCTTTGTTGGTGATTTTGTTGATTTCATGTTTTGTTGAGAACTTTATGGTGGGATATTGTCATTTTGTTGTTGTTTGTTTTTGTGGGAGTTTTGAACATTGTATAATTTGGTTAGAAACCATTGTGTGGTCATGTTGGTTTTTTGTTTTGGGGAATTTTTGAATTGTTGAGTTGCTTGGTATTGTGAAATTTGGACAATGTTGATGGTCTATGAAGCTTTGCATTGTATGTAGCTTGTGGTATTGTTGGATGAATCTTGACTTAGTTTTTTTTGGGTATTGAAATCATGAGAATTTGAAAGGTAGGCATGATTGAGTAAACTCACTTTTTGATGAGTGTGGAAATTTTGTTGGAATTTGTAGGCTTCGTTTCATGAGTATGGAAATTTTCATGGGTATTACTTTCATAGCTATGGGAATTTTTTTTTTGTTGGTATGGAATTTTTTTGTTGGTCATGGAATCTTTTTTTTTTTTTTTTGGTCATGGAATTTTTTTTGTTGGTATGGAATCTTTTTTTGGGCATGAATTTTTTGTTGGTATGTGCTTGAGTCATTGTTGAATGAACTTATGGAGATGAAGGGCTTTTGGGTTGATGGGGATATTGTTAGGGTGTCATTAAATTTGAATATATGGAATGGCTTTTGGGGTTTGGTTAATTTTTAGGGACATTATTTTACGGCTTGGTTGATTTTACTCTAACTTAAACTAAGTGCAGAATAGAGTAAATGCGAGCGAACAAACAATATAACTACTCTAAGCCATATTCATCAAATATCAACAGTAGAATGAAAGCTAAAAGAGTAGGGAAGAAGAGTGCAAACAAAAGATAACACGCCTATGTGTTATCGAAGAGTAAATCGAAGAACTCGGCGAAAAACCTCTCCGCCTCCCTCCAAGTGGTAAATCGAACCACTAGAGAATGAGTTGGAGTACACGAATAAAAAAAGACCCTCCAAGCCTAGTCTATCCCATGTACTTGAGCCCTCTAAGTTCCTGCTACCAACTGACTTAAAGAAGCCTTGTCTTCTCTAGCTTTCCGGATCATGCAATTTAGCCTGATTGCATCCACCAAACAAATGGCTTATTCCAATGCTTCCTAGCAGCACCAAAACCTCACCTTACACTCGAGATGGGTGTGGTAAGTGTTTGGGCTATCAACCTCTCAAGGATTTGGATATGGAGAGGTAGAAGTTGAGGAAAACCACAACGGATTGTGTAAAGGATTGTGGGTATGACAACCTCTAACTCTCAAGGGTAATCATGGCTAGGGTTTTCTCTCTGAAAAGCACTCCTCTCAATATGTGGGTAATGTGGGTATATATAGTGTGTGTAGAGACATAGTGTATCAGATATGATAAAATAGCAAAACCGAATGTTTCGCAGGTATCTCGCGGGAAGGCCTTATCCGTGAAATTCTCACAAAAACCAGTTGTCACCATTTGTCATGTCGCTTTGCATTCCAGTCATGTGCTAAGCACATGGCTTTACTTTGCGAGAAGTCTTCTCGCGAGATACTCGCGAAAACTCCTTTGATCTTCAATGATGTCTTGAGTCTTCACACTCTTTCTCACACACAACCTATACAAAGAAATCCTAAAAATAATACATGGTACATAAGATTGAACAGAACTACAATCAAATTTGGCATGGAATGAAAGCCAACACAAAATAGTTGTAAATCACAACTTTACAATCTCCCCTTTTGGCTATTCTGTGACAAAACTCCTAAAATAGATTCTAGGCTTAAAAGTGAGTTTAAGAATAGTGGTAAAACTCACTCACACCTAATCTAGAAGCTGTGAAGCACTTGAACGCATACACCTGTATCCTAAAACACTCACACACGAACAAAACTTTCATTAAGCATATGACAAGTTGAATACACGGTACGTATATGAGCAAGTAAAATGCGATCAAGGTAATAAACTATATATAAACAATTAAGCATATCTTGATGAAACAAGAGCAGTCACAAAAGAAAGACTACAATGAACATTTAGCTAGTAAATGATCATCCAGACACGTAATGCAATCAAGAGCAATGCTAAAATCAATTGCATGTCCAACACACAAGCAATGCAAAAAAAGAAAAGTATTTGCATCAAGGATACAAGATCCAACAAGGGCACAAGTGTGTAGCACTAAAGATAATGCAACAAAATCAGGAGTACTTAAAAAAATGCTACAAAGCAAGGATACAAAAACAAAGTATTGAATATAAATTGAAAATTTTAAACCAAAGTACTTAGCTTTAAAAGAAAGCAATGTAAATGTCCAAGAGTTATATAAAATTATAAAGGAAAGTGAACTAGTAAAAACCAAAATTAAACCACTAAGGCACCAAAATAAACCAATATCTATGATCTGCTATACTATGCTATGCTCCCCCCTCAAACTCTGCATCTCCCCCTCAAAACTTTCTCCCCTTTTTTGACCGGAATGGCCAAAGAGGCTAGAACTGCTTAGATTCTAATTCAGATTCCTGGTCCATCATCATGTCTTCAATCTGAGACGATAGTACAGTAATCTAGCCTTCGATATAGGCAAATTGATCTAAGGTGTGCTGCACATGGGATTTCAGCATACCATACATCAGCTCAACCCTTGCAATGAGACAATCAAGATGATCGAGTCCCCATGCTTGTGCTTGGGAAGATGGTTATGCAGAGGCCTTCAGGGTTGATGTGACCCTATCAATCTCTTCCTCCGTGTCCCCACCCTTTTCCCCAATATCATCCCTTGGGCTTTAAGAAATGCCAATTTTTGATCTGGTGATGTGGGCTTTGCTTCAGGTCATCGTTTGAGCACCAATGGGATAGTCCCTTTGCACGATGGTAAGACCGCTTGGAATCTTCAGCCTTGTCTTAGCTATGAGAGCCATAATGAGACTTGGGAATGGCAATATTGTTCTTGATTTCCTCTTGGTGATGCTTTTGGTCAAGAGGTAGTATATATATTCACATATGTCGATCTCATTATGTGTGGAGAGATCATACAGGAAAATAGTTCTTGGTGCAGACAATGTGGTCAAGTTCGTCACCGGGTAGAGGTTGTGGATCATTATATAAGCCAATGTCCTCATCTTCGTGATGAAAGGGATTGTGTTCATTGACTTCTTTTTGAGAGAGCCACCGAGGAGATTTTCCATTGGTTTAACAGAATCCAATCTATCATCATACTGTATAGAGATTCGTTGAGATGGTGGACGAACTTCTAAGAACTCTTGAATGGACTCCCTTGTGATAATGAATTCTTTTTGTCTCACCCAATAGTTTATGTGATCTCCTTCCACAGTGGCATTAGCGAAGAATTCCCTTATAAGTTAAACATTTCCACTTGGATTCAGCAACTTTGTCCAAGTTCTTTCCTTGAACACTACAAGTATGGAAGTGTTTTCAAAGGTCTCCATTCTTACAACCCTTTCCATGATAATCATTGCCCTTTTGTAACAGTCATTGTAGGCCATGTCTGCCTCAATGCTTCAAAAATTCTCTGAGTCCGAGTGTGGATACTTTGAGGATTTCTTGGAGGTAGAGTGCTTAGTAGGAGACATCTGCAAAAACAGACATAAAATACAAAGGAACAAGTGCAAAAACACAAAACAAGAACACAAACTTGATTAGTACCAAGTTAGTCCATGAAACAAACACAAAGTCCTAAAAAGAGCATAAACAATGTCACAAAAACATGTTATGAGTGCTAAACATGTAATAACATAAATCTAGTATGATTGAAATGCAAAAACATGACAAGTGAGCAAGTTTGTGCATCAAGTGTTCATGTGGTGTGCATATGTGATGCATGTGCAAGGCATGACTAAGCACATTGGAGTAAAAGTATGTAAAACGCACAACCAATGATCAAAAAATGATAAACATGTATAATCATGGTAATCCCCAAAGTTTGGTACTCATTGGAGTCCAATAACAACACTAAAATGCCATTTGGGCATTTTATCAAACACTTGGTATGCACCTATAAAACTAACATGTAAGCAATGCATGAACATGAGTGAATCTTACCTAAATACATGTTAAAATGCCACAATTGGCCAACACATACACAAACAAACCAAGTGGGACAAAGCCCAATCAAGAAATTGAAAAAAATTTCACAAAATTTAAAGATCCCAACCCTTTTTCAAAAATGAACCCAACTTAAGAAAACCTAGAATCTAAGTAAATAGAGAGAAAAAGATGACCAAGCATACCTTAGAGATGATTTGAAGAAGTTTTCTTTTGAGATTTGGTTAGGTTTTTGAGTGAAAATAGGATTCGGATAAAGAGAGGCACGAGGAAGGCAAAGTGAGGGAAATAGGGTATGTTTGAAAAACTCTCTACATCAGTCCATTAAAACTGAAAACACGCATTTTTTGCAGGTTAGCTTCTCGCGAAGTTACTTGCGAAAAATGCCTCTGAAGCACAAAACTTTTTACAGGTAGACTTTACTTGTGAAACAGTAGTGAAAGTTTCTATCTGAATTTTGTGTTTTCATGTTTTGTATTAACCCATTTTCGCGGGAAGAGCTTAGTCTCGAGCTTCTCACGAAAATACCTCTGAAGGAGTTTTTGATAAAAAACATGAAAAATGGAATTTGAACAAAATCTCAAAACACAAAAGCATAAAAACACTTTCAAAAACATAAAATACTCAAAAATCTTTTTGGGTTTGATCGACAAGCAATTGAGTATACACATCACATTTGATCACGTACAATCACATAAATGAAATAAACATTCATTGAACAAAAGTCTTGTGTGTTGTGTGTGAGAATCAAATGTGGAATAGTCCTTAGTCCAGAGTGGAGCTTCAATGATCAATTCAATCAAGTCATTTACAACTGGTACTAAGTCAAGTGGTTTATCTCAATTATAGAAATGAACATATATGACCTCACACAAGAAAATTATTACATATCTTTGAAGCTTTTCATATGGCTTCTTTACAATTCATAATATTTTATCATTTTTGATATTTTCATCTCTTTTTGAGATTGATGCCTGAAATTTTTTATATTTCATTTTTGTGAGTAAGCCTTTTGCTTTTTGGGCACCATACATTTCAATACAAGTCGCTTTCCTTTTTTCCTAGTCAAATACTAGTATGTGCGACGACTTTTGCAGCTCATTATCTTTTTTTGAGATTTGACATTTGTTGAGCTATAAGGCAAAAACATAAAAGAGTGGTGATAGGCCAAAAACGTATTGATCCCTTGTGATGAATCAATTGATTAATTAGCCAAGTTTATTAATTAATCAAATTAACATGCAAACGCGTGGTAGCACAAAAAAATCACTAATTAAACTAAGTATGCAGTGGAAAATAAATGACACGATGATTTGTTTACGAATGGGGAAAACCAACATGGCAAAAAACCCCACCGGGTGATTTTAAGGTCACCACTCCCGAGAATCCACTATTATCACAACAAGTGGTTACAAGTAAAGGAATCCCAGTACCTTATACCAACCTACAATTGAATCCTTACCCTAATACCCAATTGGACTTGTTCAGTAGTGACAATCTCTTCTTTTCAATGCATGGCTCCAAGTACGTGACTAATCAATTGTGCGGATCTCAATATGTGACTTCAATCACCAACTAGAGAGAGATGTTGGCTGCAAAGTTTTTCTGTTCTTCAACACATGAAGATCACGAAGTTGCTTGGTCACAAAACCCTATGGTGTACAAACACAACAACTTCTTAAAGAACTAGGGCAAACTAGGTTTCTGGTTACACTTGAGGAATTATGCTCTTGTGCAATTTTGCTCTTGGTTGTGCAACCTGAAATGACCCTTAAAATAATCCTTAATATGTTTAGGGTTGTGAGAAAAGAAAGCCCAAACATACAATCACAGATTGAATGAAAAACAGTCCTAAAAAATTGAAATTCATAAACCTCGACAGATACCTTATTTGTCAAGCTGTTGTCGAGCCACGAGGCTGGAATAACTCTACAAGCTCGATAGATTGCTAGCTGTCGAGCTTTAATGATAGACACTTTTCAGACTTGAATCTTGGACAGACTTGCATGGCTTCAACACTTGATCTTGAAACAAAGTTTTTTGAAGTATTAAACACATCCTAGATCTACCCAAATACAAGTAAAATGCGTTTTGTCAAAGGATTAGCCAATTACATAAAGTAGTGACATATGTTCCTAGCAAGTGAATCACATATGTCCTAACAAGTGGGAAGATATATAAGCACAAGTCTATGCTTGTATCAAAACTATCAAGGCTATTGACTAATCATTCATGACAAGCTTGAAGATCGATTTACAACAATCACACATAGATTTCAATATTTTTCCCACAAAGATAGATATGCATACATAACAAGCTAGGCTCGTAAATGCACTATGCCATTAGTACAAAGGCACTAGGCCAAACTTACATGTGATATACACAAGATGAGTGATCAAACTTTTTGGAGATTTTTCAATTTTTATGGGTTTTTGAATTTTTCAACACACTAAAAAATAGAACATGTAAAGTGAGATCAACAAAACAAGTACAAAAAAAAACTTGAAAAGAAACATGCTAAGATGAGAAACATAAGCAAATAACCAACCAAAGTCATAACACATAGGAAGAATTGATGCATGGACATGGTCTAATGCTTATGCATGTGTATCCTTCTTCACCCACACAGCACGTGCGTTTGGGGTGATATCCCTAGAGGATTGGGTACTAGAGCTATGATTCTCAAACCTTTGGCTGAAGCTTGCTAAACAAGAAGTGATGGTATCTATTGTCTTCATCACATCACCAAAACTGAAATCAACTTCTTGCCCTTTTGATTGCTTGGTGTTCCAATTCCCCTTTCCTTGTCCTTTTAGCCTTTGAGAATCCATTTTCTTCAATGCATGAAGTTTATAGCAGTTAGGTCTTGTGTGTCCTCTAACTCCATAATGGTGGTAGAAGTGTTGAACTTGAGGACCTCTTTGAGACCTTAGGAGAGACTTCCCTTTAGCCTTGGGTTTGGTAACAAATGGATTTTGAGGTTTTGTTAAAACCTTTTGAGCAGTTCCATTTGGCTTCTTCTCCACTTTAACATTCTCAACACTTGGAGTTGCTACCATTGGTTCTTTAGCTTTAACAAATTTCATCTCCTTAGACACATTGGCACTTGAACTACTCTCTCCGGAATATCCTAAGCCACTTTTGTTAGAAAAAGGCTTTTGATGTGCAAGCACTTCGTTAAGTTTCTTGGAGGCAACGTGCTCCCTTTTGACATTAGCTTGAATCACTTCAAGCTCAAGAAACTTGATCTTGGAGCAGGCCTCAGTTAGTTCTCCATTCAGCGCCTCAACTTCACATTTTGTTTCCTTGTACCTCACGAGTATGCTCTTGTAGTCTTGTTCAGCTTTCTTCATTTTTCTGATGGCTGCCTTAGCCACTCTAGCATACTCGCTAGTTTTCTTTAGAAGAGAATTATAAGATTCTTGCAATTCCTTGGTTCCTTCATCTTCATCATCAGATTTTTGCCCAATTACCATAGACTCTACTTCGGTGTACTCACCGAGTTCTTCCACTAGAAGGCTTAAATCTTCCGATGAGTCCACAGGTGCAATGGCCATAAATGTGGAGTAATTTCCTTCTCTATCACAACTTTCTTCTGAATCAAAATTTGAACCATCTGAGTCACTAAGGGTAGTTGCAAAAACTTTACCCTTTACTTTCAAATACGTGGGGCATTCTTTCTTCACATGCCCATGCCCTTTGCACTCAAAGCACGTGACCATTTGAGATGGTGAGGAATCTCTTGAATCCTTTTTCTTGAAGTCTTTCTTGTCCTTCTTGAAATTTGATAATTTTCCCTTCTCAAAAGACTTTCCATCTCTCTTGAACTTTAGGAACTTACGGAAGTTTTTAGCAAGGTACGCCACATCCTTTTCAACCTTATTCTCATCCGAGGAGTCTTGAGCTTCCAATCTCTCATTGACTGTCTTGAGAGCAAGAGATTTGCTCTTCCTTTGAGATGGTAGAGATAGCTTATAGGTTAGAAGAGAACCGATAAGTTCTTGAATTTTAATCTCATCAAGGTCTTTGCTTTCTTCGATGGCAGTAATCTTTGCACAGAAGCTCTCCAGCAATGATCGTAGTATCTTCCTCACAATCTTGGAGTCCTCCATCTTTTCTCCCAAGTTGAATTTCCCAATCACCATTTCATTTAGCTTCCCATAAAATGAGTCAAATGACTTGCCTTCACTCATGTTTAGCTCCTCGAAGTGTGTGGTAAGCATTTGCAACTTGGTGTCCTTCACCTTTTTGGTGTCTTCATAGGTCCTCACCAAGATTTGCCACACCTTCTTGGCAATTGTAACATGAGAGATCTTGTGAAATTTTTCAGGAGAAGCACCATAGAAAATAGCATTTAAAGCCTTGCTATAAGCATTAGCTGCCGCAAGGGCTGCCTTATTCCATTCGAATTTGGCGGCCTCTGGCCTAGTCCATCCTATCTCAACCATGTCCTAAACACTATCATCAATAGAACAAAGGAATGCCCTCATACGGACTTTCCAAAATGCATAATTGCTCCCATCAAAATATGGAAGAGCATTAAGCAATTGAGATCGATCCATCTTAACAAAAAGGGTCTAGGATCAAACTAAGGTAATGAAACCATAGCAAGTGCACTTGCTCTGATACCAATTAAAAGCTCGAATTTGTGTGAAAACACAAGAGCTGTTAAGACCCCTAAATTAAAATTACAGCTCAGTGATTTTACTTTAACCTAAACTAAGTGCAGAATAGAGTAAATGCGAGCAAACAAACAATATAACTACTCTAAGACATATTCATCAAATATCAACAATAGAATGAAAGCTACACGAGTAGGGAAGAAGAATGCAAACACAAGATAACACGTCGATGTGTTATCGAAAAAGAAAAGAACCTCCAAGCCTAGTCTACCTCATGTACTCAAGCCTTCCAAGGTCCTGCTACCCACTGACTTGACGAAGCCTTGTCTTCTTTAGCTCTCCGGATCACGCAATTCAACCTAATTGTATCCACCAAACAAATGGCTTCTTCTAATGCTTCCCAACAGCACCAAAACCTCACTTTACACTCAAGATGGGTGTGGTAAGTGTTTGGGCTATCAACCTCTCAAGGATTTGGATATGGAGAGGTAGGAGTTAAAGAAAACCACAATAGATTATGTAGAGGATTGTGGGTGTGACAATCTCTAACTCTCAAGGGTAATGGCTAGGGTTTTTTCTCTGTAAAGCACTCCTTTCAATATGTGGGTAATGTGGGTATATATAATGTGTGTAGAGACATGGTGTATCAGATATGAAAAAAATAGCAAAATAGAATGTTTCGTGGGTATCTAGCAGGAAGGCCTTACCTGCGAAATACTCACGAAAACCAGCTGTCACCATCTCTTATGACTCTTTGCATTCCAGTCATGTGCTGAGCACATGGCTTTACTTCGCGGGAAGCCATCTCGTGAGATACCTGCAAAAAATCCTTTGATCTTTAATGATGTCTTGAATCTTCATACTCTCTCTCATATACAACCCATACAAAGAAATGCCACAAATAATACAGGGTACATAAGATTGAACAGAATTAAAATCAAATTTGGCACGAAATAAAAGCCAACACAAAATAATTGTAAATCACAACTTTACAAACATAATTTACAACCACTTCAGACGTAGTGTTTTCAAACAACCACCTCAGACGTGGTATTTCTTAAATTGTTCCATATTGGTTGGCTTAGTGAAAGGGTTTGCATCTAAATCCATCAATCTTACTGCTCCCCTAGAAGGTATCTGCTTGATAATATATGGACCTACCCAATTTTGCTTGAACTTCCCGTTTGTTTCTTGAACTGAGGCTCGGATCTCTTTCAAAACTGAATCTCCCAACTTCAAATCTCTAGTTCTTACTTTCTTGTCAAAAGCTTTCCTAAGTCTCCTTTGGTAACCTTGAATGAAATTGAAAAAAGAGAATGAGTTGAAAAAAAATTGTGAGATCGAGATTTCAAAAAAAGATGATGAAAAAGAGAGTGAACAGAAAAAAGAGAGCGAACAAAAAAGATAGAGTCAAGAAAATGAGAGAAAAAAAAAGTGAGTTTTTATGCTAAGGCAAGTGATGTTAAGAGTGCTTTTTATACAAAATAGCCTATATTTGTACTCTTGTACAAAGAGGCATGTTTTAATACTAACGAACTTGACGAATCTTTGCCTAGCGTTGTTGTCTCTTTGTTGTACGAATATGAGGACATGTTTCCTAATGATGTGTCTAGTGGATTGCCACCTATTAGAGGAATAGAGCATCAAATTGATTTTGTGCCAAGTGTGACAATTCCTAACCGACCAGCCTATAGAAGTAATTCGAAGGAGACAAAGGATCTTTAATGGCAAGTTGAGGAGTTGCTAACAAAAAGAAACATGAGAGAGAGCATGAGTTCGTGCGTGGTGCCGATGCTGTTTATGCCTACGAAGGATGGAACTTGGAGAATGTGTGTTGATTGCAGGGCTATCAACAATGTTACGGTAAAGTATAGACATCCCATCCCTAGGCTAGATGACATGTTGGATAAATTGAATGGGTCATGTATTTTCACAAAAATTGATTTAAAAAGTGGATATCATCAAATTAGGATGAAAGAGGAAACTAAATATGGATTGTATGAGTGGATGGTAATGCCTTTTGGTCTCACTAATGCACCAAGTACATTCATGAGGATAATGAATCATGCATTGCATGCATTTATAGACAGATTTGTTGTGCTCTATTTTGATGATATTTTGGTGTATAGCAAAAACTTAGATGAGCATATCAATAATTTGCAATGTGTGCTTGCTGTTTTAAGAAAAGAAAAACTATATGCCAATTTAAAGAAATGTTCGTTTTGCATAGACAAAGTTGTGTTTCTTGGTTATGTTGTTAGTGTTGGGGTTTATGCCCTAAAATCCAATTGATTGGCATGTCATAAATAATTAAATTGTTTAATTATATGAGACTATTTATAAATGAACTAATGGGACATTATCATAGTCCATGAGATGCATAGTATGCGATTTATGTGAAAAGCCACAGAAGATATAAATTGCAAGTTCTTTGTAAACTCAGAATGTAGTTCGTAGTCAGTGATGAAATTGGGCATTTCATCTATGAAGACTATAACATATCAACTACGATGATTTGTCTTGATCATGGAAATGGAGATTTCTAGTTGGTATGTTGATATGTTTTAAGAGTTAAGGCATATTTAACTGGACCGCTGTGAGATTTATTATTCTCCTAATGACTATCAAACGAATAATAAATCTCACAACTTCTATTTACATCAACTCTAAATCCTGAGAGAATAATGGACCTGATCATGAGATGTAGGTTGCTTTGATATATCAGGAGTGAGATCTATATGTTACGGTCAAAACCTCAGTATGTTGGGCAGCCGCATTTAGTGTTAATGGAACAAATATTCTCAAGATGGAATTCATAATCTCTTAACGGAGATATAAAATATTCCCTTGAGATAAGTTTAATGGGTTTGGATATTTAGAGAGTTGGGCCCAACCACTTTAGTAAGGAGTTACTAAAGTATTTATTTATGGAATTGGATTTCATAAATATATAATGAATAACATTAAGAATTAAACCGGGTACTCAAGGATTAAGATGTAGTAGTCTTCAAAGTGGCAGTCTATATTCATGAATTTGTATTACTACGAATATTTTAATGAAGGGGTTGCATGTATAATAAAGTCTTGGGATATAATTTATTAATAAGGCCTAGAGTGCAATTATATTCATATAGTGGTATTGAATATAATTAACGGTAACTTTGGAATTGTCAAGAGTTGACAGAAAAGCCCAAGGCCCATTGGAGCTAGAGTCTTATTTGTTCCCTTTTGGTCCTACTCCAAGCCACACACTAGAGCCCAATTGGTATGGCCCAAAAGGCTAGCCCAATTAGATAATCAGTTGTATAAAAGGAGAGAAACATACAGAATTTCAGTGGTTCTTTAAGAAGTCTTTTCATAAGTGTTTTTCATTAAGATTACACAAGGAATGAAATGGTTTGTATGTGAGTGTTGGACACTCCCTTGTTCTCTCCTTGAAAACTGATTGAGAGACCACACATCTTGGGCATTAAGTGGAATTGGAGTGAAGATTAAAAGTCTTCCCAAGAACTTCTGATTTTTGGTTTTGAAATTCACCGCACCAAGGTACACTTTCTTGTTCTTAAATTTTGAAACTTACATGGTACATGATATCAATTGCGAATGAAGTAGATCTGTTAATTTTCCGCTGCGTATGTTTTGTATGTGATACGAACATGTATTTTCCCAACAATTGGTATCAGAGCGGTCTTCAATTCGAATCTGTATAACATGTTTTGTGAGTTTTAGAATTAGAGATAATAGTTTGATATTGTTAGAAAGTAATATATGCATTTAATTTTCTGCATGGTTGTTGAAACTATGATTTGATAAAAACTGATATTGATGCTATGATGTTGTTTAAATCTAAATTTAAGTATGTTAAATTCATCTTTAAGGCTATAGCATCAATGGAATTCAGTTTTGATATCGAATTCTGCATAATATGTTCATATGGTAGTTATTTGTTCATGAAAAATCGTTTAAAACTGTTTGCAACTGCTCTGGAAAAACTGAAAACACGGGTTTTTCGCGGGTTAGCTTCTCGCGATGTTACTCACAAAAAATGATTCTGTAGACAAAAACTTTTCGCGGGTAAGCTTTACTCGCAAAACAGTCGCGAGACAGTCGCGAAAGTTTCTGTCTGATTTTTTGTGTTTTCAATTTTTTGCTTTAACTCATTTTCGCGGGAAGTGCTTAATCGCGTAATACCTGCGATACAGTAGCGAAAGTTTCGCGAGAAGAGCTTAGTCGCGAGATTCTCGCAAAAATACATTTGAAGGGAATTTTGAATATTTTCTAAATGTTTTCAAATGTATAAAGTGTAAAGAAATGTGTGATGAGATTACACATGATTTTAACTAAAAGACCTAATGAGATCAAAGATATTAGTTAAATAGAACTCTTAGTCCTAAATAGTTTAGGACTTGTCTTTTAAGAAACATTCTAATGAAATTGGAATTGTTGTATGATTAAAAGTCCTTAATTTATTTTAATTAGAAGTTTTAATGAGATTAAAACTTAATTAAAAGGTATATATATTTTCTAATAAGATTAGAACTTTTTATTTAGTAAATTAAGGATAGAGTTCTATATAACTAATTTTTGATTCATTAGTATTTAAGGAATCCTAAATAGTTTAGGACTTCTATTTTAGTTAGTGATTCTAATAAGATTAGAGTCTTCAACAAGTGCAAGGTTATAAGTTGTGATTGGATCACAATTATTTAAGAAAAACCCAAACAATGAGTGGGAGTGCTGAAATAACCCTTTTGTTAAGTTTATTGTAATGTGAATAGATACCTTGTCTTGTTTTCGAGTCTTGCATTCCATGCAGAGGGTATTTACTTCACGGATTACAACGTTAAACTTCTTTGTGATTGCGCGAATGTTCATTACGCTATAGTAACGTGACTTAATTACATCACATTGAATTTAAACAATTAAAAACATTTAATGTGTAGGGTTAAAATTGTGATTAGATCATAATGATTTCATGACAATCCATTTGTTTTAAAATTTCTAGTGGGAGAGAGATTCAAGGGTTGATTCTCACGGCCTCCATTGCCGGTTTATAGTAGTGTGATTAGGCACCTCGCCTTGGCGTATATGCCTTGCTCCCTTCGGAGGGTGTTTAATTCATGGTACTACAAGATTAAACTTCTTAATGATAGATGAAATATGTTTTTACATCAAGAACGATCACGCTTCCGTGGAGTTACTTGGTGACTCGCATTGATTCTAGGCAGTGGTGTACACTAGACTAAGTATAATGTTAACCTACCTTTGGAGCTATGTTTAGAGGCTAAAGAAAAAGCGGCAAATTATTTTTGTTTGGTAAAAGTTACCATGATAGCATTAATAATGAGAATATTTCTCACCTGATTATATTGATTGGTATGACCTCGCTTCCAAGGAATATTAATTGCGGGATTAGGTTGTCGTTGCACCTAGTATAGTATGGTTTTCGGGTTTTCATACTATATGGTTATGGATGTAAAATATAATGTCCCTGTAATTATGTTCATAGTCTCAAAATAAAGTTGTCATTAATTTTGTTCTCTAGTTACTATTTTAATTGAATCACGTTAACTAAGAAATAATTTTGGACATGGTGCTTAAAGGAGCTTAAGTACATAAATATGTTTAGATTCAGCATTGTCATAATTTCTTATGCATGATGCATTGATGGAAGATAGTTTATGACTTGATCATAGTTTTCATTGAAATGCTAAAATACTACATTGGCTTCTATCTCAAGTGTTAGGATATGTGCCCTTAAATCCTATTGTATGATGCTATGTATGATATTATGTATAACATTATGTGAGAAATGATGTATGACTTAATATTGTGTTTAATAAAGTTACTTTATTCTTATCTAAAATAATGGTAACATGAATATTCAGACATTATCAAATAGTCTATGAGATGCATAGTATGTGATTTATGTGATTTAATCACAGAAGATATAGATCACAAGTTCTTTGTAAACTCAGAATTTTGGTTCGTAGCCGGTGATGAAATTGGGCATTTCATCTGCGAAGACTATAACATATTAACTACGACGATTTGTCTTGATCATGGAAGTGGTGACTTCTAGTTAATATGTTGATATGTTTTAAGAGTTAAGACATATTGAACTGGACCGCTGTGAGATTTATTATTCTCCTAACGACTGTCAACTGAATAATAAATCTCACGACTTGTATTCACATGAACTCTTAATCCTGAGAGAATAATGGACCTGATCATGAAATGTAAGTTGCTTTGCTATATCAGGAGTGAGATCTAAAGTAACGATCAAAACCTTAGTATGTTGGGCAGCCACATTTAGTGTTGATGGAACATATATTCTCAAGATGAAATTCATAGTCTCTTAACGGAGATATAAAATATTCCCTTGAAATAAGTTTAATGGGTACAGTTATTCAGAGAGTTAGGCCTAACCACTTTAGTAAGACTAAAGTATATATTTATGAAATTGGATTTTATAAATATATGGTGAATAACTCAAAAGGATTAACAGGGTACTCAAGGATTAAGATGTAGTAATTTACAAAGTGGCAGTCTATATATTCATGACTTTGTATTACTACGAATATTTTATGAAGGGGTTGCATGTATAATAAAGTCTTGGGATATAATTTATTAATGAGGCCTAGAGTGCAATTATATTTATATAGTGGTATTAAATATAATTAATGGTAACTTTGGACTTGTCAAGAGTTGACAGAAAAGCCCAAGGCCCATTGGAGCTAGTGTCTTATTTGTTCCCTTTTGGTCCCACTCCAAGCCACACACTAAAGCCCAATTGGGAAGGCCCAAAAGACTAGCCCAATTAGATAATCAATTATGTGGAGAGAAACATACAGAATTTTATATAGAATAAAATGGTTTGTCTGTTTAAGAAAATAAGATAATATAAGGAAGAGAGACACTCTTTCATATTCTCTCTAGAAAACATAGAACTGATTGAGAGACCACACATCTTGGGCATCAAGTGGAATTGGAATGAAGATTGAAAGTCTTCCCGAGCACATCTTCATTCGGTTTTGAATTTCACCGCATCAAGGTATACTCTCTTGTTCTTATATTCTGAAACCTACATAGAGTATGTTATCAATTGCGAATGAAAGTAGATCCGTTTATTTTCCGCTCCGTATGTTTTGTATGCGATGCAAACATATATATTTCCTAACATTGGTATCAGAGCGGTCTTCATTTCGAACTTGTATAACATGTTTTGTGCGTTTTGGAATTAGAGATAATAGTTTCAAGTTGATAGCGGATTATACATTTAATTTTCTGCATGGTTGTTGAAACTATGATTTGATAAAAACTGATATTGATGTTATAATGTTGTTTAAATATAAATTTAAGAATGTTAAATTGATCTTTAAGGCTATAGCATCAATAGATTTCAGTTTTGATATCAATTTTTGTCTATCATTTTCGTATGATGGTTGTTTATTCATGCAAAACTGTTGAAAACTGTCTTAGAAGAATTTCTGGAAATTCGAGTTTTACGAGTTTCGATCGATCGAAATTTACTTCCGATTGATCGAGTAAAACAAAGACCAATATTTTGAATCGATTAATATTCGATTGCTAGTCGATCGATCGAATTTTCTTTTCGATCGATCGAGAGGCGATCGAGTATCAATCGAACAAGACCGAAGGTCAAGTTCGAATTGTTTAATTTTTTTGACCGATCGAGGGGCACATTCGATCGATCGAAAGAAGGAAAATTTGAATTTTTCTAAGTGTTTTCAAACTTAAAAGTGTGTGATTAAATTTTGTGTTTTCACTATTTTTTCTTACGCCCCTTTTTTTTTCGTAAGAAAAAGTACTTAGTATAAAGTACAAGGCTGTGTATAATTAGTTTATACATGTATAAAAGATAAAAACCTTTAATTTAAAATATCTAGTGGGAGAGAGATACAAGGGTTGAATCTCACGGCCTCCATTATCGGTTCATAGTAGTGTGGCCTAAGCACCTCGTCTTGGCGTATATGCCTCGCGATCCCAAAGGAGGGTGTTTATTTTATAGTACTACAAGATTGAATTTACCCGTTTAAAGTAGTATAGACAAGCACCTCGTCTTGGCGTATATGCCTCGCGATCCCAAAGGAGGGTGTATTGTTTTATGGTACTACAAGTTTAAACACCATAAAGGAAGATGAAAAGTGGCTACACATGATTCTAGATAATGGTATACACTAGACTAAGTTTAATGTTAATCTCCCAAAGGAGCTATGTCATTATTACTTATAGGCTAAAGATAATGCGGCATATTTAGTGTTTGATAAGAGTTATCATGATGGCACTAATAATAAGAATAGTTCTCAACTGATTGATGTGTTTATAATAAACTTGCTACCAAGGAATTATAGACATGGATTGGGTTGTCGTTGCATATATTATTTTATGGTTTTATTAAGGTTCCATATTATATGCTTATATGCTAAATTGATAATGTCCAATTTACTTATTATATTCATGTTTATTATTTCAGATTTGAACATGGCATCATTTAGCCCACTTGTTAGCATTCTTAATCAAAACAAACTGACTGGAACCAATTATGTTGACTGGAAAAGAAACTTAGACATAGTTCTCACAGCTGAAGAGCACAAATATGTGATTACTCAACCATGTCCTAGCTTTCCTTCATTAGATGCTCCTCCTGAGGAAAAACAACGATATGATCGTTGGCAGAAATCTAATGAAATGGCCAAGTGCTACATTCTAGCGTCCATCTCAAATGTTCTACAGCATCAAATGCAGGATGTAGAACTAGCTTCGGACATTATGCTAAGTCTGAAGGAGATGTTTGGTGAGCAAGGCCGTTCTGCAAGGTAAGACATCATGAGGCAAATTTATAATGCCAAGATGGCTAAAGGTAGTTCAGTGAGAGAACATTGTCTTACACTGATCTCTAATCTAAATACATTGGAAGTTTTGGGTGCCGACATTGATGGAGAATCCCAAGTGGATATGATACTCCAGTCACTACCGGAGTCATTCAAGGAATTCAGACTTAATTATAACATGAACAAAAAGATTTATTCTTTGTCTGAACTAATGAATGAGTTGGTAGCGGCGGAAGGCATCCTTGGTACTTCTAATGTTGAAGCCAATGTGGGTGAAGCTTCTACTTCTCAACCTAAGTCGAAAGGCAAGGGTAAGAAGAAGAAGAAGAAGGACTTCACTAAGCAGGAGGGTAAACAAATTGTCTTAGGGGTTGCCGACAAAGGAAAGAAGCTGAAAGGAAAATGTTTCCATTGTGGTGAGAAAGGACATTGGAAGAGGAATTGTCCAAAGTTCAAGGCTGCCAATAAGGGTATGAAAATTTCATTCCTTCTTGAAATATTTTTGGTACAAAATACCACAAATTCCCGGTGTGTGGATTCAGGTTGTACTAATCATATCTGCAATTCTTTGCAGTGGTTCCAGGAGACCAAAAGACTTAAAGAAGGAGAGTTGTTTCTGACCTTGGCTGATGGGAGTAGGATTCTAGTTGTAGCTATTGGAGTGTTTAATTTATGTTTTGAATCAAGAGTTTTAATATTAAATGACTGTCTATATGTACCTAATGTTCATAGGAATTTAATTTCTGCAACTTATTTAGGTAATAGTCAATATTGTGTTATCCATAAAGACAATGTTGTAATAAAGAAGGGTAAAACATTTATCTGTTCTGGCAATATTATGGATGGTCTTTATATTTTAACTCCTAATAAGCATGAATTATATAATTCTGAATTAGATAATAACTCTCATGTAAAATCATTAAAGAGAAAGTTTCCTTCTACTAATGATGCATATCTTTGGCACTTGCGTTTGGGTCATGTTAATCCAAACAGAATTCAAAGACTGATCAAAGATGGTCTCTTAGAGCCATTGGACTTTGATGAATTTCCAGTTTGTGAATCTTGTTTGGAAGGCAAAATGACCAAACGACCTTTTAATGCAAAAGGTAGAAGAACCCAAGAGTTGCTAGAATTAGTTCATACGGATGTTTGTGGTCCTATGTCAACCCAAGCAAAAGGAGGTTATGAGTACTTCATCACTTTCACCGATGATTACTCTAGATTTGGTTATGTGTACCTAATGAGACGGAAGTCTGAAGCTTTTGAAAAATTCAAAGAGTTTAGGGCTGAAGTTGAGAATCAATTGGGTAAACACATTTAGGCCATTCGATCTGATCGTGGTGGCGAATACCTTCTTGGGGATTTCAAGGATTACTTAACTCAAAATGGGATTGTATCCCAATTGACTGCACCTGGAACTCCCTAACAAAATGGTGTAGCAGAAAGAAGGAATTGGACTCTTTTAGAAATGGTTAGGTCCATGATGAGTTACTTAACTTTACCAGTTTCCTTTTAGGGATATGCACTAAAAACTGCAATGCATATTTTGAATTTAGTTCCATCAAAATCTGTTCCCAACACACCTATGGAATTGTGGAGTGGGCCCAAGCCTAGTATGAAATATCTCCACATTTGGGGATGTCCAGCACATGTGCTGAAAGGGAAGTCTGATAAGTTGGAAGCTAAAACGGAAGTATGCATGTTTTTAGGGTATTCAAAGGAAACCAAGGGTTATTTATTCTATAATCATAAGGATAACAAAGTGTTTGTTAGCACTCATGCCAAATTTTTGGAAGATGATTATCTGAATAATTTTAAGCCTAGAAGTAGAGTTGTTTTGGCTGAAATGAATGAACCTGTAATTGAACAACCAATGGTTGAAACTAGGGATGATGTGGCTGTATTGGATACACCACAAGATATTACTCATGAAATGTCTAGTACACAGTTGCCTCGTCGTAGTGGGAGGAATGTTAGGCCACCTATAAGATTCATAGGTCTTGGAGAGACTTATGAGGCTATCTCAGAGGAGGCCGAAACTGATCCTTACACTTATGAAGAAGCAATGAATGATATAGATGCACATCATTGGGTCCAAGCTATGAAATCAGAATTAGATTCCATGTATTCCAATCAAGTTTGGGATCTTGTAAAGGCGCCTAACGGCATTAAACCTGTTGGTTGCAAATGGGTTTACAAGAGGAAGAGAGGGATAGATGGAAAGGTTGAAACCTTTAAAGCAAGGCTAGTGGCAAAAGGGTATGCTCAAAAAGAAGGTATTGATTATGAGGACACCTTTTCACCAGTAGTAATGCTTAAATCTATCAGAATTCTCTTATCCATTGCTGCTCATTATGATTATGAGATTTGGCAAATGGATGTCAAGACTGCATTTCTTAATGGCAATCTTGAAGAGGAAATCTATATGAAGCAACCAGAAGGTTTCATAGCAAAGAACCAAGAGCATATGGTTTGCAAGTTGAATAGGTCCATTTATGGACTTAAGCAAGCATCTAGGTCATGGAACATCAGATTTAATCAAGCAATCAAGTCGTTTGGTTTTGATCAAAATCTTGATGAACCATGTGTATAAAAAAGACATCAAGACAAACTAGTAATGTTCCTAGTGCTTTATGTTGATGATATTCTATTCATTGGAAATGATGTAGGGGTCATGTCATCAGTAAAGGTTTGGTTGGCAAGTCAATTTAATATGAAGGACTTGGGTGAGGCTAACTTTATTCTAGGGATCAAGCTTTGGCGAGATCGTAAGAATAAGATGTTAGGCTTATCACAAGCTGGATATATAGATAAGGTACTAGAACGGTTTAACATGCAAAACTCCAAGAAAGGATTACTTCCTTTCAGACATGGAGTTCCTCTGTCAGATGACCAAAGGCCTAAGACTCAAGAGGAAGAAGATATGATGAGACAAGTTCCTTATGCTTCTGCAGTAGGAAGTCTCATGTATGCCATGCTTTGTACTAAACCGGATATCTGTTTTTCAGTTGGCATGGTCAGCCGATATCAATCAAATCCAGGACCATAACATTGGCAAGCTGTAAAGCATATTCTCAAGTATCTACGGAGAACGAGAGATTATATGCTTGTTTACCGTTGTGAGGATTTGATTCCCATTGGCTATACAGATTCAGACTTTCAATCAGATCTAGATTTTAGAAAGTCCACATCAGGATGTGTATTCACCTTGGGAGGTGGAGCCATAAGTTGGAGGAGTGTTAAGCAATCTTGTATTGCGGACTCCACCATAGAAGCTGAATATGTTGCTGCTTGTGAGGCGGCAAAGGTAGCTGTTTGGCTCAAGAAATTCCTTTCTGACCTTGGTGTAGTGAGAATGGAGCAAGTTCCTAACACATTGTTTTGTGACAATAGTGGAGCGGTTGCACAATCCAAAGATCCAAGGAATCACAAGAAAGGAAAGCACATTGAGAGAAAGTACCACATCATTCGAGACATTGTTGCTCGTGGAGATGTGGTGGTAGCAAAGATTGATAGTGCAAATAATCTAGCAGATCCCTTTACCAAAGTCTTGCCACAAAGGACCTTCGAGTCACATTTGGAGGGAATGGGAGTTAGATTAGTGCACAATAGTCTTTAGGGCAAGTGGGAGATTGTTAGGATATGTGCCCTTAAATCCTGTTGTATGATGCTATGTATGATATTATGTATGTGAGAAATGATGTATGACTTAATATTGTGTTTAATAAAGTTGTTTTATTCTTATCTAAAATAATGGTAACATGAATATTCGGACATTATCAAATAGTCCATGAGATGCATAGTATGTGATTTATGTGATTTAGTCACAGAAGATATAGATCACAAGTTCTTTGTAAACTCAGAATTTTGGTTCGTAGTCAGTGATGAAATTGGGCATTTCATCTGCGAAGACTATAACATATTAACTACGACGATTTGTCTTGATCATGGAAGTGGTGACTTCTAGTTAATATGTTGATATGTTTTAAGAGTTAAGACATATTGAACTGGACCGCTGTAAGATTTATTATTCTCTTAACGACTGTCATTTGAATAATAAATCTCACGACTTGTATTCACATGAACTCTTAATCCTGAGAGAATAATGGACCTGATCATGAAATGTAGGTTGCTTTGATATATCAGGAGTGAGATCTAAAGTAACGGTCAAAACCTCAATATGTTGGGCAGCCACATTTAGTGTTGAAGGAACATATATTCTCAAGATGGAATTCATAGTCTCTTAACGGAGATATAAAATATTCCCTTGAGATAAGTTTAATGGGTTCAGTTATTCAGAGAGTTAGGCCTAACTACTTTAGTAAGACTAAAGTATATATTTATGAAATTGGATTTTATAAATATATGGTGAATAACTCAAAAGGATTAAACCGGGTACTCAAGGATTAAGATGTAGTAATTTACAAAGTGGCAGTCTATATTCATGACTTGTATTACTACGAATATTTTATGAAGGGGTTACATATATAATAAAGTCTTGGGATATAATTTATTAATGAGGCCTAGAGTACAATTATATATATAGTGGTATTAAATATAATTAATGGTAACTTTGGACTTGTTAAGAGTTGACAGAAAAGCCCAAGGCCCATTGGAGCTAGTGTCTTATTTGTTCCCTTTTGGTCCCACTCCAAGCCACACACTAAAGCCCAATTGAGAAGGCCCAAAAGGCTAGCCCAATTAGATAATCTGTTATGTGGAGAGAAACATACAGAATTTTATATAGAATAAAATGGTTTGTATGTTTAATAAATGAGATAGTACGATATAAGGAAGAGAGACACTCTTTCATATATTCTCTCAAGAAAACATAGAACTGATTGAGAGACCACACATCTTGGGCATCAAGTGGAATTGGAGTGAAGATTGAAAGTCTTCCCGAGTACTTCTTCAGTCGGTTTTGAATTTCACCGCATCAAGGTACACTCTCCTGTTCTTATATTTTGAAACCTACATAGTGCATGTTATCAATTGCGAATGAAGTAGATCCGTTTATTTTCCGCTGCGTATGTTTTGTATGCGATACAAACATGTATATTTCTTAACAACTATGTATGATATTATGTATAACATTATGTGAGAAATGATGTATGACTTAATATTGTGTTTAATAAAGTTACTTTATTCTTATCTAAAATAATGGTAACATAAATATTCGGACATTATCAAATAGTCCATGAGATGCATAGTATGTGATTTATGTGATTTAGTCACAGAAGATATAGATCACAAGTTCTTTGTAAACTCAGAATTTTGGTTCGTAGTCGGTGATGAAATTGGGCATTTCATCTGCGAAGACTATAACATATTAACTACGATGATTTGTCTTGATCATGGAAGTGGTGACTTCTAGTTAATATGTTGATATGTTTTAAGAGTTAAGACATATTGAACTGGACCTCTGTGAGATTTATTATTCTCCTGACGACTGTCAACTGAATAATAAATCTCACGACTTGTATTCACATGAACTCTTAATCCTGAGAGAATAATGGACCTGATCATGAAATGTAGGTTGCTTTGATATATCAGGAGTGAATCTAAAGTAACGGTCAAAACCGCAGTATGTTGGGTAGCCACATTTAGTGTTGATGGAACATATATTCTCAAGATGGAATTCATAGTCTCTTAACGGAGATATAAAATATTCCCTTGAGATAAGTTTAATGGGTACAGTTATTCAGAGAGTTAGGCCTAACCACTTTTGTAAGACTAAAGTATATATTTATGAAATTGGATTTTATAAATATATGGTGAATAACTCAAAAGGATTAAACTGGATACTCAAGGATTAAGATGTAGTAATTTACAAAGTGGCAGTCTATATATTCATGACTTTGTATTACTACGAATATTTTATGAAGGGGTTGCATGTATAATAAAGTCTTGGGATATAATTTATTAATGAGGCCTAGAGTGCAATTATATTTATTTAGTGATATTAAATATAATTAATGGTAACTTTGAACTTGTCAAGAGTTGACAGAAAAGCCCAAGGCCCATTGGAGCTAGTGTCTTATTTGTTCCCTTTTGGTCCCACTCCAAGCCACACACTAAAGCCCAATTGGGAAGGCCCAAAAGGCTAACCCAATTAGATAATCAGTTATGTGGAGAGAAACATACCGAATTTTATATAGAATAAAATGGTTTGTATGTTTAAGAAAATAAGATAATATAAGGAAGAGAGACACTCTTTCATATTCTCACAAGAAAACATAGAACTGATTGAGAGACCACACATCTTGGGCATCAAGTGGAATTGGAGTGAAGATTGAAAGTCTTCCCGAGTACTTCTTCATTCGGTTTTGAATTTCACCGCATTAAGGTACACTCTCTTGTTCTTATATTCTGAAACCTACATAGTGTATGTTATCAATTGCGAATGAAGTAGATCCGTTTATTTTCTGCTGCGTATGTTTTATATGCGATGCCAACATATATATTTCCTAACATCAAGTGTGCTACAGCATGAGATGCAAGAGTTAGTACTAGACTTAGACTTTATATTAAGTCTAAATGAGATGTTTGGTATGAATCATATTAAGTGCTATGAAAAGCTTTAAAGAGTTCCAATTCTATATCATTTCATGAAAATATTTTATTTTTAAAAATTAATTGGAATTCTTGGATGTAGAGATTAAATGTTAATCTCACATGGATATGATCCACAAGTCCTTGTTAGAAACATTTGATCAATTCAGATTGTTTTCAAAATAAATTATTTTTATGTTATCTGAATTGATGAGTGAGTTCTACGCAACAGAAGACATCCTAAAAACTAAGGCTAGGATCAATATGATTTAATTCAAATTCTTAGCCTAAACTGAAAGGTAAGGGTGATAAGAAGATGAATTATAATAGCAAATAGTTGGACAAGCAAGTTGTCCTAGTAGATGCCGAAAGGAAATTAGACTCAAAAGCATGACCAAAAGGAAAATGTTTTTGTTTTTGGTAAAGCTAAGGATTGTCCATGATTATTTTCTAGATGGAAATTTACATGTTTTACTTTTTAAAGAGAAAGTTTACATCCTTTGTTATTGTATGTATTTGGCACCTATGCCTAGATCTTATTAATCTAAATGATATTCAAGATTGGTGAAAGATGGGCTTTTAGAACCATTATTTTGTTATATTCCCATTCTATGAATTTTATTTAGAGGATAATAAGATCTAGGGCTCCTTTATTGTTAAGGAATAAAGTTTTAATGACTTCTTTAAGTCAGTGCATACATGAAGGAGGAATAAGACTTTTTTAGAAATAGTAAAGTACATGATAAGTATTTCCATTTGCTTATTTCTTTTGGAGATATACTCTAATAATTACTATACATTTTCTAAATTTGATTTCAAAAGTTTGTTCCTAAGACATTTGTCAAATCGTGGATTGGGTGAAAACCTAGTATATGATACTTCCACTTTTAGAGATGTCCAGCACTTGTGCTAGAAAGGAAGTCTAACAAATTGAAATCAAAAGGTAGAAAAATGTATGTTTATGATGGGTATCCAAAAGGAATTGCAAAAGATTGTTTTGGTAGTCGTAAAGAAAACAAGATGTTTGTAAAGTACAAATACAAAGTTCTTGATGATGACTATGTGAATAATCTTAAAGCAAATCGTAGATTGTTCTAGAAGAAAAATTTTAGAATTTGTTGAAAAACAACTATAAAATACATTTAGAAATGAGATGGTTGTATTAGATACGCCATAAGGCATTATTCTAGATGTGTAGTATATCGGTACACTATCGTAGTGGGAGGATTATTAATTACCAAGTAAATTCATAATTTTGGGATAAACTTTTGAAGTCATTCCATAAGGATATGAATTTGATCCTCAGTCCTACGTAAAGGCAATAGATGATATTAATATTGATTACTGAATCAAGGTTATGTGAATAGAATTGGATTCTATTTGAAGTCTAGAACTTGTAAAGGCGCCTAAAGGCATTAAGCCTATTGTTTTCAAATAGGTCTACAAGTAAATGAGATTGATAGATTTGAAGGTGCAAACTTTCAAAGTCAAGACTAATGGCAAAAAGATTTATTCAGAAAGAAATGGTTCAATTATGAAAAGATTTTTTCACCAATAGTCAAGATTGACTCTATCTAGATTCTCTTATCCATTATATTTCATTTGGATGAAATATGGCAATAGATATCAAGATTCTTTTAGTAGCAATCTTGAGGAAGACATCTATATGATGTAACTAGACTTGTACATAGCAAAGAAACAGTAGTATTTAGTATGCAAGTTGCTTAAATTCCATTTAGGGATTAAAGCAAGCATCTGAATCATAAAATGTCATCATTGATCAAGCAATCAATTTGTCTGATTTTGATCAAGTATAAAAAGGCCTTATGTGTGTGAAAGTTATATAGAATAATAAATTTCTTAATGTATGTTGATGACATTCTAATCATTTAGAATGATGTAGAGATATTGTCATCAATAGAGTTTTTGTTGTCTAATCCAGTTTGATATAAAGTACTTGAGAAAGACTAGTCATATCCTAAGAATTTAAACTTTGTTACAATTCAGAAATTAGGATATTGAGTCTATCTCAAACTGCTTAAATAAATTAGATTCTAGCTAAGTATAGCATGTAATACTTCAAGAAAGGATTCTTTCCTTTTAAGTTTGAAGTTCCTTTATATAGGACTATAGTCCTAAGACATATAAAGGAGGAGCATATTAAGATAGTTCATAATATCATATCAATAGGAAGCCTTTATGCTATGCTATATACTAGGCTAAATATCTATTTTGCGGTAGGCATAGTAAGCAAATATCAATTGAATTAAAGATCACTTAATTTAGTGGGAGTAAAACATAAACTCAAATATCTTAGGATAATGAGGGATTATATGCTTGTCCACTAAAGTAAGATTTTGATGGTTACTGGATGTACAAATGCTGACTTGTAGTTTGATTGTGATTCATAAAGTTGGACTTCGAGATATGTGTTCATCTTAGGTGGTGAAGATACACATTAAGCACAAGTATTATCTCACTAGAGAGATCTGAGTACTTGAGTAGTAGAAGAAAAGATAATTTATGCAATAACTCTGGCTGTAACTTGTTTCCAAACTTGCCTTAGAGTGACTATAAGTTACTCTAAAGGGAGGTAAGTGTCGGATGTATGGTAAATTGTCTTTGAGGGCAAGTGGGAGATTGTTGGGGTTTATGCCCTAAAATCCAATTGATTGGCATGTCATAAATAATTAAATTGTTTAATTATATGATACTATTTATAAATGAACTAATGGGACATTATCATAGTCCATGAGATGCATAGTATGCGATTTATGTGAAAAGTCACCGAAGATATAAATTGCAATTTCTTTGTAAACTCAGAATGTAATTCGTAGTCGGTGATGAAATTGGGCATTTCATCTGCGAAGACTATAACATATCAACTACGATGATTTGTCTTGATCATGGAAATGGAGATTTCTAGTTAGTATGTTGATATGTTTTAAGAGTTAAGACATATTGAACTGGACCGCTATGACATTTATTATTCTCCTAATAACTGTCAAACGAATAATAAATCTCACGACTTCTATTTACATCAACTCTAAATCCTGAGAGAATAATGGACCTGATCATGAGATGTAGGTTGCTTTGATATACAGGAGTGAGATCTATATGTTACAGTCAAAACCTCAGTATGTTGGGTGGCCGCATTTAGTGTTGATGGAACATATATTCTCAAGATGGAATTCATAATCTCTTAACGGAGATATAAAATATTCCCTTGAGATAAGTTTAATGGGTTTGGTTATTCAGAGAGTTGGGCCCAACCACTTTAGTAAGGAGTTACTAAAGTATATATTTATGGAATTGGATTTCATAAATATATAATGAATAACATTAAGGATTAAACCGGGTACTCAAAGATTAGGATGTAGTAATCTTCAAAGTGGCAGTCTATATTCATGAATTTGTATTACTACGAATATTTTAATGAAGGGGTTGCATGTATAATAAAGTCTTGGGATATAATTTATTAATAAGACCTAAAGTGCAATTATATTCATATAGTGGTATTGAATATAATTAACGGTAACTTTGGACTTGTCAAGAGTTGACAGAAAAGCCCAAGGCCCATTGGAGTTAGAGTCTTATTTGTTCTCTTTTGGTCTCACTCCAAGCCACACACTAGAGCCCAATTGGTATGGCCCAAAAGGCTAGCCCAATTAGATAATCAGTTGTATATAAGGAGAGAAACATACATAATTTCAGTGGTTCTTTAAGGAGTCTTTTCATAAGTATTTTTCATCAAGATTACACAAGGAATGAAATGGTTTGTATGTGAGTGTTGGACACTCCCTTGTTCTCTCCTTGGAAACTGATTGAGAGACCACACATCTTGGGCATTAAGTGGAATTGGAGTGAAGATTAAAAGTCTTCCTAAGAACTTCTGATTTTTGGTTTTGAAATTCACTGCACCAAGGTACACTTTCTTGTTCTTAAATTTTGAAACTTACATGGTACATGATATCAATTGCGAATGAAGTAGATCCGTTAATTTTCCGCTGCGTATGTTTTGTATGTGATACGAACATGTATTTTCCCAACAGTTAGCGTGAAAGGAATTGTGGTGGATGAGGAAAAGGTGAAGGCTATCAAGGAATGGCCCACACTTAAGTCAATCACCGAGGTAAGAAGTTTTCATGGTTTGGCTAGTTTTTATTGCTGATTTGTCAAAGATTTCAATACACTAGCCACTCTCACTGAAATTGTTAAAAAATATGTGGGTTTTAAATGGGGTAGTGAGCAAGATTATGCATTTATTAAACTAGTTGCTAACTTGTGCGATGCACGGGATAATTAAATAAAATTGAGTTAAAAATGAAGGAAAATAAATAATTTAGTTCAAAATAAATGTTCAACTAAAAAATTGGTAAAAAAATACAATTAGTTTTTACTTTCTTTGAAATTGAACCTAAAAATAGAATCGTACATTTGTGAAGACAACGAAAAATGATATCAAATATTATCATGATGAATGAATTGAAAATTCACAACTACATTAAATTTAAAGAACAAAGACATTTGTTTCACATCATTATATTAAATGATTAAAGCCCTTAAAATGAGTGAGGAAGACACAAGCTTTTGCAGAACAAGAATTGAGAGTAGTTTGGTAGAATTGTAAAGTAACGCTTTCTTTCATATGCCAAAATATCATATAAAGTATAAAGTGTCTAATGGAACCAACATGAAAATATATGCTCATTAAAATACAAATAGCTTAATTCAATTTATGACTAATTTTACAATAGCATGGTGTGGAAATTGTTTATAAAAAAAAAAAAAAAAAGGTTTATCTAACGATCAAACATATGTATCTAACAATTCTAACCATAAAGCAACTACAACATGAAAATTTGGTTCAAAGTATTAAAACAATAACTAAATTTACAAAATGCCCTTTATATATATTTGTAGTGATGGTGTGATGCCTTACCAACAGTGATAGAGCCTCACCTATTCAACATATGCCCATTGTCCACTGGAGGTCTTCCTAGAATTTCATATACATTTGTAACACTAACAATTAGTTGTGTCCACCTATGTTAACCCACCAAATTGTCTCCAACTTCCAAAAAGGAAAAGTGTTAGCTCTCTAGAAACTACTGTTCTTCGGGAAAAGATGAACAGATGAAAATCAATAAACTTACTATTATGTATTGAACACTATTTTACAACTAAAATCTCATACTACTCTTAATATGATTCTTCTTTGTTTTTTTTCCTTGAATGCTCAGGCTCTCCAAGTGCCATAAGTAGTTGGAAGAATTGGAGCTTGAGCTTCATAACTTTAGTGATATAAAAGCTTTTGCCAAATCAAACAAATGTTAGACATGTTGGTGAGAATCTATAATTCCATTTAGTTTTGGTGAGAATTTGTATCTTCCCAAGCAACATTGTAACAGTTGCACAATATGACTCTACACTGTATCCTAAAGGATCTCTCTTGGATTGCTTCATTCTTCAATCAGGCACTACAACTAAAGCTCCCCCATCATAACTTTCCTGCTTTGAAAAACTTCACAGACCAAAGTAGAATTCCAGAATTTTCATTTCCTACTTTTGCAGCCCCCAATCAGACTAATTAATAGATAATTTGAAATTGCTATCAGACATTGACCATGATACTTGATAATAAAGCAAAGGCTGGGAAGTAAGAGATCAACATATCTGATAATAGCAATCAACACTTACCAATTATAATTCACCACCATTGACATCACAGAACACACAAAAAATCCCAATTTTGCTTCAAAAACCGAGATGGAAAAATAAATAACACAAATTTCCACCTTAAATCGCTAGAACCTAAAGCATAAAAAAATAAAAAATAAAAACCCTTTTTTAATGCCATCAAACCAAAACACCTATCATCATACTGCTACTTTTCACATAAAATTTTTTAATTATAAATAATCCCTTGCACAATAGTATCATTAAAAGTACTTAATCTCAGCATGAATCTCCATTAATACAACAAAGAAACCATGCATAGATAATGCAGTCCTCTCATGGGTCACATTTATATAAAAAAAATCCTTTAACTTCCTTTTAAGTTGTAAACTTGTAGTTATTTCTTTCTGCAGATTATGCATGTGTGATGTATAAATGCTACAATTATCTGCTTTTGCTTCTTATAGCATGTTCTAACCAGATCAACTACAACACAACTATCAATGAAGGTGGTATCATTGTTAGATGAAAACAATACCTTGAAAAATGCTCTCATCTCTTATAAACCAATTCTCATTATTGCAGCCTAAACATACATTAACAGCCAAGATAAATAGTAAAGCAAATGAGAAACACAAAAACTACTTAAAAAAACTTCCAGCTTAGTTAAGTATTCTTTGCACTTACTTTTCTGTAATTTCTCATCTCCAAGTCATCCATAGAACCTGTACCATTAGTGAATAATTCCTCTATTACTTATTCAATTTTTTAAAGAAGGAGAGAATGAACCAAATTGTATTACTAACATGTTGCTACAGAGTATGAATCTAAAGATTGATTGATTTGCGCACCTAATCCTACCCAGCATATAAAATGTAAATTTGACTATGTTTCAACCATATTAAATTCTTACAAATCACTCTATGATGATTCCTTTATTCAAATTATGGATTTTATGAATGATTTGCAGTTATGATACCACGTATTACTGGCTAACTAATTTATAATATTGATTTTTATCAACTGAATGTATCCATTGTATTCATAGCTATGACTAAGAAACAGAGAGTGCTAAATAGTTGAGCCCATTTCTCAGCAATCTCTCTGCTCTCCCTATATCCAATTGACTTCTACATGGTAATCTACACATAAACCTCTAGTCAATTAATTGATTTACCCAACAAAAATTGGGGGCTTTGAGATTAATCCAGAGAGATCCTAATCCTTCCTAATTTTTTGAAAGGTATTAGAAATAATGCATTGAAATACTGATGGAAAAAAAGGGCACAATATTATAGTGAGTAAATAGACATTCCTCACTGTGGTTAAAAAAACATCACACGCTCCAAAATAAGGCTAAGGCACCTTGGCCAATAATTTTCCTTCAAATTAAAGTTTTGACTATTTGCAATCCACACAACATAACCCAAAAAAAAAAAAAAAAAGATTAAATAGTAATGATCAAGCTGTATCTCTCTTCAATAACTAAAAATCTAAAAGATAGAATAGCAAGAAAAATCTTAAAGAAAAAAACTTACCTCCTTCTTTTTTTCAAACAGTTGCATAATTTTTTAGTGGTGCATTGATTAGGTCCAAGGCAAACTTCACATATGCCACAAAATCTCTTTCTTGTGCTTTGGCTGAGTTGCCATCAATTCCTACACATAAATCAAATGCACTCAATTTGTATAGAGTAAGAAAATGTAAATATTAAGTATTCTAAATGGCACAATGAATTTTGCATAGCCACCTTGCCTAATCATATCAAAATATGCCAAAAGGATCCAAAAGCCAAGACAAAGTATTCAAATTAAAAACTTTCACCCTCGACCATAACACTTTTTGCCATATAAATAATTTGCAAAGGGTGGACTTGTAACAACACACATAATTATTTGCATAGTTATGTATTTCCAATTAAAGCAATCCAACATATTTTTATTAAAGCACCCATCTACCAGCAGAGAATCAAACAATCTATTCTCAATACCACCGATATCCCTATGAAGCATCCTTAACAATCTAGAAGCTAACACAGTGATCCCTCTTGTCATCTTAAATCCATGTTTATTTATCATTTAAGGAATCCCATCAAAGTTGAGCTTCTATAACCCATAAAGTTGATCTAATATGAATTCTAGTAATCCAAATTAGGTACCTTTACAAACTTAGCACAAACTACTAAATTAAACAACAAAATTTAGTTAAAGTGGTGACCTCCCCATTGATCACAACCCAATGACTAATTCCAGGTCCATGATCTACACATTTTATTCCCATGATCAAATTTAGGCTTTCCTAGAAATGAAAGCCTAGATAGTAATTTAAACTTTTTCACACTCATAAATTGATAAAAACCACCCACGTCATCACTTCAAAACACATCCACATTCAATGACACCAAAACCAATTGTCAACAAAGCTCATAATTAGAAACAAAACCTTGCTAGCATTGGATTTAGACTTTCACAGATTTCCCCATCCGATTATCTTCATTCTATTTTTTCCATTGAAGTACTATCTGACTCTATTCCTAAACTGAATCAACCCTGTGACTCTTTTTTTCCCCCATTCAATATACATATGAAGCAATTTTCAATTATTTGACATAAACTTTCTAAAGTCAAGTATATGTATCTGTTTGGAATTTGGGTGAGAAAAATGAAATTACTATATTGCTTAAGAAATTAGATACCTAACTAAGCAATTTTAAACATTTCTATTACTCTCCTATGTTCTTTAACAGATCCAAATGAAGGCTTAATGAGATATCATTGCATAATGTATTCCTTCTCCCACATGTACCCTTTATCCACACATCAGTAATCCAACCTAGTCTTCAAAAATACAATCAAGTTAGTTCACCCCATCAGCACACCCCATTTTTCATATAGCAAAAATATACACTCGTGAATATAAGTTATAAAACAGAAATACATGACTTAATGACATATTGAACAGCAAGATGCAGCTTAGTGACCATGGGCCATCATCAAATAGCTTATGCCAGTTCATTTATTCTATTATTCCAATACATGTTCAATAGTTACTCTTGTAGGCCTTTTGTTAAACACCTAATAGATGTAGCCAAGAAATAGAACTTGATTGATGTACAAGTGCTGAAATAGAGGAACTTGAAAAAAATTAGAATAATGTAATCTAGGAATTAAAAACTTATTGACATATTAGGATGAAAGAAAAAAAAAAAGAAAAAAAAGAAAGCAAAGAATGAAAAAAATTACATATATTTATTTTGATTGATGGTATAACAACTTAAAAATGAATGAAATATGTAATTTAATTCAAAGTAAAATTGAATTGATCATTCCTCTAATTATGTCGTGCAAACCTAATCCCTAAATCTGATATACCACCAATTTCAGGCTTAAGCCAAAAAATCCAATTTATATTCAATACATACAGCAAAAGAATTGGGGATATAATCTTATTGCAACCGATGAACACCACTGTTAGTCTAGAAAATCCATCTCAAAGAGCTACTTAATGGTCAACGCAATCTTCTTCGACACACTTATTCCATATGTTGCCTCTCTATCAGACTGGGGATGTATCTGCAACTTGGGTGATTGTGGCTGTTAAGTTGTGCTAGAGAAGGTGGAGCCGTTGAGTTGTGGGAGAGAAGGATTGATGGTGGTTCTATGTTGTGGAGAGAAAATTGAGAGTGAAGATGGGCAAAGAATCGGGCTTGAGAGAGGAGCAATTTTTTTTTTTTTTTTTTTTTGTACATTGGGTTTTATGATTATCGGGTTTTAGGGAAAAAAAATCAGAATTTTTGTATTTTTTTTTAAATGATGCTGACATGGAAAATTGTGGTGCTAGTAGAGGCTTCGGTTATATATATATATATATATATATATATATATATATATATATATAGATTAAAGAAAGGTTATGTGGTGCTCCTTTATTAGCATTACCTAATTTTTTTAAAACTTTTGAGATTGAATGTGATGCCTTAGGAATAGGTATTGGAGTTGTTTTAATGCAGGAGAAGCGGCCAATAGCCTACTTTAGTGAAAAGCTAAATGGGGCAGCTTTGAACTACCCAACTTATGACAAGGAGCTTTATGCACTGGTGAGAGCATTGGAGACTTGACAACATTACCTTTGGCCGAAAGAATTTGTCATGCTCATGATTATGTTGAAAAACAAAGATTCATCATAATCATTAGGACTACATGCTCTGTGAGATCATATTTTATCATAACCCTAAGATGACATGCTAAGTAGTGACATCAATCCTTCATGACATAGTTCTAGGTCAAAAAGGGAATAAAATAGATCATGTAATGGTAAACGAAGCCTCATATCGTGACAATGTAGGGATTTATACAACCACTCCCTTAATTTGTTGACTACAGCATTTATAGTATAATTTGCATGCTACAGCAGAGCTCCCACTCGCTACTCAAGATGATCACTTGCTCGCTTTCAAAAATGCCAAAGTGATCACTATGCTTCATCCCGCTCACTACTCAAGCACCATGGTGATTATTCATGTGAGTAGATTAATCTAAGCATGGTGACATATTCTCAAATAATATGCTCATTATGCAATATCAATTGCATCACAACATGAATTAAAATTAATAACCTTATTATTGCATATGATATGAATAATCACAATGTTTAAAAGGTATCAAAAAGTACATATCAAATCCAAAAAAATTCCAAACTCCTATTGATGATGCTGAAAAATCGTCAATTAGTTACATAGTTCTCACGTGCTCAAGACAGAACTAAAAGACCTTAAGAGAATACTAGTGTGGTATCGGCCAAAGACCCTCCGAATGTTAAGTTAGAAAGCTTCTCATAACTCTAGAGTGCCAGAGCTGGGATGAAATATGCGTACCATGATTTGTGAGGGCTTTGGGGGTTTTTATAATAGTGTAGAGTCGACCTTAATTTCATGGTAGGGAGGGTATTTCCTTGTAGGGAAGATCCTCATTAATGCTCGTATTTTGTGGGATTTTTCCTATATCGGGGTTACTTGACTAGGGTCAACTGTGGAGCGCAAGATATTTCCATTTAAAATTCCTTGGGGACTACTTAAAGCCATCAGGATGCCACGTGACCTTGCTACCGTCCACTGTGTATCTATCCACTTTATTATCCGTCTGTTATGGAGAATCCGTCTCCTTGCATATGCGCCCCCTGCCTCCCTTCATCGTCTTGAACAAAAAAAAGCACTGTTACTCTTGTTTAGTAGAATGAGACCATCTACATTATTTTTACCCTCTTCAGTTGCCCCCTTACTCTGTGGGTCCGTCACAAAATGTTAGGACGGATCTGTGGAGTGACGGTCTAACTCAATCCTTGGGAGCTATATTCTAATTGACAGGCTAGCCTAGGGTGTCATAGGGGTACGTGGCATGTTTTTAGTGGTTAGTCCCTCAAACCAAAGTGTCCCTTCATCTTCCGTGCAGTTCTCTCTATATATATGCGCTTCCTTCCTTCTCATTTTTTACTTTTCCACAAAAAATCTTCAGTCAAAGAGCATCCGTCTACCTTATTGACTCTACTTTCCGTCTACTTGGTGCAACCGTCAGCCACATCTCATAGCTTTTCCTAACCGGTAAGTATTTATGTTGTATTCCCTTGCAACTTATTTAAATTTTTCACAACCGTCATCTATGTGAAAACGTCAGAGTCTTAGGGTTTATTTTTCATGTGTAGGTAACATGTTTAGTGCGTCAAGTGAGCAATTGTGTGTCCACGAGGGACTGGGCTATGATGAGGTGTTTTCGTCAAGTCAAGATGACCTTGGCACCTCAAGTGACGAAAGGAACCGCTCAACCTCCTCACCATCCATATAGGATGGGGACTTGGATGGGTCAGAGAGTGACTCTAATAACAGCCAAGTTAGTGTTGAACCCCCTCCCCAATCCATCATAGGACCTAATGGACTTAGGGAGTTCATTCTTTTTCCTTTGTAGACAGTAAATGACTTCAGATCTTCCATCAAGGAGCAACACTTCAACACCTTTAGGTAAAGATACCAAATTCCCCCAAACATTCCAATCCATCTACCTTACAAATCTAAAAAATGCTACTACTGGGGTGTTGATGACGTCGGTGTATACGAAAAAATGTTCAAGGTGGGGCTTAGATTCCCCCTAAGTGCTCTGCACCATCGCCTTCTACAATATCTTGGGCTGACCGTCACCCAAGTTTCTCTGAAAGCTTGGAGGGCTTTCCTCGGCGCAGAAGTCCTCTATGGAGTCCTTTCAAAGGGGGCACGCAAGATGACGATGGAGGAATTCTTCCATTGCTACCATCCATCCGAAATTGTCCAGTCCAGGGGGATTATAGCTTCCTACCTAGGAAACCGTCCCTTCGATTAGTGTGTGAGACCCCAGATTAAACAGAAACATGAAGAGTCGGTATTTTTTCCTAGAGAGGGACAACTAGATGTGCCATCCTAACGACCAAGAGTACATGCCAGTAGATAAGACTTGGGGCATAATGGCCCCATCTAGTAAGTATCCGTTGATCTTAAATTTCCTTTGACATTATCTGTTTCATGTTTTGACAGTCTCTTATTGTAATTCGAGACCGTCCAGAGTTTACTCTAGAGCAGTGGAGCTTTTTGGAACGTATCTTTAAAATTAAGCTCTCTGAGAGAACTTGGGTGAAGCTTGCCACCTTAGATACCATCCATTGGTACTGCAAGGGCCCTTAAACCATAGAAGCTGCCCATCACCACGATAGTTTAGCTCGCAAACGTAAGTCCATCACTACCCTTCCTTTTTTATTTCATAGTTTATTATCTAACTCCTTTTTTGGTCCGTCTTATGTAGAGGTGGAAGACGGAAGGAGAAGGGCTTATATCAAGCAGCAGGCGGCTACTAGGAAAAAGGAAGGTACGAGCCCGTCCATCCTGTCCACCAAGAGGAAGACCGTGGACAAGATCGTCCATCGAAAAGGTAAGGGATTGATGACAAGTCAAGTTCCTGATGAGGAGAAGCGCCCCGTCCTTCTTCGTGAAGACCCTCAATATGCCCTTAAGTACCTCTCGTCCATCCTCACGAGTGAAGACTACGAGGACTTGGGTAATCATTCTGTTGAAGCCATGGGAGAGGGGGGCCTCTTTAGCCTAGCTCAGGTATGTCACTGTCCGCCTTTCCTTTTCGTCATATTTTTTGCTCATGATGAAGGGCTTGATGGACTGTTTCGCGTCCCAGGCGATGGGGGTGGACTGTGTTTGGGCAAGGGTGGAGGTGTCGGAGGTCAAGCTAGGGGAGCTGAAGGCCTAGAAGGTTACCATAGAGAAGAAGTTTAATATAACAAAGAGACTCCTAGAAGAGCTTGAGAAGCCGACGAAGGCACTTAAAAAGGTGCTCAAGGACAAGGAAGATGAAATCTCCAAGTCTAAGAAGCTGATCCGTCAGGCCAAAGAAAACGCAATAAAGGAGTACCATGACTCCGATGCTCTTCTAGCCAAACTAAGAGGCTCTTTTACAGACAGCTTCGATGACTGTCTCCGTCAAGTCAAGACTTCTTTCCCAGACCTAGACCTATCACACGTTACCGTCGACCTCGAAGGCCAAACTGTTGGAAACTCTAGTTTTGTATATCATATAAAACACACAGTGGAAGCAACAAATATGGATCTATTTTATTCATGATTAATAACATGCACTATGTAAATTTCAAAATTTAAGAACGAAATAGCGTACCTTGGTGTGGTGAAATTCAAAAAACAAATATTAGAAGTACTTGGGAACACTTTTAATCTTCACTCCAATTCCACTTTACGCCCTAGAAGTGTGATCTCTCAATCAGTTTCTAAGGGAGAATAATTGAGTGGCTTCACTCGCACATACACACCACTTCACAATGATGTCTCTTTTTCTCTTATAAAAAAATTTTGTATGTTTCTCTCTTTATAACTATATGATTATCTAATTGGGCTGGCCTATTGGGCCTTTCCAATTGGGCTTTAGCGTGTGGCTTGGAGTGGGACCAAAAGGGACCAATAAGATACTAGCTCCAATGGGCCTTGGGCTTTTCTATCAACTCTTGACAAGTCCAAAGTTTTCATTAATTATATTTAATACCACTATATAAATATAATTGCACTCTAGGTCTTATTAATAAATTATATCCCAAGATTTTATTATACATGCAATCCCTTCATAAAATATTCATAGTAATACAAAGTCATGAATATAGACTGCCACTTTGTTAATTACTACATCTTAATTCTTGAGTACCCAGTTTAATCCTTTTAAGTTATTCATCATATATTTATGAAATCCAATTTCATAAATATATACTTTAGTATATCCTTACTAAAGTGGTTAGGCCTAACACTCTGAATAACCAAACCCATTAAACTTATCTCAAGGGAATATTTTATATCTCCATTAAGAGATTATGAATTCCATCTTGAGAATATATGTTCCATCAATACTAAATGTGGCTGCCCAACATACTGAGGTTTTGATCATGACTTTAGATCTCATTCCTGATATATCAAAGCAACCTACACTTCATGATAAGGTCCATTATTCTCTCAAGATTAAGAATTCATGCAAATAGGAGTCGTGAGATTTATTATTCATTTGACAGTCGTTAGGAGAATAATAAATCTCACAGTGGTCCAGTTCAATATGTTTTAACTCTTAAAACATATCAACATATCAACTAGAAGTCTCCACTTCTATGATCAAGACAAATCATCTTAGTTGATATGTTATAGTCTTCGCAGATGAAATGCCCAATTTCATCACCGACTACGAACTATAATTCTGAGTTTACAAAGAACTTGTGATTTATATCTTCTGTGACTAAATCACATAAATCACATACTATGCATCTCATGGACTATATGATAATGTCCAAATATTCATGTGACCATGATTTTAGATAATAATAAAACAACTTTATTAATCATAACATTAAGTCATACATAATGTCATACATAGCATCATACAATAGGATTTAAGGGCACATATCCTAACACAAACTCCAGCTCGTTTGGTCGAGTTTGAAGGAACTGAGGACCTTTTTGCTGATGATGCCAATCCCAACCCTTAAGACGACGAGGATGCTACCCAAGCTAACCAAGAAAAATCTGTCAAGGAAGTTACCCATCTTCTTGAAGAGGATAAGACCGTGGAGGAAGTTACCCCTCAAGAAAAATCCCAGTAGTAGTTTTTCTTTTTTCTTGTAAATCATATCTTTTAGCAGAGCTATATTTATTCCATCTTCTTTAAATGTTAAACACTTGCCTTTTTGTGGGCTTTTATCTGTTAACTTTATCTATTCGTTACTTATTCTTAAACTCTTGTGTGTAAATTTTTCTCTTTCGGGTCTTACGATACTTTGATTATATTCCTTTTGCAAGACATCCATCTACTTTGGACTATAATTTTTATAAATGAACTCTTAGGAGGAGTCTGTTCAGTTCATGGATTAATCAAATATAAGTACCCTTTGGGATGAATACGTTCCCTTTTTGATGAATATGAGTTATCCGTCCATTTCGTGGACGTGGTAAATGTAATTCACTTTTTTGGATGGATGGGCTTAGTTATCCCTATAATAGTAACCCGTCTACTTTGTGGACTAGTTATCCTTTTAGGAGTAACTTGTCCACTTGAACTTTACATTTCAAATCACCTCTTTGGGTGAACTTGTCCACTTAGGACATAATATGTCACCCCTTTGGGATGAACCTGTCCATTTTGGACTTAATATGCCAAGTCACCCCTTTGGGATGAACCCGTCTATTGTGGACTTAATATGCCAAATCACTCCTTTGGGATGAATCCGTCCACTCTGGACTTAATAATATATTAAAACGTAGACAACATACACATGAAATTTCTGAATAACTCCTCTTATTGTGATAAACATGCATATAAAAATTGTCTTTAAAAGATAAAAACCTGCCCTTCAGGCTTAAAAGGAACAGTAGATAGTAAAAATTTAACTAGAAAGCGATAAACTAGAAATGAGGTGTGTTATAGTTGTTGTCTACTGGCAGTACTTCTTCAGGTGCTCTGTGTTCCATGGGTGGTGCAACCTTTTCCCTTCAAGTGTTTCCAGGTGGTAAGTTCCCTTTTTGTGCCACGAGGTGATTCTATATGGTCCTTCCCAATTTGGTCCTAGCTTCCCCTAGGAGGCGTCCTTTGTGGTGCCTGTCAGCTTCCTTGAGAGTAAATCTCCAACCTGGAAGTCCCGGTGTTTGACTTTGGAGTTATAGTGTTTGGCCATGAGGTCTTGGTATCATGCTAGCCTTTGCTCGGCCGTTGCTTTGACCTCGTCCAACAGATCTAGCTGCAAGCGCATAGCTTCGCCATTCCTACCTTCATCGTGATTTCCTACCCTGTAGCTTATAAGTCCTACTTCAGCTGAGATGACTGCCTCACTACCATATAATAGCCAAAACAGTGTCTCTCCTATGGGCGTCCTAGCTGTTGTCCTGTATGCCCATAAGATGCTTGGCAATTCTTCCGGCCATATACCCTTTGCCCCTTCAAGGCGAGTCTTGATGATTTAAAGCAAGGATCGGTTCATGACCTTAACTTGCCCATTGGCCTAGGGGTGGGCAAGAGACAAGTAGTGATTCTTGATCCCTAATTGCGAGCAAAAGTCTCTAAAGGTGTCATTGTCGAACTGCTTCCCATTTTCTGAGACTAGTACTCTAGGTATACAGATGATGTTTTTCCATACGAAGCTTCGTACATTCTTTTCCATGATAGTGGCCAGGGCTTCAACTTCCACCCACTTGGTGAAGTAGTCTATACCGACCACTAGGAACCTCAACTATCTAACCTTTGTTGGGAATGGGCCCATGATATCTAAACCCTATTGAGCGAAAGGCCATAGGGTCGTCATTAGGGTGAGATCTTTTGTCGTCTGCCTAATGAAGTTGCCAAATCTCTAGCACTTGTCACAGGCTTTGAATTACACATGGGCATCCTTCTGCATGGTAGGCCAATAGTATCCCGCTCGAATTAGCCTATGCACTAACAATTGTGATCTCGAATGGTTTCCACAGACCCCTTCGTGGACTTCTCGCATGACATAGTCTGCCTCTTTGAGGATGAGGCGCCTCAGATATGGTCGGGAGAAGCCCCTTTTGTACAGAATATCTTTAATTAGAACAAAGCACGCGGCCTGAACCTTCAATTTCCTTGCTACCTCCTTTCCGTCGAGCAGTACTTTGTTCTTTAGGCAAGATGTTATTGGCATCGTCCAATGATTCTCGGAACCTACCTCTTGCACACTGATGACGTCTATTAGGGGTGAGATTTGGACGAAGGATAGTACCTGACTAAGCATAATCATAGATTTCGCTGATGCAGCTTTGTTGAGACGATCGGCTAGCTCATTCTCTTTCCTTGGGATTTGAACGAACTTCACTTGGAGGTCGTTCACCCGATTCTTCACTTGCCCTAGGTACTTCTTCATGCATTCGCCCATGCATTCGTAGTTGCCATTAACCTGACTGATGAATTCTTGAAAGTCACAGTACACTACTACATCAGTGGCTCCTACCACTTTTGCTAGATCGAGTCCTGTTATAAAGGCTTCGTATTCTGCCTCATTGTTGGTTGTAGGGAAATCAAATCGGACCATGCACTCGACCTTATCCCCTTCTAGGCTGTGGTGTATCACACCAGCTCCACCCATCTGCCTATTAGAAGATTCGTCTATGTTGACGCTCCATTGCTGCTATGCCTCTACCCCCTGGTCCTCCGCGTTTGTGAATTCTGCGATGAAGTCAGCAACAGCCTGCCCTTTTATGGCCATCCGTGGGCGATACTGAATGTCGAACTCACTTAACTCAATTGCCCATAGCGCCATCTATCCGGCTGCTTCAGGGCTACTCATTGACCTCCGTAAAGGTTTGTCTGTCAAGACGACCACAGTGTGTGCTTGAAAGTATGGCTTGAGTTTACTCGCTGCAGTTACTAACGTGAAAGCGAGCTTCTCCATTAAGGGGTATCTTTCTTCCTCTCCTCGGGGCACCTTGCTAGTATAGTACACAGGCTTCTTCACCTTGTCTTCTTCCCTGACCAAGGCTGCACTGACAGCTGCAGTGGAGACGGCTAGATAGAGGAATAGTTATTCCTTTGGTCTGGAAGGACTTAGCAATGGTGGGGAGGAAAGGTATGTTTTCAGGTCCTCGAACGCTTGCTGGCGTTTAGCCGTCCATTCAAACGACTTCTCCAACATGCGGAAGTAAGGTAGGCATTTATCCATTGTTCATGACACGAATCTATTTAGCGCAGCAACCTTGCCGTTCAGGCTTTGTACTTCCTTGATGCTTGTTGGCGGCATCATCTCTAATATTGCTCGAATCTTGTCTGGGTTAACCTCAATGCCACTTTGGGATACCATGAACCCCAGGAATTTTCCTGCCGTTACCCCGGATGTGCACTTGCTTGGATTCAACTTTATGTTATAAGAGCGAAGGGTGTTGAAGGTCTCTTGGAGGTCGTTCAAATGGTCGTCCTCCTGTATGCTCTTCACCAGCATGTCATCCACGTAAATTTGTACATTCCTCCCAATCTGATGTGCGAACATTTTGTCAATTAGTCTTTGATATGTGGCACCCGCATTCTTGAGTCCGAACGACATTACTTTATAGTAAAAGAGACCCAGGCTGGTGCAAACAAAGTTTTCTCTAGGTCGGCCTTGTTAAGCTTGATCTGGTTATACCCAGAGAATGTGTCCATGAAGCTCAGCAACTAGTGCTTTGCAGTCGAATCCACCAAAACGTCAATCCGCGAAAGCAGGTAGCTATCCTTAGGGCACTCCCATCCTCCACTTCCCGTTACCCTTTTTCACCATCACTACGTTGGCCAACTAGTCGGGGTAGTATACCTTTCGTATAAAATCTACTTCCTGTAATTTGTGAACTTCAACTATGGCTTTGTCCCATTCTTGCGCGAACACTCGTTTTTTCTGGCGGATGGGAGAGAATGATGGTGATACATTCAAATTGTGCACTATGATGGAAGGATCAATCCCGAGCATGTCTTCGTGGTTCCGGGCGAATACGTCCTGATTCTCCCTCAAGAACGCCGTGAGCGCCTGATGGACCGGCGTGCTAGCTAAAGTGCCGATCTTGATGGTTCGTTTGGGTCTAGAATCATCTAGGATTATTTCCTCCAATCCTTCCACAAGTTCTGCCGTCGTCCGTTATTCTTCTATGCACATGGTTTGTAAATGATCGTCCATCTTCAGCATAGCAATGTAGCATTCGCGAGCTGCCACTTGATCTCCCCATACCTTTCCCACTCTGTACTCGGTCGGGAACTTGATCATCAGTTGGTAAGTTGAATTTATCGCCTTCCATGCATTAAGAGTAGGACAGCCCAGGATGGTGCTGTAGGCAGATGAACAGTTGACAACCAAGAAGGTGACATCCTTGGTAAGCTGCTGAGGATAGTCACAGACCATTATAGATAAAGTGACCACACCGAGGGGATGTACTCTTGTCCCTCCGAATCCAACTAAAGGTGTGTTAACTGGGACCAGCCACTCTCTATCAATTCTCATCCCTTGGAATGCAGGGTAGTAGAGGATGTTCACAGAGTTCCCATTATCCACCAGGACTCAGTAAGTGTTGTAATCCCCCACCGTATGCTAATTATAAGTGCTTCGTCGTGTGGGTGGTGGAGGTGCCTGGCATCTTCCTCAATGAACCCAATGGTAGAGTTGTCAATCGGCGCCATCTTCAGGACGTAGCCCGTCAACTGGATGCTCTAAACCATCCGTAGGTAGGTTTTTTGTGCCTTCTTAAACGAATCGGATGCTGTGGTTCCTCCAATGATCATCCTTATGTCTCCTACTGGAGGTCTGGGACGTTCATTTTCTCTCCTTGCAGGTTTTTCCTAGAGCTGATCCATCCTATCCTTGCCGATGAATCTTTGTAACTTCCCTTGCCTGATAAGAGCTTCTATCTGCTGATTCAAGTCATACCAGTCGGATGTATCATGACCGTGATCATGGTGGAAACAGCAGTATTTGTCTCTGGACCGCTTTCTAGGGTCTCCCTTCAACTTACCAGGGAACATCAGGGCTCTTTCATCTTTGATTTGCATCAGGACTTGATCAATCAGCATGTTCAGCAGGGTAAAGCTTGTAAACCTCCCTACGACGGGTTTTGAGTGCGTCCTCCGCGTTCATGTACTTAGTAGCCCTGTAAAGCACACCCGACATGGTTTTTGGGTCGTTCTTGTATAAAGAAAATAAAAACTTACCCTTCTGCAACCCATTCTTGAATGCGGCCATAAGTATCTTGTCGTCAGCTTCATCAATGGAGAGGGGCTCTTTGTTAAAGTGGGTTATGTAAGACCTCAGCATTTTGTCCTCTCATTGCCTAATGTTCATCTGGCATGTAGTGGACTTCTTGTACCTGTGCCCCCCGATAATGTGTGAGGCAAATTGGGCGCTTAACTCCTTAAAGGTACTAATGGAGTTGGGCGTTAATCTGCTAAACCAAACCCTTGCGGGGCCCTTTAATGTAGTAAGGAAGGCCCTATACATAATCTCGTCTGCCACATCTTGTAGGTACATTAGGGTCTTGAAGGACTCCAGGTGATTCAAGGGGTTTTTGGACCTGTCATAAGTTTCCACTTGTGGCGTGCAGAACTTTGGCAAAAGGGGGAATGAGGTAACTGGTGTAGTAAAGGGGGAGTCTGTTTGATAGACTAGCTCATCGAGGTCACTTGATACTTATCCTTTGAGGGCGTTCATCATGAGGTCCATCCTTTCTTTCATCATCTGCATCTCTGCGACCATGTGCGGTGGAAGAGTATCTATGGCAGAGGGACAACTTGTATCCTATCGCTCTTGTCTGCTTAGGGCATTGCTACCTTCTGGTCCATCCTGGTTCCTTCTTTCGACGCTAGTTCCCTCCTTGTCCTCCTCCTGGGTGGTAAACACTGTGTTCTTATGGCATAGCTATTCTTCTAAGTCATGATTCTGCTTAGTGAGGTGTTCTACTGCTGCTGCGAGAGTCTAAACCTGTCTCTCAAAGGTAGTGGTTCGTGGTTTGTCCCTTTGAACGTTGTTAGTGGTCACCATCGAGCGAGTAAGTACCATGCAACTTTTTGTCTAAGAAGCGTTGTTATAGCTTACTTGCTATCGTTCCCACAGACAGCGCTAACTGATGATGCTGAAAACTCTTCAGTTAGTCACACAGTCCTCACGTGCTCAAGACAACACCTACACATAATAGAACCAAAAGACCGTAAGAGAGTACCGGTGTGGTACCTGCCAAAGACCCTCCGAAGGTTAAGTTGGAAAGCTTCTCACAACTATAGAGTGTCAGAGTTGGGATAAAATATGCGTACATTGATTTGTGAGGGCTTTGGGGTTTTTATAGTAGTGTAGAGTCGATCTTAATTTCTTGGTAAGGAGGGTATTTCCTTGTAGTGAAGATCCTCATTAATGCTCGTATTTCATGAGATTTTTCCCATATAGGGGTTACTTGACTAGGGTCAACCGTGGAGCACAAGATATTTCCATTTAGAATTCCTTGGGGACTACTTAAAGCTATGAGGATGCCATGTGACCTTGCCACCGTCCACCATGTTTTTGTCCCCTTTGTTATCCGTCTGTTATGGAGAATCTGTCTCCTTGTGTATGCGTCCCCCGTCTCCCTTCATCATCTTGAGCAAAAACAAGCAACGTTGCTCATGTTTAGTAGAATGAGACCGTCTACATTATTTTTACCCTCTTCACCTACGATGAGTCTAAAACACATATTTAGCAGTGACCTTAGTAAGTGGATTAACTACCATCTTGCTAGTGGAGGTATGTTGGATGATCAACTTTTCTTGTGTAATAACATTGCAAATGTAGTAAAATAGAATGTCTATTTATTTGGTTCTACAATGGTGTTTTGGATCCTTGCCATAAGTCATCATAGTTATTGCGATATCTTGTTAATTTTAAATCCAATATGGTTCGTGAGCTATCATTTTGAAGGGAATTCAATTTTCTACAACATGAGGTTAAATTAATCCTTATCGAATGGTTAGGGTTTTGGTCAAATCAAGGCCGAACCCGAGTTGATCATGGACAAACTAAATTAAACTTTTGAAAAATGTTTAGAAATATTATTTTTGATGTGAAATAATGATATTTAGCCATTGGGTGAATTTTTGAAGTCGTTGATTGTGGGTCAACAATGGGCATTTTGGTCATTTTAACACTACCCTTATGAAATTAGTTAATTTGATGTTCGATTGAGTTAAATTAAATTATTTTTAACATTCTCTTGATTCCAAGGTCAAAACTGTAATTTGAAAACTTTTTAAAGGATAGTTTATCTCTAAACTAGTTTAGAGAGAAATTCTTCAAACTCTACGAATTTTGAAAATCTAACCATTTGAAATGTAGCTTATGTTCTTAACATGCAGTCAAATTTAGTTCAAATCAGATGTTATTTACTATTCAATCTATAAAATTATATTTTATGCATAGTTTTAGATTACAAAAACTTGAAATTTAAACATTTGATTGGTGATGTAGTTATCTTCTTAAAATTTTGCAAGCATAGAGAATATAATAAGAACATGCAATTTAATTGTTAGATTTTTGAAATGCATATCTAATAAAACGATATTGGCAAAGTTTAAATGGTTTGCAAAGAAACCTTTTCCTTTTTTAAAAGCCAAACTAGGATTTTTGGCACCCAAAACGAGGGTAAACAAAATATGATATTAACATTGTCAACCATCACTTAGAGAGAGAGAGAGAGAGAGAGAGAAAGAGAGAGAGAGAGTAATGATTGAGAACAGCGAGTAAAATAAGAAAATAAAATTATGGGTAAATTACAATAACCTACACACCATAAAAACTCTCTCTCTCTCTCTCTCTCTCTCTCTCTCTCTCTCTCTCTCTCTTAAGCTCAAGCGAAGCCAAGCCATAAGGTTTCAAACTTGGACCAACAAACTCCGTCACCTAAACTGTTTCAGAACCAATATACCTGTTAGGTTCTAAGGAATTAGGAACTAATGTATTAGAACTTCATTTTGCAAGGTTGGCAAACTATGATCAAAACAGTTTTAGTCTTGTTTAGACTTGCTCAAAGGATGTGCTTTTTATGTAAAGTTGGAATCGAGTTACTGCAGAAGTTACTGTGCAAATCTGCCAGGCTTGATCAGTCGAGAATTAGACTTGACCGATCGAAAGTCGTGCAGATTGTTTTTTCTGTAGAATTTCCAACTGAGCCTAAGCCTATTTGACGTGTAGAGTTTTATGTTTTGCCCTAAGTATAAAAGGAAAAACCCTAGCCACGTTTTTAGAGTTCTAATGCTGTGTGTGTGAATCTTTTTGTGAGATCTAGAGGTGTTTGCCTTCACATACACTTAGGGTTTCCAAACTCAAGATTGATGTCAAGAGCTTGGTTATCGTTCAATTGCTCATTCAAGAACTTCAAGATATACAAGCAGGAGTGCTTGTGCTTTGCTGTGAATTCAAGAAAGAAGTAGTCCGTGGACTCGGAGTTGTCACGTGGTCGTGGTAGTAAGTTTCCTACTCGAGGTAGCAATAGGATATTAGTGATCTAAGTCACTATTGTGTAAACTTTAATTCTTTCATAGTGAATTATGTTTTACCTTAAGGATAGCTAGGTTAAATCCTCCCCAAATTTTTCACTGGTTTGGTTTTCCTGGGTTATCATATTGTGCGTTCTTTATTTTCCACACTTTGCATGATATGATATGTTTGTATTAACCTAGAATTGCTTCATTGACCTAAGTTAATCACTTGGCTAAATATCTAGGTTAATCTGTTTGGGTTTAAGGGGTCTAAACTTCTTACAAGTGATATCAGAGCGGGTAGCTCTTCTGTTGTAGATCCTTTGATCTAAGAGTTGATCCTTGATCCCTGTTATCATGAATAATTTTAAGTGTCTTACTGTTTTTTATTGTGGTGATTTGAATAAAAAGGACATTGTTATTTCTATTGATTTTATTGATGCCTGTGAAACTCTCTGTAAGGAATTATTGAAATCTATGAGAATTGCTAAGAAATTCAAGGAAGAGTTAAAATTGGCTAATCTTGAAAAAGAGGAATTGATCATAAGATTAGATGAATCTAATAAAAAGAATGAATTTTTGAGAAATCAAATTTCCTCTCCAGATGAGAAGATGAAAAGCTTGGAATGAGAGTTAGTTGAATCAAAAGCTAAAATTGAAAATTTGACTAGTACCAAGCCTGCTGTTGATAACAGAAGTGTTTCTGTTTCTGTTAAGCCTAAAACTGAGAAAGTTTATATCCCTCTTTTCAAGAGGAATAATAAAGAAAAGGCTTATTTTGCTAGGTTTGACAAAGGTAAAAGTTCTGATGTAGACGCTGAAGTTTCTAAACCTAAGTCTAAACCTACTATTAGAAAGCATAATAAATTTGTTTTTGTTCATACCTGTCATCTTTGTGGTGTTGTTGGTCATATTAGACCAAATTGTTCTTTATTGAGGCAAAAACCAAAATCTGAGACTAAATTTGTTGTTAGGAATACTGATGTTCCTAAATTTGTTCTTGTTTGTCACTTTTGTGGTGTTTCCGGTCACATTCGTCCTAATTGTCATAAATTGAAATTTAAACATTCTGTATTTCAATCTAGGATATGTGATGATATTTCTCCTGCCATAAGTCCATATAAATTGTTTCATATTCTTTTGAAAAATTTGAGCTTGGTGGCTTGTGAAAGGAATTTGCAGGATTTCAGTCTTTCTCAGAAGATTGGTGTAATCCCTTAAACATACTCTGCTTCACATGGATTTTCACCTACAAAGCCGAAGACTCGTGCTATATGGGTGAGAAAAAATTCTCTAAGGTGAATGTTGCTGACTTGTCCCTAATTTAATTCTTTCAATTATTTGTGGACATGTTTTGTTTCTGTTTTCGGTTGTTTTTTTTTTTAGATTGTTTTTTTTTTATTAAAAAAAATCCAAAAACATTGAAAAATTTAAAAAGACAAAAATATTTTATTTTGTGTCTAGTTTTATTTTTCTTGAGGATTACATGAGTTATGATATCTCTCTCTTGATTTAGAACATGCTTGATATTGTGGAGAAACATAAAAAGTATGTGTTCTATAAGTGCTAAGCTATTTTTTGATTTTGTTTGAGTATGTACTAGTTTGTACATGTACTCAAGGCTTAATTAAGAAATTTATATTTCTTGTTTGTGTACCCTCTATAGCTTGGTTAAGCACTGTCATGCATTGCATTTGCATTTTTAATCATTTAGCATAATGTGTGCTTTTAGTTTTGGTCATAAATTTTTTTAAACCAAAAATATTTCTATGTGTTTTGTATTATATATCTTGGATTTATAATCAAGGTTGACCATATTATCTTTACATAACATGTTTATGTACTTTGTTTAGCTTGGATGAGTTTATTTTATTTCACTTTATTAGTTTGAGCTTTGTAGTGCATGTTGTGTGGGAAGATGTTTATAGTTTTTTATCACATGATCTTGATCTTGAAGTCACATGCCTTTGATTGTCGGACTTGAACTTATTAAAAAATGCATAAATAACCATCTCACCACTGTTTACTAGCCAATCATGAACACCTTGGTGTATATCATAAGATTTTGTGCTTGAGAAAGTGAGCACATGCACAAAAAGAATATAAGGTGTAGCCTCGAATATAATGCTAAAATTGGTGTGTACATTATTGGGCTATACTAAATTCACAATAAAATAAAATTGGTGTGTGCATTATGAGGCAAAACAAGAAACTTACATGATTGCAAGCTTTTATTCTAGGAGATGTAAGAGTTATATGATGTAACTCTTTAGGTGATAGTCTCTTTCAAATTTATGTGATGAATTTTGTAGAAATTGTGATTGATTACTATTCACATATCACCTCACATGTATCTCAAGCTTTTACTAGTTGCACACACTACACAAGTTACTCTTTGCTAAACTTGTACATATTATTGTGTGTGATTTTGTTGTGGCCATCCAAGATTGAAAATTCCTTGATTTTAATGCAAAATTTGAGTTTTGAGGACAAATTGGTTGATAAACTTGTTTTTGGAAGATCTAGGTTGAATTCATGTGTTTTTGAAAAAATTTTAATCTCATATTCATGCATTTCATTCATAAAATATTGTGCTTTGAGGAGTTTTTGCATAAAATTGCTCTGTTTTTCAAAAATTTAAGTTTTCTAGAATTTCAATCGATCGAATCTGTTTCTCGACCAATCGAAATTGCGATAAAAATTTTGGTTTGAATCTGTCTAACTCGATTGGTATTCGATCGATGCTCGATCGATCGAAATTGAAAAATTTTCAGTTTTTAGAGTTTTGACCAAATTTTTTTTCATGCATCATTTATGTTTAGGATTTACATGAGTTGCATTATTATTCTATATCCATCTTGCAGTTTTGCAGACATATCTTTCATTGTTTTCACACATAACATACATACACTTTGCTAAATTGGGTATTCAACTTGAATTAAAAAATTGATTAATTAATTTTTGAGTCCTTTGTACATTTTAGTATATGCTATTTTTCTTGATGTGTGAACTGCAGAAAATATTTTTCTTAAGAGATATGATGGATAATCAATGTGCAAATATTTTCTCTACTCATGCAACTGTTTATGGGTCACATAGTGTCAAGTTTGCATTTATTGAAAGAGAGAATATTTTTCTTCATGTGTATCCTCAACTCAATTTTTTTTGGTTTGTGTGTTTTTACTTTTCCCACCTCCTAAATTTTCCCCAAAACTGTTTTTCCCAAAATTTTTTTTGTTTTTCCTATTTTTATAGGGGGAGAAATTTTTTTTTTTTTTTTTTGCCTTTGTTGTTCATAGGGAGAGTTGTTGCTCTTTATAGGGGGAGTTATCTTTTTTTTCTATAGAGTTAATTTTTTTTTGTTCCCTTAATTCTCTATTTCCTCTTGTTCTCTGTTGAGTTGTTACTCTTTGTTTGAGTTATCTTTGTCAATACGTGACAAAAAGGGGGAGTTTTAGATGATATGTGGAAATTTGTGTGGAAAATACAAGAATGTTCTGTTTAGATGATATGTGGGAATTTGTGTGGAAAATACAAGAATGTTCTGTTTAGGGGGAGTTGAAATTATTTTTGATGTATTTAACTTAGGGGGAGAGTTAGTTTGCATATTTGTTGTTTTACTGTTTTTCCTTTCCACACATGTGTTTATGTGTTTGTTAAGTGTTACAGGAATATACAGGTTGATTCGGTCGTGCTGCTATCTACACTTGCAACTGATAGATAGTAGTTAGGTTGAATTTGTTTAGTTGGGCTATTGTTTTGTTCTGGGCCGTTTTTTTTTGTAAACTTTGAGCTTTATGTTAAGTTTGTGTTTTGTCACGGATTGCCAAAGGGGGAGTTTGTTAGGTTCTAAGGAATTAGGAACTAATGTATTAGAATTTCATTTTGTAAGATTGGCAAACCATGATCAAAACAGTTTTAGTCTTGTTTAGACTTGCTCAAAGAATGTGCTTTTTATGTAAAGTTGGAATCGAGTTACTGTAAAAGTTACTGTGCAAAAGGGAAAACCCTAGCTACATTTTTAGAGTTCTGAATGCTGTGTGTGTGAATCTTTTTGTGAGATCTAGAGGTGTTTGCCTTCATATACACTTAGGGTTTCCAAACTCAAGATTGATGTCAAGAGCTTGGTGATCGTTCAGTTGCATATTCAAGAACTACAAGATATACAAGCAGGAGTGCTTGTGCTTTGCTGTGAATTTAAGAAAGAAGTAATCCGTGGACTCGGAGCTGTCACGTGGTCATGGTAGTAAGTTTCCTACTCGAGGTAGCAATAGGATGTTAGTGGTCTAAGTTCTCTTCTGTCCCCATGCCAAGCACATCTAGGCTTCTTGGCTTGACTGCCCAATGAATTTGTCAACCACCAGAGCTGATATTGTGGACCTTGCAGCCCAGTTTATTGGGGATGGCAAGCTTAGTGATTTGGACTTATTTTTTATGGTTGCACGGTCAATTTAGGGAAACAAGAATCAGGCCTTTCATAATGACGCAACACTCCCGCCAACCCAGGTCTGGGAATCTACAAGAAGAGCCTTGCTTGATTTTAAAGCTGCTTGGCTTAATCCTCTCCCAAATCTTCCTCCTACTCGCTTTCTTTGGGCTGCACCACCTCCAGGATTCCATAAGATTAACGTTGATAGCACAACAAATGTCGGGGGTGGCAACTCCTGCGTTGGCGTTATCATTAGGGACTCCTCGGGGGCCACAATTGGCGCTCTCAGCAAGGTCCTCCTTGCGTGCCTCCATGCAGATGTAACTGAAACCTTCGCGCTACACCAGGGGGTGCTTTTTGCGTTGGAAATGCAGATAAACCACGCCATTTTTGAATCTGATGCGTTGTCTATCATCCTCGCCTTATCTTCTGGTGAGATTGGGGGCGAGCTGGGCCACATCCTTGAGGACATCAGGACGGCGTCAAGCGCATTTAGTCACTGCACCTTCCATTACTTGAAACGGGACGGCAATAGAGCTGCTCACTCATTGGCAAGAGAAGCAAAAATTTCAGGCCAAACCAAAGTTTGGAAATGATCCTCTCCCTCTTGTATTCTACAGATCCTTAGGGACGATTTGATGTAATTTCTGCCTTTCTTTGGGCTCTATTGTAATTCATTTTCAGTGTGGAATGATATTTCTTCCAGTTTAACATTAAAAAAAAAAAAAAAAAAGTTAAGTATTGAAGGTCTTTACCAAAAAAAAAAAAAAAAAAAGAAAAAAGAAAAGAAAGTATTGAAGGGTATGGCAGGTGCGGCGATAGTGGGTGGATGATGGATCAGTAAAATAAAGCCCTTTCGATTCTTTGGGATTGTTTTATATTATGGGATCTTGATCCGGGATAGGATTTAGTCCAATCATCCGATTTTGTGTGAGTGGATTTTAGCTGGAAGTGGGACCTCTGTTATTGTTAGAACACATGCCTGCTAATATATCATCATATTTGCAAAGGATTCAGAATTATTATCTATATATATATATATATATTAAAAACCGAAACCTCTGAAACTCCCACAATTTTTCACATCATCATTTTAATTTATAATTTTTTTTTAATTTTTAAAACTAAATAGTGAGAGAGTCCTAACAGGAGTCTCTCTCCCTCTTTTTTTCTCATTATTTTAATTTATAAAAAATTTTAATTTGTTAAACTAAATAGTGAGAGAGTCCTAATAGGAGTCTTTTCTTTTTTCCTTAATTCTAATAGGAGTCTTTTTTTTTTTTTTTTCACATGAGTCTTTTTTTTTTTAACCTAAAGTGAGCCCTTAAAAAAAAAAAAAAAACTAACGTGAGGTCTAATTTAAAAAAAAAAATTATTTTTTAATCCTAATTCTAATGTAAGTCTTTCAAAAAGTTAAAATTTTCAGTTTTATATTATATATAGATAATAACAATAATGTGGCAAGTTTTAAGAATACGAGAATGCAATTTGTAGATCTACTATCAAGATAACATAGATTAGATTGGTAGTGGATAGTAGATATAATTATAGTTGAATATTATGTAAAGGTATCACCATAGAATAGCCCACGTCGAAATGTATTATGTGAAATCAATGATATGAAAGAAAAAGAATTTTTCTAAATTATTATATTGAAGAAATTAGTTATTTTCATTCATTTTCAAATTATACATTTTTAAAATTTAAGTCATATACCTTTAAGTAAAATAAGTACTTTTAATTTTTATTTAGCTATCCCGTGCGATATATATATATATATATATATATATATTTAAAATCGAAACCTCTAAAACTCCCACAATTTTCCACATCATCATTTTAATTTATAATTTTTTTTAATTTTTAAAACTAAATAGTGAGAGAGTCCTAACAGGAGTCTCTTTCCCTCTTTTTTCCTCATCATTTTAATTTATAAAAAATTTTAATTTGTTAAACTAAATAGTGAGAGAGTCCTAATAGGAGTCTCTTTCTTTTTTCCTTAATCTTAATAGGAGTCTTTTTTTTTTTTTTTTCACATGAGTCTTTTTTTTTTTAACCTAAAGTGAGCCCTTAAAAAAAAAAAACTAACATGAGGTCTAATTTAAAAAAAAAATTTATTTTTTAATCCTAATTCTAATGTAAGTCTTTCAAAAAGTTAAAAATTTTCAATTTTATATTATATATAGATAATAAAAATAATGTGGCAAGCTCTAAGAATACGAGAATGCAATTTGTAGATCTACTATCAATATAACATAGATTAGATTGGTAGTGGATAGTAGATGTAATTACAGTTGAATATTATGTAAAGTTATCACCATAGAATAGTCTACGTCGAAATGTGTTATGTGAAACTAATGATATGAAAGAAAAAGAATTTTTCTAAATCATTATATTGAAGAAATTAGTTATTTTCATTCATTTTCAAATTATACATTTTTAAAATTTAAGTCATATACCTTTAAGTAAAATAAGTACTTTTAATTTTTATTTAACTATCTCGTGCATCGCACGGGTTAGCGACTAGTTATTATAATAATTATATCACTGGGGAGATCAGAGCAAGATTAAGGATTTTTATTTTTAAATTTATTTTTTTATGATAAAAATAAGCATTTGATAAATTGGACTTTGTAACTTGAAATTATAAACTAATCTTCCAGATATGAAGAGGCCGTATAAAGTAACATATATTTTTGATACACACAGATATTCTATTTCTAGGTGGGACTTCGTGCGTGAGCTGGACTTTGAGACCTTATCTACTGAAATTTCTCTGCCAACATAAATATAATTAATCTATAGGAGTGATTTGGCGTAATAATATTAAAATCTAAATCTTCAAATTTTGATGCAGTGTCCAACTTATTTGGTGAAATGAGTAAAGTGGTTATCTTTCACAAGAAATTTGACACGCTTCAGAGAAAGAAAAAAAAAAAAAAAAAAAAAGTGACACGTAACCCTATTTTAAAATTGTTTTGGTGATATTCTCAAAATATATATATATATATATATATATATATTTAGGTGATTTAAATACACAAATGGGGCGAGTCTCACTAAATGTTATTTTATTTTATAAACTGTTTTCACAAAATTGTTTTTAGAAAGTTGTTCTCAAAAATACTGTACAAATTAGTTGTCAAAACATTATATCTATTTTCTCAACTCAAATTCACCATTCAATAATATAATAATTTTCCCTTCTCAAGAAAATAAAAATAATAATTTTAGGGTAAATTACAATAATCTACCTTAAAATTTTGGGGTAATACCAAACACATTCAAAAATTTTAAAATATGATCAATTTGATCCTTAAATACAAACGGCATGTAATGCCATTTATTCATTATCTCCCAAACATTTTTTTAGTTCATTTATATTCTTCATTTTCTCTCTTCTTCACCCATAACATAAACACGTCTCTCACTCACTCTCAAGCTTAAACCAGTATCCAAAGGATATACACTACCATATAGTTAAGAAACATTCCAAAAAAAAAAAATTCTCATTAAATTAATATCCACTTTCCATAACCATACACATTCTCATTTGGGATTTTTTTTTATAGAACATTAAAAAAAAAAAAACTCACTACATCAATAATTAAATCAAGATCAACCCATTTAGATCCATTATCACACAAGATAATCAAACATAGATCAACTAAACCAAGCAACCATCCACCATCAAACCTCAAACATACCCAAATCAAAAATATTTCAAAACAAAAACCAAACCCACAACAGAGACCGACCCAGCAACCACCGTTCACCATAACACCACCAATCACTACCCACTCATCCTCCTCAAATCCAAACAGTTCCAACTATCCAACATCATATGATTCACAGCCCAAACCCAAATTAACAATTTTTTTTATTTAAAAAAACCTATACCCACGACGGTGAGCTCCACCAGATTGTGATCTTGCAACCGCCAGCCACCACCCATTGTGACCTAGGGCCGTAGTCCACCATCCTCCTTGATAGTGACCGAACCACCCAGCTTTAAGCGATAGCATATGGCGTGAGATTTGTGGGTATTGTAAGAAGTTTAGATCCCTTAAACCCAAATAGATTAACCTAAATATTTAGCCAAGTGATTAACTTAGGAAAATTAAGCTATTCTAGGTTAACACAAATATATCATATCATTCAAAGTGCGGAAAATAAAGAACACATAATATGATAACCCAGGAAAACCATACCGGTAAAAAACCTGGGGAGGATTTAACCTAGCTATCCTCAAGGTAAAACAGAATTCACTATGAAAGAATTCATGTTAGAGGGACTCCATTTCCTTGTCACAGACCGGGCAAAAACCAAATGAGTTTAGGCCTCTACACCGAAGATTAAGCATTGTTGGGAGGCCATTTCTGCAAGCTCACCACGCAAAGATTCGAACTTTCGGGGGAACATTGAGTTGCCAAATTCTATTCCAGAAAGGGGCTTGATTGTGCTCGGCAGTACTTTCACCATTGCTGCTTGCATCAGCAACTCTCATTGCAATATAATAGGCACTCTTCACGAAGAAAAAGCCCCTTTTGTTACCAAGCCAAATGAGATGTTCTTCAAGGAAGTTATAGCTAATAGGGATCTTAAGGATGGAATCAGCTTCAAAAGGCAGGAAGATTGATCTTACCAACTCAGTTTTCCACCATTTTGTGTCCTCGTCAATGAGAGAGGAGACCATTGGGAAGTTGTCAAAATCTTGTTGAGGCGAGGTCACCTTGTAGGTGGTTGGTGTTGGAAGCCACTTATCTTCCCAAATGTGAATCCTCTTGCCATTCCCCACTCCCCATCTAGTGCCTTCTTTTAGAATCACCAAGCTTTTATGAATGCTCCTCCAAGCATAACTAGGATTGCTACCTATCTTTCAGCTTAGAATGTCATCGTGAGGAAAATATTTAGCTTTATAGACTTGAGCAACCAAGGAGTTCGGGTTTGTGAGGATCCTCTACCCTTGTTTTGCTAGTAAGGCAAGGTTAAAGCCTTGGAGATTCTGGAAGCCCATGCCACTATATAGTTTGGATTTGCACATCTTCTTCCAACTAACCCAAGCGATTTTTGACTCCTGGTTTCTTTGCCCCCACCAAAAGTTCCTCATTATTCTTTCCAAATCATCACATATGGTTTTTGGAAGAAGGAAGCTGCATATAGTGTATGTGGGCACCGCTTGTGCCACGACTTTGATAAGAACTTCTCTACCTCCAATGAAAAGGAGCTTCTCCTTCCACCCCGCTAGTTTTTTGCTTACTTTTTCCTTGATTTCAGCAAAGACTTGTGATTTTGATTTCCCAAGCAGAAAGGGGAGAACGAGGTACTTCTTGTGCTGAGAGTCTTGCATCAGACCAAGGATGTTGGGAATCTCCTCCTTAGTGGCAGAGGGGTAATTTGGGCTGAAGAAAACTGAAGACTTATCGGGGTTTATTTTTTGACCTGACGCCGCTTCAAAGTCATTTAGGATGCGCATCAGCACATTGCACTCTTGGGTGTTAGCTTTGCAAAATAGATGGTTGTCGTCAGCAAAGAAGAGGTGCGTGATGGGAAGGCAGCCCCTATAGATAGAGACTCCATTAAGAGCTTGATTTCTTGCTGCTTAGTGGATCAAAGCCGAAAGACCCTTAGCACACAGAAGGAAAAGGCCCGGAGAGAGTGGGTCACCTTGTCGAAGACCCCTAGTAGGATTAATGCAGCCATAGGCTTCCCCATTGATGATGACAGAGTATGTGACTGTTGAAATGCAGTGCATAATGAGAGAAACCCACTTGCTGTTGAAACCCAACTTTTCCATGACTCCCTTGATGCGGCCCTATTCAACTTTATCAAACACCTTGCTCATATCTAGCTTGATGGACATCAAATTATCCCTACCCTTTGATTTGTGATTTAGATAACGCATGAGCTCAAAGGCAACTAGGACATTATCGGTTATAAGTCTATCTGCTATGAAAGCGCTTTGATTTTCGGCTATCACAAGAGGGAGAACAACCTTTAAGCGGTTTGCTAGGACTTTGGAGATGAGCTTGTAAACAACATTACATAAGCTAATGGGGGCGAAACTCTGTCATTCTAGTAGGGTGTTTTGTTTTTGGGATTAGAGAGATGTTGGTCTTATTTATTTCAGCCATGGACATATTCGAGTTCTCCTTCAATACTTTTTAGAGTGAGGGAAGTAAACAAATAGAATTGAGATGAATATTTTAAGAATAATTTCTCTCTCTCTCTCTCTCTCTCTCTCTCTCTCTCTCTCTCTCTCTCTCTCTCTCTCTTTCTTTATATGTTTGGGATGGAAGGATTTGAGTTGCTCAAGTTTTTCTATGGCAGAAAATAGATAAAAAGGCTAAAATGTAAAATTCATTGTCTAAGTTTTATCAGAATTTATTTCAGTTTTTTAATTTTGTTTTCATCTATTTTAGTTCTCTAAGTTTCAAAGTTTATATTCAATTAAACTTTCTATTTTCAGTCATTAATTGGATTCTTTTAATTAAAAATTTTTGAAGAAATTTTTTTTTTTTTATAATTTGGGAAATTGACTACAACATTTAACAGAAGTTGATGAAGAGACTTTAATTGAATAAACTTAGAAATTTAGAGAATTTGATTAATTGAAAGCAAAGTTAGAGAACTGAAATGAATTCTGGTAAAACTTAAAAGGTGGATTTTGCATTTTAGCATATATAATATGGTCAGGGATGGCCAAACCCATTGGACAGTGGGTACCTAACCTAGCTGAACTTGTCAGAATATTTAGGTATTGAGTGCGGGTATCCTTGCTTACCCAAATTTTATATATTGGGTAGGGTATTACCCAACGTGACTTGTTTTTTTTTTTTTTTTTCCTAATAAATAAAAAATAAAACATTTTTCCTCTCAAATATCGAAACAGAAATCTTAAAAAAAAAAAAAAACCTCTTGCCATAAAAGATGCTATCAACAATTACTTTTAAATTTCTTTAATAGGTTACTGAATATATTACAATAAGTTACCATGATTAAACTGTTCGTTCTTGTTATAGGCTATTTACTACCCATTAGATTTGATAGTCAAATCAATAAGAAAGCAAATTAATTAAACATTTAAAACACCATTAAATACTATACATACTAGTCACTAACCTTTGCAATGCACTAGATAATTAATAATTTTTTTTTAGAAGAAAGACAATAAGCTTTTATTCAAGGTAACTCGGCTATATCAGCTTGAAAAAGATGGAGTATGAGAGAAACTTATAGAATGTTTGGCCAGATTATGAGCTAATTTATTGCCCTTTCTTTTAGTATGAGAGAAACTCAACCATCTAAAGGAATTTGAAAAAAAAAAAAATCTAGCATCCTCTATAAAGTTCCCAAAAATAGCCAAGTATGGAGCTTCATCTGCAAGTGCGTGTATGACCATCTCAAAATCACCTTCCAATACATCTTGATTAATACCAATTTCCAAAGCAAATTCAAAGGCTCTTGCTGCATCAACAACAGATAGAAGTTGAGGAATTTGTTAAGCCATGAATGCAATAATAAGCCCACTTGAATCCTAGATAACTATGTAATCCTAGTCCTATTTGTCTCTTTAAACATTGCTCCATCAAAGTTAATCTTGAAAATATTTGGTAGAGGTGGAATCTAAAGAACTCTAGTGTAGGACTAAAGATTCATCTTCACTAGGTTTAACTCTAAGAACTTAGCACTTCTAGTCTTGTCTAGTTGAGCAAGTTGAAGAATGGGGCATCAAGTTTGATTGGATCAAGCTTGGTTTCTGCGATCCCAAATGGACCAAACTTGTGTTGCAAATAACTTGGGATTACAATTACCTGTAAGACATGGTCTATAATTGGTTTAAAATTTTCAAAAGAGTGAGCAGATCAAAAGTTTCAAATTGGATTAGCTTCCTACTGTTGGGAAAAAACATGTTCGTATCACATACAAAACATACGGAGCAGAAAATTAACAGATCTACTTCATTCGCAATTGATAACATGCACTATGAAAATTTCAGAATTTAAGAACAAGAAAGCATACCTTGGTGCGGTGAAATTCAAAACCAAATATCAAAAGTTTTTGGGAAGACTTTTAATCTTCACTCCAATTCCACTTAATACCCAAGATATGTAGTCTCTCAATCAGTTTCTAAGGAGAAAATAAGAGAGTTTCCAACACTCACATACAAACCATTTCATTCCTTGTGTAATCTTGATGAAAAATGCTTATGAAAAGACTCTCTTAAAGAACCACTGAAATTCTGTATGTTTCTCTCCTTATATACAACTGATTATCTAATTGGGTTAGCCTTTTGGGCCATTCCAATTGGGCTCTAGTGTGTGGCTTGGGCTTTTCTGTCAACTCTTAACAAGTCCAAAGTTACCATTAATTATATTCAATACCACTATATAAATATAATTGCACTCTAGGCCTTATTAATAAATTATATCCCAAGACTTTATTATACATGCAACTCCTTCATTAAAATATTCGTAGTAATACAAAGTCATGAATATAGACTGCCACTTTGAAGATTACTACATCTTAATCCTTGAGTACCTCGTTTAATCCTTAATGTTATTCATCATATATTTATGAAATCCAATTCAATAAATATATACTTTAGTAACTCCTTACTAAAGTGGTTGGGCCCAACTCTCTGAATAACCAAACCCATTAAACTTTTCTCAAGGGAATATTTTATATCTCCGTTAAGAGATTATGAATTCCATCTTGAGAATATATGTTCCATCAACACTAAATGTGGCTGCCCAACATACTGAGGTTTTGACCGTAACTTATAGATCTCATTCCTGATATATCAAAGCAACCTATATCTCATGATCAAGTCCATTATTCTCTCAGGATTTAGAGTTGATGTAAATAGAAGTCGTGAGATTTATTATTCATTTGATAGTCGTTAGGAGAATAATAAATCTCACAATAGTCCAGTTCAATATGTCTTAACTCTTAAAACATATCAACATACCAATTAGAAATCTCCATTTTCATGATCAAGACAAATCATCTTAGTTGATATGTTATAGTCTTCGCAGATGAAACGCTCAATTTCATCACCGACTACGAACTACATTCTAAGTTTACAAAGAACTTGCAATTTATATCTTCTGTGACTTTTCACATAAATCGCATACTATGCATCTCATGGACTAAGATAATGTCCCATTTGTTCATTTATAAATGATCTCATATAATTAAACAATTTAATTATTTATGACATGCCAATAAATTGGATTTTAGGGTATAAACCCCAACACCTACATGATGTCTAGCTGAGGGTAAGACCGAAAGGCATGTAAAGTATCTTTAGAGGTGTAAGAGACCTCGAAAATTAAGTTGCCTCTCAAAAAAGAGAGATTTTTGAATGTGCTTTTTAGGGCACCTCTTTTTTTGGGTAAGTGGTGTGGAGTCGCCACTTATTTTTTATGTACAAAAAATAAGAAAAACTAATACACAAATACATGACTGAATTACTTCATTTCATTGATTGAATAAAAATCACATATCTTGAAAAACTTGAAAACTACATAGTTTTAGGTCCTAGTTACAATCTACCAAATAATTACATGGCTTTTGGTCCTAGTTACATCCTACCCAAAATAAAAAGTAAAGACAAGGCTAGATCTACTTAACCAATGATCTAAATCCAGCGGTTAGGTTACGGAATGGGAAGGTGTTAGGCACCCATTTTGCCCAGACAAAGTCAGGTCTTCTAGACTCTTGTGACCTATGTACCTTTTTATGCATATCATGAATAGTATGTTGAACATGTGACACTAAAATTAAATCACACAAATTTATTTATGAATGAAGTCTCTTCTTTAAAAAAAAAAATAAGATTTGTTTTGGTGATTAAAAAAAATTTTTTTGACAATAGAAAACTCAAATCTGTTTTTATATTTGAAAAAGACATATTATTGTGGAGAGGATCTCATTCACAAAATAATCTTATGCTACATGACTCAAACAAAACAAACAACAAAACAACAAATCATGATCTCTTTCTTTATTTCAAAAATTTGCATGCATTAAAAAAATTAGATATGTATCTAAAAAAGATACAAAATCCATTTATATCCTAAGAAAAATTCAGATCTACATCTAAGGAAGAGGTAGATCCGTTTTATTTTGAAGAAAAAATTCAGATCTACATCTAAGAAGATGCAGATCCATTTTATTTTGCAGAAAAATTAGTTTAGTATATGCAAATCTCTAAAACAAAGAAACAGATTATAGTAAGGATAAAAGAATCAAGAACATATTTTCATGAACTAAATTAATCATGGTCAAATATGAAAATCTAAAACAATTAAACATGCATCATCATGATAAAGAAAAGCATAAAAGCAAAAGGGTTAGAAAACAACCTCTTGCATAAGCACACTTTGTTCTTGAAATGATGTTTTAGGGTTTAAAGAAACTTATTTAGTTTTCTTTGAAACCTAAAAACCCTAACCCTAATTGTTGCAGCAACTCAAAGAGGGGATTAGAAAATATGAGCAATTTGAGAGCCTAAAACGTATGTCTCTCAGAGCATAGAAAAAATTTCCTGAATTATGAGACCCAAACTCTATTTATAGAGGTCAAAGGACTCTAAAAAATAGGTATAGAAAAATAGGGTTTGAATCCGGACGCATCCTTTTGCAAAAAGGTTGAAAAGGGTGTGCCTTATTGTCACTCGAAGGCCGTTGGGCTAAAGCCCTCAAGGAGAAAATTCGGCCCTTTTAGAGTGTCGTTTGGCACTCCAAAAGTGCTGAGTCGCCCTTTGGACTCTGAACACTCTTTCGTGTTCAAGTGCCATTTGGACTCCTCTTCTAGGGTTTTTTAGTCGATCCTTATGCCTAGACGCGTTTTCCTCCTCCGTCTATGATTTTTTTTTAATCTTTTTTTTTGGATAATTCAGGCTATTTCAGAATAATTATCTTGAACAATTATCTTATAAATAAATCCCTTAAAATAAAATCTTGATAAAGTTTAGATTATCCATAATTTTATCGTTATCCAATCATCTCTTTTATTCCTATGCGCATCCTACTTTAGACATTGATTATCAACCAATCACTAAATTATCTAATTAATTTTAATTGTTTAACCAATCAGAATTAAGTCAAATTAATCATGTGTGGTCGACTCTTTCTAAACACAATGCATATGGACCGTGCAAACTTGATCATGAAGGATTTTTTTTTTTTTTTTTTTTTTTGTGCATGGTTAAAAAAAAGTTGGTAGTTGTGTATGGATATGTGGAAAAATTTTGATTGTGTTGAAATTTTGGTGGGGCATTGATTTGATTTGTGGTGGTCGGGCATCGGTTGTGAGAATATTTTTTATGGAAAGTTTTGGTCATGTGGGTTTTAGTTATGGAAGTTGATGAGCTAAACTTTTATGTTGCAGAGTCTTAAGAGTCGAGGTAGTCTATAAATGTTAAAAAGTACATGGGCAGCATTGTCTCCTAGCATCAAAAGCATTATCAATGAAGCAGGCTTTGGCACTTTCTTCGAAGCTTTGTTGAATCATGAGACACATGAATACAAGGATCTTCAATTACTTCTCACATTGGCCGAACGCTTCTGGGACACTACATGTACCTTCCACTTTCCATGCATTAGGGAGGTAATGTTGACACCTTATGACTTCTCTGTTCTCACTGGTCTGAGGTTGGGTGGTGAAAGAATTCTTGTCAATGATTCCTTTACTTTAGCCGAACTCAAAAAGCTTCTAGGTGTAATGCCTTCTAGAATGAGGAGTAACAATATCCCCTTTTCTTGGCTATGTGAAAATATTTCTCATTGTCAAACTATGGCCATAGGTGCTCGTATATTCATGCTTCTTTTCGTTCAAACTTTTTTGTGTCCAGATTTAGGTAGCACTATGAATCTACGCTACCTAGAAAGCTTGAAAAGAGTTGGACAAATCCGGAATTATGACTGGGGCGGCATGGCTTATGCTACTTTGATGCACTTCATGACCCAACTCTCTAGGCGGAGTCTTTGAAGCTTGGGTGGGGCTCCATTTGTATGGCAGGTGAGGTTTGGAAATTTTTTGGCTATGTGTAAGCTTTGGGAAATTATTTTGGTTTTGTGGTAATGGTGTTATGGAGTTTTTAGGTCTGGATGTATGAGTATTTTGGGGTTGGTCCAGAAATTTGAGAGGAGGTTACTGGTATTTTTCCTAGATTTCTTTATTGGTTGCCCAAACATCATTTGTCTATACTCTCCAGGGGTTCTTTGGAGATTTGGCACTTGGAGATTAACAATCTGACCATTGATGCTATGAGTTCTTTCTTCCTTCTCCTTTTAAACCTTCGGCACTTGGTTATGATTCAGTCTCTTCTCTTTCTGAGTTCCTTTCTGTAATTTTTCAGATGAACTTAAATCCTTGGGCTGGATGTGAGGGTTATGCTTAGTGTGAGTGGGCTCTAAAACTGAATGGCTGCCAAGTATTGTTTGAATGTGGGCATGGAAAGTATTGGTATCTTGGTGATCGGGTGTTGCCCCAAGTTGAAAATGTCTATCCTCCTGCAACAATTCCAATTCCTCATTGTCCCTCCATCCGATTAGTTGACTTTCTGACTGATAAAGAGATTGCTAAGGCACGTGCAAGCTTTGTTGTTCCAAGAACAGTAGGATCTTATTCTGAATTTATTAAAATTCATCTGCAAGGTTACTTAGCTGGCCAAACGGTACTTCTTTTCCTTTCTAAAGTCAAATCTTTATTTTGCAAATTATTTCCATGTTTCTACTTGGTGACAAGATTTGCATATTGGATTTTTAGCCTCCACCTTTTAAAGGAGAGGAAGATGAAGAGGAAGAACTTCCTTTTCCTCATCATGCTGGTAGTTCTTCTAGTTCCTTTGCAGAGACTTGTCCTCATTTTCCAGCATAGCAGTATGATGTGATGAATCCTGATAGAACGTATAGTTGCATGCCTTTGAATAGGCTAGAGCACGTGCCGAATGTTCCTTGGCCCGATCTAGTGTGTTCTTGAATTTTCAATTCTTTGTCCTTATTTTCTTCTTAATTGGATGAATGGCTCTTAATCTGGTAGAGATGCTTCAAGTTGATGTGGATCTTGTGGAAGAAAGCATGCGGATGATTGGAGGCTTGCAGTCATTGGCTTGCACTTAGTCCTCCCAATATGTGCTCAATGATGCTGGGTATGCCATTTCACTTTCTGAGTATTTTTTTCTTTAACTGTGCTTGATGGTGAAATTAACACTTGATACCGTTGACTTTTCAGACACATCAAATGGAAACCACTAACATTACTAGGAGAGATTTAGAGGAAAGGATCAGAAGCCTCGAACTTGAGAATCGTCAGTACAATCCTCGCATTTTTGCAAGTCAGGAAGGAAATACTGAAGGTGGCTCCTTTAGAGGTGGATCAAGAAGATCCTAGCATAGGCGGACTCGGAGTCCCAATGAAGTATTACTCGTGTTTTTATTTTTCTTGCAAAACAAAAGGAAGTTTTCCTTAGACAATCTTGTATTATTTTCCATGTTTTAACTCTTTGCCCTTTGGATCATGTAGAGACTTTACCTAAGACAGGTTTAGAATTCACCTGATGAGATCTTGTAGTACCAATTTAAACTTATCTTGTTTGGCTTTGCTGGAATCTGCAGTTACTTATATGAGGTGGAGCCGAATGCCCCTAGTTTAAAAGGAATGCATGATTTTTGGAGATCTTGATGATGATGATTTTTTCTGGAGAAAAATGATGATGGTCTCTTTTCTTTTGAAAATGCATTAGGCATGGGTGAATGCCCCTAGTTTGGAATATAAATCCATGAGTCTTAAAAAAAACTTGATTTGATCAATTTTGAAAGCAATGATGCAGGTGATGATTTTTGAAAACAAATGTGTTAGATATGTCAGAATGTCCCAAATTGATTAAAAAAAATCTTTTTGAGTGTCACATGGTCTTTTAAAAAATTACCCAAGAACGTAAGACTACATGGAATTGCATGAGTGTAGGATCGAGGGTCTGCACGCCACTTTGTGAATGAGGAGTGTCGTTCGGCACTTTCAAAGTATTGAATTGCATTGAGCCACATCATGATGCTCACGCCATGGTAGGCCGGCTCCTCACCCTTTTCCAATGCGCTTTTCACGTTTTTGCATTTTTTTGAAAAAAATTTACTTCATTTGTGAACATGAAACTGTTGGAAAATTTGGTTTTGTATCTTATACAACACACACAGCAGAAGCAACAAACATAGATCTATTTCATTCATGATTGATAACATGCACTATGTAAATTTTAGAATTTAAAAATGACATAGCGTACCTTGGTGCAGTGAAATTCAAAACAAAATATTAAAAGCATTTGGGAATACTTTTAATCTTCACTCCAATTCCACTTTACGCCCAAGAAGTGTGGTCTCTCAATCAGTTTTCCAAGGGAGAATAATTGAGTGGTTTCACTCACACATACACACCAATTCACAATGATGTCTCTTTTTCTTATAATAAAATTTTGTATGTTTCTCCCTTTATAACTAACTGAATATCTAATTGGGCTGGCCTATTGGGCATTTCCAATTGGGCTTTAGTGTGTGGCTTGGAGTGGGACCAAAAGGGACCAATAAGACACTAGCTCCAATGGGCCTTGGGCTTTTCTGTCAACTCTTGACAAGCCCAAAGTTACCATTAATTATATTTAATACCACTATATAAATATAATTGAACTCTAGGCCTTATTAATAAATAATATTCCAAGACTTTATTATACATGCAACCCCTTCATAAAATATTAGTAGTAATACAAAATCATAAATATAGACTGCTACTTTGAAAATTACCATCTTAATCCTTGAGTACCCAGTTTAATCCTTTAAGTTATTCATCATATATTTATTAAATCCAATTTCATAAATATATACTTTAGTATCTCCTTACTAAAGTGATTAGGCCTACCACTCTAAATAAACCAAACCCATTAAACTTATCTCAAGAGAGTAATTTATATCTTTGTTAAGAAATTATGAATCCCATCTTGAGAATATATGTTCCATCAACACTAAATGTGGCTGCCCAACATACTGAGGTTTTGATCATGACTTTAGATCTCACTCCTGATATATCAAAGCAACTTACACCTTATGATCAGGTCCATTATTCTCTCAGGATTAAGAGTTCATATAAATAGAAGTCATGAGATTTATTATTCATTTAACAGTTGTTAGGGGAATAATAAATCTCACAGCGGTCCAGTTCAATATGTCTTAACTCTTAAAACATATCAACATATCAACTAGAAGTCTCCATTTCCATGATCAAGACAAATCATCTTAGTTGATATGTTATTGTCCTCGCAGATGAAATGCCCAATTTCATCACCGACTACGAACTATAATTCTGAGTTTACAAAGAACTTGTGATTTATATCTTCCGTGACTAAATCATATAAATCACATACTATGCGTCTCATGGACTATATGATAATGTCCATTATTTTAGATAATAATAAAACAACTTTATTAATCATAACATTAAGTCATACATAATGTCATACATAGCATCATACAATAGGATTTAAGGGCTCATATCCTAACAATCTCCCACTTACCCTAAAAACTATTGTGCACTAATCTAACTCCCATTCCCTCTAAATGTGACTCAAAAGTCCTTTGTAGCAAGGTTTTGGTAAAGTGATCCGCTAGATTACTTGCACTACCAATCTTTGCTACTACTATATCTCCTCGAGCAACAATGTCTCGAATAATGTGATACTTTCTCTCAATGTGCTTTCCTTTCTTGTGATTCCTTGGATCTTTAGATTGTGCAACAGCTCTACTATTGTCGCAAAACAATGTGATGGGAACTTGCTCTATTCTCAAAACTCCAAGATCAGAAAGGTATTTCTTGAGCCAAACAGCTTCCTTTGCCGCCTCACAAGCAACAACATATTTAGGTTCCATGATGGAGTCTGCAATACAAGATTGCTTAACACTCCTCCAACTTATCACTCCACCTCCCAAGGTGAACACACAACCTGAATTGGCCTTTCTGAAATCAAGATCTGACTGAAAATCTGAATCTGTATAACCAATGGGAATCAAATCCTTACTATGGTAAACAAGTATATAATCTCTCGTTCTCTGTAGATACTTGAGAATATGCTTTATAGCTTGCCAATGTTTAAGTCCTGGATTTGATTGATATCGGCGGACCATGTCAACTGAATAACAGATATCTGGTCTAGTACATAGCATGGCATACATGAGACTTCCCACTGCAGAAGCATAAGGAATTTGTCTCATCATATTTTCTTCCTCAAGGGTCTAAGGCCTTTGGTCATCAGACAGAGGAACTCCATGTCTAAAAGGAAGTAATCTTTTCTTGGAGTTTTGCATGCTAAACCGTTCTAGAACCTTATCTATATACCTAGTTTGTGATAAACCTAACATCTTATTCTTGCGATCTCGCCAAAACTTAATCCCTAGAATAAAGTTAGCTTCACCTAAGTCTTTCATATCAAATTGGCTTGACAACCAAACCTTTACCGACAGTCATCTAATATTAAAACCCTTGACTCAAAACATAAATTATAAACACCAACAACTACAACTGGAATCCTGCTCCCATTAGCCAAAGTAAGAAACAATTCCCCTTCATTAAGCCTTCTAGTCTTCTAGAACCCCTGCAAAGAATTGCAGATATGATTAGTACAACTTGAATCTACACACCAAGAATCCGTGGGATTTTGTACTAAACATATTTCAAGGAGGAATGAACTATTCATACCCTTATTGGCAGCCTTGAATTTTGACCAATTCCTCTTCCAATGTCCTTTCTCACCACAATGAAAACATTTTCCTTTCAGCTTCTTTCCTTTGTCGGCAACCCCTAAGGCAATTTGTTTACCCTCTTGATTAGTGAAGTCCTTCTTCTTCTTCTTACCCTTGCCTTTCGACTTAGGTTGAGAAGTAGAAGCTTCACCCACATTGGCTTCAAGACTAACATTAGAATTACCAAGAACGCCTTCCGCCGCTACTAACTCATTCATTAATTCAGACAATGAATAAATCTTTTTGTTCATGTTATAATTAAGTCTGAATTTCTTGAATAATTTTGGTAGTGACTAGAGTATCATATCCACTTAAGATTCTCCATCAATGTCAGCACGTAAAACTTCCAATGTATTCAGATTAGAGATCATTGTAAGACAATGTTCTCTCACTGAACTACCTTAAGCCATTTTGGTATTATAAATTTGCCACATGGTTTCTTGCCTTGCAGAACGGCCTTGCTCACCAAACATCTCCTTCAGACTTATCATAATGTTCGAAGTTAGTTCTACATCCTGCATTTAATGCTGTAGAACATTTGAGATAGATGCTAGGATGTAGCACTTGGCCATCTCGTTAGATTTCTGCCAACAATCATATCGTTGTTTTTCCTCAAGAGAAGCATCTAATGAAGGAAAGTTAGGACATGGTTGAGTAATCACATATTTATGCTCTTCAGCAGTGAGAACTATGTCCAAGTTTCTTTTCCAGTCAACATAATTGGATCCAGTCAGTTTGTTTTGATTAAGAATGGTAACAAATGGGCTAAAAGATGCCATGATCAAATTTGAAATAATAAACATGAATATAATAAGTAAACTGGAAATTATCAACTCAGCATATAAACATATAATATGGAACCTTAATAAAACAATAATATAATTTATGCAACGACAACCCAATCCCGCAATTAATATTCCTTGGAAGTGAGGTCATACCAATCACTATGATTAAGCGAGGATTATCCTCATTATTAATTCTATCAAGGTAACTCTTACCAAACAAAAATAATTTGCCACTTTTCCTTTAGCCTCTAAGTAATAATGACATAGCTCCAAAGGGAGGTTAACATCATACTTAGTCTAGTGTATACCATTGCCTAGAATCAATGTGAGTCACCAAGTAACTCCACGGAAGCGTGGTCGTTCTCAATGTAAAAACACATATCATCCATTATTAAGAAGTTTAATCTGTAGTACCATGAATTAAACACCCTCCGAAGTGAGCAAGGCATTTACGCCAAGACGAGGTGCTTAATCATACTACTATAAACCGACAATGGAGGTCGTGAGATCCAACCCTTGTATCTCTCTCCCACTAGATGTTTTAAATTAAGGATTTTTAAGATCAAGAACCATAATAATGCTAGACACTTTGAAAACATAATCCTAATCTCATCAGAAATAAATTTCATAACCCTAGCATTAATATATATAAATATATAAACCAAGGCAAGCAACAATATGATGAATCCTTTATAATCAAAATTTGCATATAAACCCATATATATTTATATTATATATATATATATATAATATACGGATTGGATGAATCCATATATAAATATATATACATATATAATATAAACCCATATATATATATATCAAATAATATACGGATTCAATGTAAATTGTATATAAAGCATTCAATACATCCAAGGCACATATTACATACTTATAATAATCAAACCATGCAAGCCTTATATATATTTATATCCAAGCGGTGCATTAACACCCAAGCCATGGAATGAAGGATCCAAGCAGTGCAATGAATTGATACAATGCAAATGATAGTTATTTGAATAACTATATCCAAAACAAAAACTTCAAAGATGGTTTGGATATATCGGTCAAAGCATTAGAATAACTACCCTTCTTTTCAATAACTACCACTGACAATAACTACTTCACGCACATGATGGTTATTACAATTAGATTCATATAACCGTATCCAGGCAATTAATAAGACATAGCACCAACACTTAATAGTAAAAGGCCACTTCGAACAAACCAATGCAATACAATTGTCATTATCATGAACGGTTATCTCAATAACTTTCAAAAACTATACTTGAAACAACGTTGAACATCATCATGCTATACAATCATGATATGAAAACCTGGCTCTGATACCAATTGTTGGAAAATTTGGTTTTGTTTCTTATACAAACCATACAGCAGAAGCAAAAAAACATAGATCAATTTCATTCATGATTGATAACATGCACTATGTAAATTTTAGAATTTAAGAACGAGATAGCGCACCTTGGTGTGGTGAAATTCAAAACAAAATATTAGAAGTATTTGAGAACACTTTTAATCTTCACTCCAATTCCACTTTACGCCCAAGAAGTGTGGTCTCTCAATCAGTTTTCCAAGGGAAAATAATGGAGTGGCTTCACTCACACATACACACCAATTCATAATGATGTCTCTTTTTCTTATAATAAAATTCTATATGTTTCTCCTTTTATAACTAACTGAATATCTAATTGGGCTGGCCTATTAGGCCTTTCCAATTGGGCTTTAGTGTGTGGCTTGGAGTGGAACCAAAAGGGACCAATAAGACACTAGCTCCAATGGGCCTTGGGCTTTTCTGTCAACTCTTGACAAGCCCAAAGTTACCATTAATTATATTTAATACCACTATATAAATATAATTGTACTCTAGGTCTTATTAATAAATTATATCTCAAGACTTTATTATACATGCAACCCCTTCATAAAATATTCGTAGTAATACAAAGTCATGAATATAGACGGCCACTTTGAAAATTACTACATCTTAATTCTTGAGTATTCGGTTTAATCCTTCAAGTTATTCATCATATATTTATAAATTCTAATTTCATAAATATATACTTTAGTATCTCCCTACTAAAGTGGTTAGGCCTAACAATCTGAATAACCAAACCCATTTAACTTATATCAAGAGAATACTTTATATCTATGTAAAGAGATTATGAATTCCATCTTGAGAATATATGTTTCATCAACACTAAATGTGGCTGCCCAACATAATGAGGTTTTGATCGTGACTTTAGATCTCACTCCTGATATATCAAAGCAACCTACACCTTATAATCAGGTCCATTATTCTCTCAGGATTAAGAGTGTTGGGATTTACGCCCTAAAATCCAATTTATTGGTATGTCATAAATGATTAAATTGTTTAATTATATGAGACTATTTATTAATGAACTAATGAGACATTATCTTAGTCCATGAGAAACATAGTATGTGATTTATGTGATTTAGTTACAGAATATATAAATTACAAGTTCTTTGTAAACTCAGAATTTTAGTTCATAGTCGGTGATGAAATTAGGCATTTCTTCTGCGAAGACTATAACATATCAACTAAGATGATTTGTCTTGATCATGGAAGTGGAGACTTCTAGTTGATATGTTGATATGTTTTAAGAGTTAAGACATATTGAATTGGACTGCTGTGAGATTTATTATTCTCCTAACAACTGTCAAATGAATAATAAATCTCACGACTTCTATTTACATCAACTCTAAATCCTGAGAGAATAATGGACCTGATCATGAGATGTAGGTTGCTTTGATATATCAAGAGTGGGATCTATGAGTCACAATCAAAACCTCAGTATGTTGGGCAGCCACATTTAGTGTTGACGGAATATATATTCTCAAGATGGAATTCATAATCTCTTAACAGAGATATAAAATATTCCCTTGAGATAAGTTTAATGAATTTGGTTATTCAGAGTGTTGGGCCTAACCACTTTAGTAAGGAGTTACTAAAGTATATATTTATGAAATTGGATTTCATAAATATATGATGAATAATATAAGGGATTAAACTGGGTACTCAAGGATTAAGATGTAGTAATTTCAAAGTGGCAATCTATATTCATGACTTTGTATTACTATAAATATTTAATGAAGGGGTTGCATACATAATAAAGTCTTGGGATTTAATTTATTAATAAGGCCTAGAGTGCAATTATATTCATATAGTGGTATTAAATATAATTAATGGTAACTTTGGACTTGTCAAGAGTTGATAAAAAAGCCTAAGGCTCATTGGAGCTAATGTCTTATTGGTCCCTTTTGGTCCCACTCCAAGCCACACACTAAAACCCAATTGGAAAGGCCTAATAAGCCGGCCCAATTAGATAATCAGTTAGTTTTAAAAAGAGAAACATACAGAATTTTTTCATAAGAGAAAAGGAAACATCATTGTGAAGTGGTGTGTATGTATGAGTGAAACCACTCAATCATTCTCCCTTGAAAACTAATTGAGAGACCACGCTTCTTGGGCGTAAAGTGGAATTGGAGTGAAAATTAAAAGTGTTCCTAAGTACTTCTAATCTGTTGTTTTGAATTTTACTGCACCAAGGTACGCTATGTTATTCTTAAATTCTGAAATTTACATAGTGCATGTTATCAATCAATCATGAAATATATCTACGTTTGTTGCTTCTGCTGTGTGTTTTGTATAAGATACAAAACCAGATTTTCCAACAGTTGGTATCAGAGCCAGGTTCTCATCACATGGTGTTTACTTTCTTTGAATAGTGCCATGCAGGTTTGATATATGTGATATAAATTGGTTCATCAAAGGATATGTGTATGATACGGCACTATCAAAAAAAATATATAGCCAAGGATATGTGTATGAATCCATAGCCAAGATTGGAAGATGGCCATGTGCACGGTATAAATAAATAACCATCCAATGCATGAAAGTGGTTATTGCACCTTTTGGATTGTTATTGAATGCAAGTTAGTTATTGAATATAACCGCCTGGTTAGTTATTAACAATCTATATATTGCGTGAACCAAATGGTTGCATTGCTTGGCCATATAAAGTTCTCTCTTGCATGGTTTCATGAATTCATGTCCATTGACAATTGTTTTGTATATATATTGAGTGAATTGACAATCCGCATAAATATATTGCATGAATTGACAATCTTGCGTGAATTGACAATTGTTTTGTATATATATTGAGTGAATTGACAATCCGCACACACACACACACACATATATATATATATATATATATTGCGTGAATTGACAATCTCGCATGAATTGACAATTGTTTTGTGTATATATTGAGTGAATTGACAATCCGTATATATAAAGGCTAATATATTTAGGCTTGCACCACTTGGATCCTTCATTGCATGATATGGAATTTTAGATAAGGCTTGCATGGTTTCACAATTGTAAGCATGTAATTTTTGCTTTGTATGTACAATCCGTATCTTACTTTATATATATAAATATATGGGTTTACATTCATGATATAAAATATGGATTTAAATGCATTAATCCGTATATTATATTATATATATATATATATATATATATATGGGTTTACATACTTATAAATATATGTGTTTGATCAAGGATTCATCATATATTTATAGTTAAACAGTTCATGTTAATGCTAGAGTTATGAAATTTATTTCTAATGAGATTAGGATTATGTTTTCAAGGTTTCTAGCATTATTAGGGTTCTTGACAATGATCTTGAAAACCTTACTGTTTGATCTGTAAATCTTCGTTGATAACATCAAAAGGTGTTTTTGATGGAAGAACAATGAAGATGTCAAATACGACCACCTGAAAATTATGGAAAAATTCAGTTTTGCGAATTCAATCGATCGAGTAATAGGTTCGATCGATCGAAGGCACTGAATTTTGAATTTTCACTTATTTTTGACTAAGTGTTAAAACTTTGATAAAAAAAAACAAAAACAAAAAAAAAAAAAAAACAAATCTATGTGATTAATTTTATAGTCTTTAAAAGTTGAGGACATTTATTAATCACTATCTAACTAAAAGACCTTATGAGATCAAAGATGTTAGTTGAATAGAATTATTAGTCCTAAATTGTTTTATGATTAAAAGTCCATAATTTATTTTAATTAAATTTTTTTAATGAAATTAAAATTCTAATTAAAAGGTATATAGTTTTTAATGAAATTAGATTATTTTATTTAGTAAATTAAGGATAGAGTTCTATATAACTAATTTTTGATTCATTAGTGTTTAAGGAATCCTAAATAGTTTAGGACTTCCATTTTAGTTAGTGATTCTAATGAGATTAGAGTCTTCAATAAGTGCAAGGTTATTAGTTGTGATAAGATCACAATTATTTAAAGAAAAACCCAAATAATGAGTGGAACTGCTGAAATAACCCTTTTGTTAAGTTCATTGTAATGTGAATAAATACCTTGTCTTGACTTCGAGTCTTGCATTCCATGCGGAGAGTATTTACTTCACCGATTACAAGGTTAAACTTCTTTGTGATTGCGTGAATGTTCATTACGCTATTGTGATTTGACTTAGCAACATCACATTGAATTTAACAATTAAACACATCTGATGTGTAGGGTTACAATTGTGATTACATCACAATGATTTCATAACAATCCACTTGTTTTAAAATTTCTAGTGAGAGAGAGATACAAGGGTTGGATCTCACGGCCTCCATTATCGATTCAAAGTAGTGTGGGTAAGCACCTCGTCTTGGTGTATATGCCTCGCGATCCCAAAGGAGGGTGTTTGCTTCATAGTACTACAAGATTGAATTTACCCATTAAAAGTAGTGTGAACAAGCACCTCGTCTTGGCGTATATGCCTTGCGATCCCAAAGGAGGGTGTTTTGTTTCATGGTACTACAAGTTTAAACACTATAAGGGAGATGAAATGTGGCTACACATGATTCTAGATAATGGTGTACACTAGACTAAGTGTAATGTTAATCTCCCAAAGGAGCTGTGTCATTATTACTTAGAGGCTGAATGTAATACGACATATTATTAGTGTATATTAAGAGTTATCATGATAGCTCTAATAATGAGAATAGTTCTCAACCAATTAATGTGTTTATAATAAACTTGCTACCAAGGAATTATAGACATGGATTGGGTTGTCGTTGCACTTAGTATAGTATGTTTTTCGGGTTCCATACTATATGGTTATGGATGCAAAATATAATGTCCCTGTAATTATGTTCATAGTCTTAAAATAAAGTTGTCATAAATTTTGTTTTCTAGCTACTATTTTAATTGAATCACTTTAACTAAGAAATAATTTTGGACATGGTTCTTAAAGGAACTGAAGTACATAAATATGTTTCGTTTCATCATTGTCATAATTTCCTATACATGTTGCATTTATGGAAGATAACTTATGATGTGATCTTAGTTTCCATTGAAAATGCTAAAATGTTACATTGGCTTCTATCTCAATTGTGCTATTGCATGAGCTGTAAGAGTTAGTACTAGACTAAGACTTTATATTAAGTCTAAATGAGATGTTTGGTATGAATCATATTGAGTACTAAGAAAGGCTTAAAAGAGTTCCAATTCTATATCATTTTATGAAAATGTTTTTATTTTAAAATGAATTGGAATTCTTGGATGTAGAGATTAAATGTTAATCTCATATGGATATGATCCATAAGTCCTTGTTAGAATCATTTAATCAATTCAATTTGTTTTTGAAAATAAATTCTTTTTATGTTATCAGAATTGATGAGTGAGTTCTACGCAACGGAATACATCCTTAAAGCTAAGGCTATGATCAATATGATTTAATTCAAATTCTTAGCCTAGAAAGAAAGGTAAGGGTGGTAAGAAAAAGAATTATAATACCAAACAGTTGGACAAACTAGTTGCCCTTGTAGTTGCCCAAAGGAAATTAGACCTAAAAGCTTGACCAAAAGGAAAATATTTCTGTTTTGGTAAAGTTAAGCATTGTCTATGATTGTCTTCTAGATGGAAATTTACATGTTTTACTTTTTAAAGAGAAAGTTTCCATCCTTTGGCATTGTATGTTTTGGCACTTATGTCTAGATCTTATTAATCTAAATGGTATTCAAGATTGGTGAAAGATGGGTTTTTATAACCATTATTTTATTATATTCCCAGTCTATGAATTCTATTTAGAGGATAATATGATCTAGGGCTCCTCTTGTAAAGGATGAAGTTCTAGTGACTTTTTTAAAATTAGTGCATACATAAAGGAGGAATAGGGCTCTTTCAAAGGTAGATTGTTCTAGAAGAAGAATGTCAGAATTTGTTAAAAGATAACTATAAAATACATTTAGAAATGAGATGGCTATATTAGATACACCACAAGACATTATTCTCTAGATAACTATTACACCGATACAATATCATAGTGGGAGGATTATTAAATAAATTCATACTTTTGGAATAAACTTTTGAAGTCATTCCACAAGGATATGAATTTGATCCTCGGTCCTACATAAAGGCAATAGATGATATGAATACGAATTACTGGATCAAGGTTATGTAAATAGAATTAGATTCTATTTAAAGTTTAAAACTAGTAGAGGCGCCTAATAGCATTAAGCCTATTGTTCTTAAATAGGTCTACAAGAAAAATGAGATTGATAGATTTGAAAGTGCAAACCTTCAAAGTTAAGACTAGTGGTGAAAAGATTTATTCAGAAAGAAATGGTTCGACTATAAAAAGATTTTTTCACTAATAGTCAAGTTTGACTCTATCTAGATTCTCTTATTCATTATATTTCATTTGGATGAAATATAGCAATGAATATGAAGAAAGCTTCTTTTAGTAGCAATCTTGAGGAAGACATCTTTATGATGTAACTAGACTTGTACATAACAAAGAAACGGTAGTGATTAGTATGCAAATTGCTTAAAGTCCATTTATGGACTAATGCAAGCATCTAGGTCATAAAATATCATCTTTGATCAAGAAATCAAATTTTTTATTTTGATCAAGTATTAAAAGGCCTAATGTGTGTAAAGCTATATAAAATAATATATTTCTTAATGTATGTTGATGACATTCTAATCATTTAGAATGAAGTTGAGTTATTGTCATCAATGGATTTTTAGTTGTCTAGTCCAGTCTGATATAAAGTACTTGGGAAAGACTGGTCACATCCTAAGAATTAAACTTTGTTTAAAATTCAGATATTAGGATGTTGAGTCTATCTCAAACTACTTAAATAGATTAGATTCTAGCCAAGTATAGCATGTAATACTTCAAGAAAGGATTCTTTCCTTTTAAGTTTTGAAGTTCTTTTATAAAGGGCAATGATCCTAAGACATATAAAAGGAAGAGCATATTGAGACGGTCCCTAATACCATATCAATAGGAAGTCTTTATGCTATGCTATATACTAGGCTAAATATCTATTTTGCAGTAGGCATGATAAACAATACCAATTGAATCAAAGATCACTTAATTTAGTAGGAGTAAAGTATACACTCAAATATCTTAGGAGAATGAGGGATTATATGCTTATCCACAGAAGTGAGGTTTTGATTGATACTGAATGTACAAATATTGACTTGTAGCTTGATTGTGATTCATGAAGTTGGACTTCAAGATATGTGTTCATCCTAAGTGGTGAAGATACACATTAAGTATAAGTAATATCTCATTAAAGAAATATGCATACTTGAGTAGTAGTAGAAAAGATAATTTATGCAATAAATCTGGCTGAAACTTGTTTCCAAACCTTGCCTTAGAGTGACTGTGAATTACTCTAAAGGGAGATAAGTGTAGGATATATGGTAAATTGTCTTTGAGGGCAAGTGAGAGATTGTTGGGGTTTATGCCCTAAAATCCAATTTATTGGCATGTCATAAATGATTAAATTGTTTAATTATATAAGACTATTTATTAATGAACTAATGGGACATTATCTTAGTCCATGAAATGCATAGTATGTGATTTATGTGATTTAGTCACAGAAGATATAAATCACAAGTTCTTTGTAAACTCAGAATTTTAGTTCATAGTCGGTGATGAAATTGGGCATTTCATCTGCGAAGACTATAACATATCAACTAAGATGATTTGTCTTGATCATAGAAGTGGAGACTTCTAGTTGATATGTTGATATGTTTTAAAAGTTAAGACATATTGAACTAGACCGCTATGAGATTTATTATTCTCCTAATGACTATCAAATGAATAATAAATCTCACGACTTCTATTTACATCAACTCTAAATCCTGAGAGAATAATGGACTTGATCATGAGATGTAGGTTGCTTTGATATATCAGGAGTGAGATCTATGAGTCACGATCAAAACCTCAGTATGTTGGGCAGCCACATGTAGTGTTGACGGAACATATATTCTCAAGATGGAATTCATAATCTCTTAACGGAGATATAAAATATTCCCTTGAGATAAGTTTAATGGATTTGGTTATTCAGAGTGTTGGGTCCAACCACTTTAGTAAGGAGTTACTAAAGTATATATTTATGAAATTGGATTTCATAAATATATGATGAATAACATAAGGGATTAAACCGGGTACTCAAGGATTAAGGTGTAGTAATTTCAAAGTGGCAGTCTATATTCATGACTTTGTATTACTACAAATATTTAATGAAGGGGTTGTATACATAATAAAATCTTGGGATTTAATTTATTAATAAGGCCTAGAGTGCAATTATATTTATATAGTGGTATTAAATATAATTAATGGTAACTTTGGGCTTGTCAAGAGTTGATAGAAAAGCCCAAGGCCCATTGGAGTTAGTGTTTTATTGGTCCCTTTTGGTTCCACTCCAAGCCACACACTAAAGCCCAATTGAAAAGGCCCAATAGGCCGGCCCAATTAGATAATCAATTAGTTATAAAAGGAGAAACATATAAAATTTTTTCATAAGAGAAAAAGAAACATCATTGTGAAGTGGTGTGTATGTATGAGTGAAACCACTCATTCATTCTCCCTTGAAAACTGATTGAGAGACCACACTTCTTGGGCGTAAAGTGGACTTGGAGTGAAGATTAAAAGTGTTCCTAAGTACTTCTAATCTGTTGTTTTGAATTTCACCGCACCAAGGTACGCTATCTCGTTCTTAAATTCTGAAATTTACATAGTGCATGTCATCAATCATGAATGGAATAGATCCATGTTTGTTGCTTCCGCTGTGTGTTTTGTATGAGATACAAATCCAAATTTTTCAACAAAGAGTTCATGCAAATAGAAGTCGTGAGATTTATTATTCATTTGACAGTCGTTAGGAGAATAATAAATCTCATTGCGGTCCAGTTCAATATGTCTTAACTCTTAAAACATATCAACATATTAACTAGAAGTCTCCACTTCCATGATCAAAACAAATCATCTTAGTTGATATGTTATAGTCCTCGCAGATGAAATGTCCAATTTCATCACCGACTACGAACTATAATTCTAAGTTTACAATGAACTTGTGATTTATATCTTCCGTGACTAAATCACAGAAATCACATGCTATGCCTCTCATGGACTATATGATAATGTCCAAATATTCATGTTGCCATTATTTTTTATAATAATAAAACAACTTTATTAATCATAACATTAAATCATACATAATGTCATACAAAGCATCATACAATAGGATTTAAGGGCACATATCCTAACAGAAACACTTTCCTAGTCAGCTACAAACTCTATGAAACTTATTTCAAACTTGATTAGGAATTGATGTGGCTCATATAAATAAATCCTCCTGTGACAATTCTCTACATAAAGGTTAGCAAAATACAATAATCACAGGCAAAAGTCATCCATGGCTAGCAATCAAAATTTTTCTCATCCAATAATTCATGATATCAACAGATGGGAAGCTTTGATTTCAGCACTAAAACCAATTTTACAGCCTTCAAACTAGAGGGAATTAAGGCTTTAAGGAATTTCAAGATCAAGTGGGACTTCCTTCGTGCTGCTGTGAAATTTTAGGATCCAGAAGATCATGTTTTTTGGTTTAACACTGTTGAACTCTGTCCGACAATTGAAGAATTTTTCGCTATTCAAGGCTATAACCTAAGCAGAAAATCTGTTGCAGTTTCTTGTGATCCTAGGCAAAAGGAATCTTTGTTTGTTGCTATTGGTCTTCCTACTTCCATTATTGATAATATGATTGAAGGCCATATGGTGAATCTTCGTGCAATTATCTCTCGGCTAATTGACAAACGCATTTATGGAGTGACCAACAATATGCAGAAAAAATTTCTGTTTGGCCTTATGTTTTGTGGGAAAATTTTTACTTTGCTTCGAGAGACATGATTTTGTGGATGCTTGAGCCATAAGTGTTGTAAATCAAATTAAGGATGGTGACAATCCTGTTTCTTTGATCTCGGCAGAAACTCTTCTAGGACTAGATGTTGTATTTTATGGTGGAGAAACTCAAAACTTCTTAAGGAGTCCTTTGACTTTGCAGATATGGCTGATGGAGCGACTGGATATGATTGCCAAGCCCACCACCGGTAATTATAGGCCTAGCATTTTTCTTAGCAGGGCTGTAATCTGAATTGAGTGCCAAACTGAGAGTGATTGGGTGAAGTTTTTGGACAAGAAATCTAGTACTTCAATTCGATGGGACTGTTATTAATGGAAGTGCCCACCTCCTCTATTGAGGTCTCTAGGGTCAGACCACACCTTCCTTATTGGATTGCGGAGGGCAACTTTCTACAAAGGAGACAGACTCTTGAGGTAATTCAAATATGAACAAGGAATGCCAGGTGACAACAGAATAAGACCTTTCTCTCATATGGAAACAAATCTTACTTCTGTAAAGAACATGTTAGTAGGTTTAAAAATGGTTGACCGGGTGGACCAATCTTTTGTAAAAGTTCACTTTCATAGGATGACTATTGAATATTCTAATTGGCTGATAGATAGGATTGTTGACAAGGAGGCTGAGAGAACAATTTCTCAGAGACAACCAGGAAAGACTCGACGAAGACAACTATGAATTCAAAAGAAGAGACAAAGATGATGAAGCACCTAACACAAAAGAAATTAATGATCAGAAGAAAAAGAAAAGAATGGACAAAGTGACTTTCTTATTTTTTGGCTTTGAGCATGTTTATTTAGAAGTTGATGTAAAAACTTTTATTTTGAGGAATTATTTAGGGTTTTCAGGTTAGGGAATTTGTTTAAGGTATAGGCTTCTTGGGGTTTGTGTTTTTCTTTATGGTTTGGCTTAGGGTTTGGGTTCTTGGATTTTGTGTAATGATATGGTTTAATGGAATGGTTAAATTTTGGTAACTTTGGAAAATTTCAATTAATGGACAAATGGTGGGTTTTGGGAAATTGTGACCAGACCAATGCATGGTTGCCTACGTACCCCCTTGATAGAAGGATCAAGTCATCACGTAGTTCATTGATTTTTTTTTTTCACCTTAATTTTTTCCTAGGCCGCCCTTTCGGGTTTTCAACCTATCAGGCTCTCTCACTCTCTGTTTCTTTTTCGTTCTTCTTTTGCGTAGATTGCCCTTTCGGGTTTTCAGCCTAGTGAGCCCTTTTTTTGTTTTGTTTTTCTTTAGTCAAACTTAGGAAGGGAAATAATATAATTTACAACTACCTTAGATGTGGTGCTTTTAGACTACTACCTCAGACATAGTATTTCTTCAATTGATCCATGTTGGTTAGCTCAGTAAAAGGGTTTGCATCGAAGTTCATCAACCTTACTGCTGCCCTAGAGTATATCTACTTAATAATGTATGAGACTGTCCAATTTTTCTTGAACTTCCCAGCTCACCTTCTGCACATCTGATCATATCTGCTTTGTAACCAATTTGCTTCAAGGATTTCACTTTCCAGTACTGCCCTCAGTGAATGGACACCCATCTTAATGGGAAGGACTGCTTCCATCACATATACCAATGAGTAGGAGTGGCTCATGTGGAAGATCGAATTAATGTTCTATACCTCCAAAGTGCGTAGGGTAACTATAGGTGCCAGTCCTTGTAGTTCTTTATGCTCTTCTTCAAGATTTGTCCTATGTTTTTATTAGCAACCTCAATTGCTCCATTAGTCTGAGAACTGTAAGGTGAAGACTTGTGATGCTAAATGTTGAACTATCGTAGTAACTTCTCTATTTCTCCCTTGAAGTACTGCCCATTGTTAGAGATAATTTCACGTGGTGCACCATATTTTGCAGCTGATGTTGGTCTGAATGAACTGAACAACTTTCTTTGAATTTAGGACCTTGTATGAGGCAGCTTCTACCCATTTAGTAAAGTAGTCAATGGCTACAAGTATGAATTCATGGCCATTGGATGCTGTTGGGTGGATCTTCCCAATAATGTCTATCCCCCATGTAGAGAAGGGCTAAGGTGATGTTGTTGTATGTAATGGCATGGGTGGCATGTCATTCAGATCTTCATGGACTTGGCATTGATAACATTTTTGGACATGAGCTGCACAGTCGGCTTCCATGGTGGTCCAGTAGTACCCTTGTCTCATTATTTTCCTTGACAACATGTGTGCATTCATATGTGGCCCATGACTCATGAACCTTTTCAATTATCTGTTGTGCCTCCTTAGTGGTTTCACAAAGGAGACGAATTCCATCATATGATCTTCTATAAAGTCTTTCACCACAAATAATGTAATTAGTAGCCAACCTTCGGATGGTCAATTGGTCATTCTTGTCTGCAGATGGCAGGTATGTCCCATCCTTGAGGTACTGAAGGATGTCTGAATACCATTCACCTTCTCCATTCTTTTGCTCATCTTCTTTTATTGTCATGCAGTAGGCTGGTTCTTCTTTCTGTTCCAATACTATTGGCCTGGCTTCATCTTCTTTTGGCCCATCCATCATGGATGCCATGGTTGCTAAAGCATCTGCAATTTGATTCTACATCCTTGGCACATACTGATATTGGATCTTGCTGAATTTTTATGCCCACTTTTGAAGACATTCATGATAAGGCATAAGCCTTTCTTCTTTAATCTTCCATTAATTCTGAATTTGAGAGATTATTAGAGCTGAGTCTCCGTATACCTCCAACTTCTTCACTCCTACACCTAAGGCCTCTTGTAGACCTATAATGCAAGCTTCATATTCTTTGGCATTGTTAGTGGCAGGAAAGTTAGGTCTACTGGAAAATGGAATGTGTGTCCCCTTTGGTGAAATTAAGAGAACTCTAATTCCACTTCCATCAAAATACATCTTCCATGATTCTACCTCAATCCCCATGATATCTTCATCTGGAAAGTCCCCTTAGATCTCTTCAACTTCTTCTAGTGAGCAATGGGCTAAGTGATCGGCAATTGCTCTCCATTTCACAGATTTTTTAGTCACAAACTTAATATCAAATTCTGACAAAAGCAAGACCCATTTAGCAGTCTTCCCATCTTGCACGGGCTTTTCCATTAAGTACTTCAAAGGATCCATCCTTGCAATTAACAAAACCTTGTAAGCAAGCATATAATGTCTGAGTTTACCGGTTGACCATACAAGTGCTACACATGTCTTCTCTAATGGTGAATACTTCTCTTCATAGGGAAACATCTTTTTGCTGATGTAGTAAATTGCAATATCCTTTCTAATCTGCTCTAGGTATTGAGCAAGTAGAGCCCCTATTACTATATCTGCAGTGGTGAGATACAACAACAATGGCTTTTCAGGTACTAGTGGGACAAGTATTAGTGGTTCATCAGAAACTTTTGATCTTCTCAAAGGCTTCTTCGCATTGTTCATTCCACACTGTTGGGACCTCCTTCTTGAGCAGTCAGAAGATTGGTTCATATGTCATGGTGAGTTGGGCTATGAACCTGCTGATGTACTATTTCTCCCCAGAAATCCTCGGATCTCCTTTTCTGTTCTTGGAGGCTTCATCTCTACAATTGCCTTGATTTTGTCAGGATTAACTTTTATTCCCCTCTGGCTTACCATAAACCCTAACAGTTTTCCAGATGTGACTCCGAAAGTACACTTTTTTGGATTCAACCGCAACTTGTAGAACCAGGTTCTTTCAAAGAACTTCCTCAAAGCCATTATGTGCCCTTCACGGTCTTTGGACTTCACTATCATGTCATCAATATAAACTTCTACTTCTTTGTGAATCAAGTCATGCAACAAAGTAGTGGCTGCATGTTGGTAGGTAGCACCAGCATTTTTAAGGCCAAATGGCATGACCTTGTAGTAGTATATCCCATATGGTGTAATAAATGAGGTTTTCTCCATATCTTCTAGAGCCATCTTGATCTTATTGTATCCTTAAAATCCGTCCATAAATGAAAGTAAGTCATGACCTACTGTGTTGTCAACCAGTTGTCGATATGAGGCAAAGGAAATCATCTTTCGAGCTGACCTTATTTAGATCTCGAAAATCTACACACATTCTGACCTTCCCATCTTTCTATGGTATCGAAACCACATTTGCTAACCACTTTGGATAGTTGACCACTCTTAGGAATCCAGCATTGTACTATTTCTCCACTTCTTCCTTGATCTTGAGAGTCCACTCTGGCTTTATTCTTCTTAACTTCTACTTGACTGGTTTCATGGTTGGATCTGTGGGAATGCAATGTTGTATTATATTTGTATCAATCACAGGCATGTCTTCATATGATCAAGCAAAGACCTTCTTGAATTCTGTTAATAGTGCCACTAATGCATCTTTCTCTGAGGCAGTTAGGGTATTGCCCACTTGGATCATTTTGGGCTCATCATCAGTTTCCAGGTTAATGAGTTGGGTTTCTTCTTTTATAGGTTCTAGGTATCCATGTTTTAATTCCTTATTATTAAGAGTTTCTTTACCAATTTCAGAAATAAAAACATTCAAAGCTAGCAAATAAGCAAAATAAGAAATCTATTAAAAGGAAAAAAGTTTTTAATAGACTCAACAGACTTAACTGGAAAACTATCACAAACAGACTCGACAGGAATATAAATACTAGTAGAAACAGACTCAATAGGAGCAGAAACAATATTATTGGCAGGGGTGACTGGCTCAGCGGTCTTGATCCTCTTGGCAAAGGTGACTGACTTGATGGTCTTAATCTTCCTCACGAAGTCCTCCATGGGGCAGGCAGCTCCCTCCCAAGCCCAGTTCTTCAACTCGGTCGTGGCTTCCACAATGGCAAGTGGCTTTCAGTAAGCTCCTTTTTCCCTCAGTATCAGTACTGCGGGATCTACATCCGTATAATCTGTATCTTCTTCTCCAATCTCCATGTTTGTAGGCTTGTTGATCACAAAAGCATCCAGGCGCTCTATGCTATCCATCCATTCATCAAATAGGTTGTACTTGCCTCTATTGCCCAAGTTAGTGAGTTGAAGGAGATACTCTGGCTCGCCTTCGTCTTCCCTTCTCTCCACATTATGTTCAGCATTCTTAAGTGTCATGATTTTGAGACTGTGGACCATCAGTTTTTGGTCTAAAGCAGCCAACCTGGCATCTATGTCATCTTCCTCTTCAGTATGTGGTGTTGGTGTACTTGGTTCTAAATCATAATATGACCCTAATTCTGGAACTTCTCTTCCATGCTTGTCATACCTGGAGCCAGACCTTGAGCTAACACTAGTGACATCACTCCAATCTAAAAGGTGCCCATAGGGAAACTCATTACGGTACATTTGATTAGGTTGTGCATTCTACTCTCTTGCATTCTCCAGCACATTTATTAGTCTGTATTGATCACTATCAGTATCGCTTCACCTATTAGCTTCAACATCGCTTTCAATGTCTTCATCATAATAGTCCACATCACTGTCATATTCCTCGTAGAATAAGTCTGCATCTTCATCTTCTTTGTCACTAGGGGGTTCATCCTAATCATCACCGTTGTACAGGCTATCATAACTTCTACTGTTGTTGTCATCATTATTGGTGCTGCTGTCATCATCATCATGTCTGCTATCACTGTTGTTACTACTACTATCACTTTTGTTTTCACTTCCATCTTCATCATCAGTAGATGTTGTTCCTTCTTCCTCATCTCCATCACTGGCTATTAGTTCATATGGACTTTTCAATGTATGCTAGCAGGCCTTCCAATATTCTTCTTCTTCTATGTTGTAAATATGATCTTCAAGGAGTGTAGTCATGGTGTCAGGATCCATGTGATCAGCCCAATCAGTAGGAACCCAGGTTGTATCTTCCTTCTTCAATTCTGGAACCCTATTGTTTCAATTAAGTAGTATCTCGAAACCGGGTACCATTGTCTTTGTTATAGGATCGAATCTTGGCTTTGGGAACCCCCAAGAACGTTGACTTTTTCCAGCTTTTACAAACTTCCCATTCAATGTAGGAGTGTAGGGCTTTAGAGGTTCAAGAGGACAAGGGAGTCCTTTTGTTTTGGCCTTGGCCCGGGCCATCTTTCTTACTTCTATCTCTAACAAATCATCATCAGTGGACTTATAGCCTAGCCCAAAACGTGGTGTGGTAGTAGGAATTACCAGGTCTTGAACATTTGGCTTCTTTACAGTCCTCCCCAAATTCTTCCCAAGAAAGTAGTTCACGCTTCTCATTATTGCTACCACATTGTTGTTACCATAAGGAGCAAAGTCCATTGGGATCTTCTCGACTTCTTCTTCTCTCTTTTCAAAGCCAAGCCTCTCAATCTCAAAGCCATCCAAGGTCAATGGCTCTTTCTCAGAATCAATACCATAAATGGGTTTAGGCACAGTCAGAGTATCCCCATAGATGGTTACAATAGCCCCTTTATGTGGAAACCGAACCTTTTGATATAGGGAAGAAGGTATGGCATCATGTATCCATAGTCACCCAAGGAGCATATTGAAGCACGAGGCTATATTGAGGACTTGAAATCCACCTTCTTGACCATCGATCCGATGGTAAGCTCTAATGTTATGGCTCCCAAGACTTCTCTTCTATTGTTATCGTATGCTCTAACATGTTGATTAATAGGCACAAAGCCTTCAATGCTCAAGCCAAGGCAAATTGCAGTCTTCAAAGGACATATGTTCAAGGCACTTCCATCGTCTATCAAAACCATTGGTATCCTCTTCCTCATGGAATCTACAATGATATGCAAAGGATTGTTGTGGTGCTTCCCTTTCTTGGTCAGATCCTTATCAGAATAGGAAATAGTGAGTTCCTTATTTTTGGACCCAATCATAGCATTTAGATCCTGAGAGGTTGTAGTTGTAGGACTTGGATTTGGTTGGGTAGGTTTACTAGGTTTTGTCTGTGTTTGTAGAAGGCCATGAGTAAACCCTATAAGGATATGTTGGCTTGTGTGTTCCGTAGTTGCTTGAGAACTTCATCTTCTTTAGCAGGGGTCTGTTAGGTAGATCTATTCAAAGCTTCCACTGGGTTGTCAGTTTATAAATGTGGGGGTTTGAAGTGTCTCCCCCCCTTGTGATGTGGGCAATTTTATTTGGATCATTGGGATCAGTGTCTTGGGGTTTAAAGTGTCTCTCCCCATTTGTGGGCATTTGGCTATCATCTGTGGATGTTTGATAATCCTCGAGTTCTGATTCTTCATTCCATATGTCATATCCTGTGGTTGTTGTAGAGGTCCTATCCATTAATTCTTCCCATGTCATCATGAAGCACTTGGGTAAGTCATAGATCAAGTCGGATGGGTCTTCCTTATTCTCTTCTTCAGTCATTAAGCAATTAATCCTTGGTCCTTTCCCAAAATTGTGATTGGGCAAGAGATTATTAGTGATGCTAGGCCTTGTAGGTGGCGTAATCACTTTGTTGTCTATTAAGTCTTGAATTGCATATCGAAGGGTGAAACAACGATTAGTGTCATAACCAGGGACTTGGTGGTAGGCACATCTTTTATTCACATCAAACCTTAAGGGAAAGGGGTTTGGAATTGGCCTTGGTTTTAAGGGCTTTAGTAATTTTTTTGCTTTTAGCTTATCAAACACTTGGCTCATGGGCATGTACAACTCATGAAATTCTCTTTTAGGCCTAGGCCTTTGTGGTACTTGCACAAGTGCAACGAGTACACTCAATTGATATGGATCATTTTATGAATATTAGAAATTTCTGCAGCCTTGGAATTAGATCCTATATTCTTTCTAAACCTTGGAAGGTCATTAGTCTTTATAGTGCCATTGTTTATTACATCCTCAATTTGGGTTTCAGCAGCAATTAAAGCTTTAAAATTGGGAAAATACTGTGTAAACAAATACTTGTGGTATATAGGTAATAAATTATTTACAACCATGGCTAACTGTTCTTCCTCACTAGGCCTACTCATCATCTGTGCGGACTTGGCTCTCTACTTGGTAATGAAAGTAAAGAAGGATTCTTTCAGCTCCTGCTTAGTAGTCTCAAGGTCTCTTCTTGTGATGTCAATTTCCATAGTGTACTTGTATTGCTTGTGGTACTCTCGATAGATGTCTTCCCAACTTTTTGCTCTTGCATCATCCAGGTTGAAGAACCACCTAAGAGGGCTCCGGTCAGTGTGCTTTGGAACATTTGAGCAAGTACTTCCTCGGTCGCACCTAAGGGCTGCATAGCTCTCATATAAATCTTTAGATGAGACTTTGGGTAGTTGGTCCCATCAAACTTATCTAGGGCTAGCATCTTGAACTTAGGTGGTAACCTTGCATTAGGGAACAGTGAGAGAGAATCATAGTCCATAAGGTCCTCCATCTTACGGGCCTTTCTAATTATCTCCTCCATTTTATTCATCCTCTCGTTGATCTTTTTCTCATTCTCTATGGCTGGTGGATCATGATTAGTCTTGTCCTTCTCTTGACTACTCTTTAAATTCTGGAACTGTTGCATCATACGATTCATGTCTTCCCTCAGCTGAATCTAACTAGCTACCATAGTGTTAAGTAGCTCTTGGGTGCTCATGGGTTCCTCTGTGTTTAGGTGTTCTCCCTTTTTTGCCATATTGTGGGGATCTTCAAACTTCTGGTGGCTTGAACTAACTTGGAGGTCGAAGATGGGGTTGTGATGTTGCAGTAGTGTAGTTTCTTCTATGCTTGACGGCTTCAGTATGGTGATGGGAATGATAGGCTTGGAATTGGAGCTATTGGCTTGAGTGTCAAACTTAGGTTCTCTTTGCAGCCTTCCTTCTGATCTTGACCAAATTCTCCCATAATGACTGTTGGGGTTTATGCCCTAAAATCCAATTTATTGGCATGTTATAAATAATTAAATTGTTTAATTATATGAGACTATCTATAAATGAACTAATGGGACATTATCTTAGTCCATGCGATGCATAGTATGTGATTTATGTGAAAAGTCACAAAAGATATAAATCACAAATTTTTTGTAAACTCAAAATTTTAGTTCATAGTCGGTGATAAAATTGTGCATTTCATCTGCGAAGACTATAACATATCAACTAAGATGATTTGTCTTGATCATGGAAGTGGAGACTTCTAGTTGATATATTGATATATTTTAAGAGTTAAGACATATTGAACTGGACCGCGGTGAGATTTATTATTCTCCTAACAACTGTCAAATGAATAATAAATCTCATAACTTCTATTTACATCAACCCTAAATCTTGAGAGAATAATGGACTTGATCATGAGGTGTAGGTTGCTTTGATATATCAAGAGTGAGATCTGTAAGTTACGATCAAAACCTCAATATGTTGGGCAGCCGCATTTAGTATTGATGGAATATATATTCTCAAGATGAAATTCATAATCTCTTAACGGAGATATAAAATATTCCCTTGAGATAAATTTAATGGGTTTGGTTATTTAGAGTTTTGGCCAAACCACTTTAGTAAGGAGTTACTAAAGTATATATTTATGGAATTGGATTTCATAAGTATATGATGAATAACATAAAGGATTAAATCAGGTACTCAAGGATTAAGATGTAGTAATCTTCAAAGTGGCAATCAACATTCATGACTTTGTATTACTATGAATATTTTAATGAAGAGGTTGCATGTATAATAAAGTCTTAGGATGTAATTTATTAATAAGGCCAAGAGTGCAATTATATTCATATAGTGGTATTGAATATAATTAATGGTAACTTTGGACTTGTCAAGAGTTGACAGAAAAGCCCAAGGCCCATTGGAGCTAGAGTCTTATTTGTTCCCTTTTAGTCCCACTCCAAGCCACTTACTAGAGCCCAATTAGAATAGCCCAAAAGGCTAACCCAATTAGATAATCAGTTATTTATAAAGAGAGAAACATACAAAATTTCATAAGAATTTTCATAAGGTTTTGATTAAGATCACATAAGAGAATGAAATGGTTTGTATTTGTGTGCTGGACACACTCTTATTCTCTCCTTGGAAATTGATTAAGAGACCACACTTCTTGGGCATTAAGTGGAATTGGAGTGAAGATTAAAAGTGTTCCTATGTACTTCTAATCTTTTGTTTTGAATTTCACTGCACCAAGGTACGCTTTCTTGTTCTTAAATTCTGAAACATACATAGTACATGTTATCAATTGCAAATGAAGTAGATTCGTTAATTTTCCGCTACGTATGTTTTGTATGTGATATAACATGTATTTTTCGAAAAATGACAGGCTTGGTCGGGTTAATCAATGCTAAGACCCCATCCATATCCATTAATCAACCAAAACAAACACACATAACATGCAATGCAACTTTAATCGGGACCGTCCTAAAGGTAGGTTCTAAGTCATGTTGTTGTAAGGTGGGTTTGTTGTTTCATTGTTTCCCATAGCTAGGACGTTAAACCTCCCAACTTGTAATGTAATGAACATTGCATTGGTCTAAACGGCAAGGTTTGTCCTTTACAGTTAACAGGAAGTGATTCAGTAATTTTGGGCTATGAGTTGGTGAGTTCGCCACTAGGTACCCGAATCTAATGAAGACTGGTGATCCATGGTTACTACCACCACAAAATTGTTGAAAAGGGGATCATGCATATTGTTTGGATGGCATACACTATGACAATTAGGGGAAGATTTGACAAGCAATTCAAACAACAAAATATCATACAACAACATATTATACAACATCCCATCAAGCATAAATAAGCAAACAAACAAAAATATCATGCAAGACCATGCAAAATAATGGTATATATTTGGTCACATAAGTCTAATATGAAGCTTAGCCCTCGATATCCCCAATGGAGTTGCCACTATGAGAGACCTCAAAAATTGAGTTGGCTCTCAAAAAAGAGAGATTTTTGGATGTGCTTTTTAGGGCACCTCTCTTTTTGGGTAAGTGATGTGGAGTTGTCACTTATTTTCTATGTACAAAAAATAAGAAAAACTAGTATACAAATACATGACTGAATTACTTTATTTCATTGATTAAATAAAAATTACATATCTTGAAAAACTTGAAAACTACATAGCTTTGGGTCCTAGTTACAATCTACCAAATAATTACATGGCTTTTTGGTCCTAGTTACATCCTACCCAAAATAAAAAGTAAAGACAAGGCTAGAACTACTTAACCAATGATCTAAATCCGAAGGCTAGATTACGGAATGGGAAGGTGTTAGGCACTCATTTCGCCCAAACAGGGGTCTGGTCTTCTAGACTCTTGTGACCTATGTACCTTTTTATGCATGTCATGAATGATATGTTAAACATGTGACTCTAAAATTAAATCACACAAATTTATTTATGAATGAAGTCTCTTCTTTTGAAAATAATCAGATCTGTTTTAGTGATAAAAAAAATGGTTTTTGACAATAGAAAAATTAGATATGTTTTTATATTTGAAAAAGACATATTTTTATGGAAAGGATCTCATTCACAAAATAATATTATGCTACATGACTCAAATAAAACAAACAACAAAACAACAAATCATGATCTCTTTCTTTATTTCAAAAAAAATGCATGCATTAAAAAAATTAGATCTATATCTAAAAAAGATACAAAATCTGTTTTTATCTTAAGAAAAATTCAGATCTACATCTAAGGAAGAGGTAGATCCATTTTATTTTGAAGAAAAAATTCAAATCTACATCTAAGGAGATGTAGATTCGTTTTATTTTGAAGAAAAATTAGTTTAGTATATGCAGATCTCTAAAACGAAGAAACAGATTATAGTAAGGATAAAAGAATCAAGAACATATTTTAATGAACTAAATTAATCATGGTCAAATATGAAAATCTAAAACAATTAAACATAAATCATTATGATAAAGAAAAGCATAAAAGCAAAAGAGTTAGAAAAAAACCTCTTGCATAAGCACACTTTGTTCTTGAAAGGATGTTTTAGGGTTCAAAGAAACTTATTTAGTTCTCTTTGAAACCTAAAACCCTAACTCTAATTGTTGCAACAGAACTCAAAGAGGGGATTAGAAAATATGAGCAATTTGAGAGCCTAAAACGTATGCCTCTCAGAGCATAGAAAAAAGGTCCTGAATTATAAGACCCAGACTCTATTTATATAAGTCATAGGACTCTAAAAAATAGGTACGAACGATTAGGGTTTGAATCAGGACGCATTATTTTGCGAAAGGTCAAAAAGGGTGTGCCTTATCGTCACCCAAAGGCCGTTGGGCCAAAGTCCACAAGGAGAAAACTTGGCCCTTTTAGAGTGCCGTTCGGCACTCCAAAAGTGCTAAATTTCCCTTTGGACTCCGAAAACTCTTTCGTGTTCGGGTGCCATTTGGACTCCTCTTCTAGGGTTTTTTGGTTGGTCCTTGTACCTAGACGCATTTTCATCCTCTGTCTATGAATTTTTTTTTTTTTAATCTCTTTTCTGGATAATTCAAGCTATTTCAAAATAATTATCTTGAACAATTATCTTAAAAATAAATCCCTTAAAATAAAATCTTGATAAAGTTTAGATTATCCACAATCTTATTATAATCCAATCATCCCTGTTATTCTTATGCATGCAATCCTACTTTAGACACTGATTATCAACCAATCACAAAATTATCTAACTAATTTTAATTGTTTAACCAATCAGAATTAATTTAAATTAATCATGTGCAGTCAACTTTTCCTAGACACATTACATATGGACCGTGCAAACTTGATCATGTGATATCTTTCGATCCGATAGTTCGATTTAGAAACCGAACACACCGTTGTGACTGTTAGAATCTCAAGATCGTTTTTATGATATGTAATGAATGAATTGATGCACGCAATGCAAGAACAAATTGATGAATGTGATGCGAAGTAAAATTATGCATGTAATGCAAGAATGATTTTTTTGGTACATGGATGGTCACTCAAGTCATTCTTCTTGATTAAATCATGGGTGCAAAATCAAGTGTCTACAAGAGGTCAACTAGCACAGGTCATATATGGGATCAATTATGGTAGTTCTTCGGACCAAGTTGACTTTTGTAGGGATTCCCTTTTGGCAAGTTCTCCCTATCTGATTCTTGAATTTGTTGGGGGTGTTTAGGGACCAAATACCTTTCCATAGAGCTTTATTATTTAAACCCGAATGGATACCGACTTGGTGTTTAGTGGCGTCACGCATGAAACAATAACCCAACTCACTATTGTAAGCTTGTGGGCGCAAGTGCCCCCAATGGTTTCATCCTGTTGGGAAGTACGCCTCAACCAAGTGGACAAGGCAGAGGGGTGGATAATGGAGTCACCACGTAGATTAGGTTTAGGAACCATATACATAGTGCCCTTATGTGAAGGATTGATCTTACTAGAGCACGTTTTTGTAGTTTAGGTATGAGGATGGGAAGGTGTTTGGCACCCAACCCCACCTGACCTGTGGGTCGGTCTCTGCTCATTATCTTCCAAATCCTAATTCCATCAAAGGATCCTCTAATAGGTTATTCTATACACACACACACGGTCTTTCCTAACATGCATCTAGTACGTAACATAATTTATTACATTATGGTATAACAAAGCAATAGCATATGATCACATTACACAAACACAAGCATCCTAACATACATCTAAACATATGTATCATATTCATCATCCATCTTAGCACATTTATGGCATATTCATATCATTCACCTAGCATCATGCTTTATGTGAACCAACGAGAATAAAAACGTCATAGGTCAGTGAGTCACCATCATGGCATTCAATCAAGCATGTTCAACCATTCAAAGCTTGCATTATGGCATTCAAGGTTTAAAGGAAACAATCATCATGTCAAAAGATGCATGTTCACTTTCATATGCATGAATTTACGTTACTTGCCTCACTGAACCATAGAACCTATGCATCAATTGTTGATTGTTTAAAATTACACTATTATTTTAGTTTTGGTAGGCGATTCATATCAATTTCATGTCTAATTACACGTAAATATGTGAATTTTAAAGAATTCTAAAAAAATGTAATCATTACTATAGTTTTTTCTTATATGAAATCATTCAGCTAATCATACAGTCATGAAGCTAAGAGATTCCAAGGGTCAAGAATGCTTGGCTTTTGATGTATTAAATAAGTCAAAATGTGTGAGAATAAAAAAGGGAAGAAAGAAATTCGTTCAAGCCAAAACTGGAAAAATACTGATATAGAAACATCTTGCACTGTTTCAGTACTTTTGCCAGAATATCTTGCACAGATGTCCGATTGATCTAATTCTTATGGCCACAGAAATAATACTCGAAGATCTACAACTTTTTAGTTTACCACAAATTCCAGAAAAATATTTTTGAAAATCAAATCTGGGCTGGAATCGGACAGTAGATAAAATTCCAAAAATCAAAGGATTCTCATCCTAAATTTGAGGGATTTTCTCCTTTTCTTTTAGAGGAGACTAGGGTTATAGGAGAGGAAAAAATCTTGACGTTTTTTCAATCTTTTTATTTTTTTTGTAAAGATGTTTAGCATTATTTTTATAGATTTCTTTTGCATAAAAATGTGTGGCTAAACCTCTAGCTAGGGTTAGAGGTGAAACCTAGTATTTTTATCATGTGTTCTTGGGATTATCTATGTGCTTTCTACGGGTTGATGGTTGAATTTTGAGATTGATTTAGTATTTGAAATCATTGTATGTTGACAAGTTTTTAAGATTTAATATGATTTTTATTTATATCAATGCTTGTAATCCTTGATTCGTTGTGATTTAAGAATATATTAAATGCTTAATCTTCCTTGTAGCATGCCAATTGAACGATTTGCTCAATCACTTATATTCAATATAGTATTCTGCTCCCATCAGCCAAAGAAAGAAACAATTCCCTGTCATTCAGCTTTCTAGTCTCCTGAAACCCCTACAAAGTATTGCAGATATGATTAGTACAACTTGAATCCACACACCAGGAATCCGTGAGATTCTGTACTAAACATATTTCAAGAAGGAATGTACTTTTCATACCTTTATTCTTGGCAGCCTTAAATATTGGACAATTTTTTTTCCAATGTCCTTTTTCACCACAATGGAAACACTTTCCTTTGGTTTTCTTTCCTTTGTTGGCAACTCCTAAGGCAACTTGTTTACCATCTCTCTTGGTGAAGTCCTTCTACTTCTTCTTCTTTTTACCCTTGCTTTTTGACTTAGGTTGAGAAGTAGAAACTTCAGCCATATTGGCATCAACACTAGAAGTACCAAGGATGCCTTCTGCCGCTACCAACTTATTCATCAATTCAGACAATGTATAAACCTTTTTGTTCATATTATAGCTAAGCCTGAATTCCTTGAATGATTCTAGTAGTGACAGGAGTATCATATCCACTTGGGATTCTCTATCAATATCGGCACCTAAAACTTCCAATGTATTCATATTAGAAAACATCCTAAGACAATGCTCCCTCGCTAAAGTACCTTCAGCCATTTTGGTATTATAAATTTGCCTCATAGTTTCCTGCCTTGCAGAATGGCCTTGTTCACCAAACATCTCCTTCAGACGTAGCATAATGTCCAAAACTAGATCTACATCTTGCATTTGATGCTATAGAATGTTTGAAATAAATGCCAGGATATAGCACTTAGCCATCTCATTAGATTTCTGCCAACGATCATATCGCTGTTTTTTCTCAAGAGGAGCATCTAATGATGAAAAGCTAGGACATGGTTGAGTAAGCACATATTTGTGCTCTTCAGCAATAAGAACAATGTCCAAATTTCTTTTCCAGTCAACATAGTTGGATCTAGTCAGTTTATTTTGATTAAAAATAGTAACAAGTGAGCTAAATGATGCCATGCTTTAAATCTAAAAATAATAAACATGAATATAATAAGTAAACTGGACATTATCAATTTAGCATATAAGCATATAATATGGAACCTTAATAAAACCATAAAATAATATATGAAACGACAACCCAATCCATGTCTATAATTCCTTGGTAGCAAGTTTATTATAAACACATTAATTGGTTAAGAACTATTCTCATTATCAATGCTATCATGATAACTCTTATCAAACATTAATAATATGTCGTATTACCTTTAGCCTTTAAGTAATAATGGCATAGCTCCTTTGGGAAGTTAACATTACACTTAGTCTAGCGTACACCATTATCTAGAATCATGTGTGACCACATTTTATCTCCCTTATAATGTTTAAACTTGTAGTACCATGGAACAAAACAGCCTCCTTTGGGATCGCGAGGCATATACGCCAAGACGAGGTGTTTTTCCACACTACTTTAAACGGGAAAGTTCAATCTTGTAGTACTATGAAGTAAACACCCTCCTTTGGGATCGCGAGGCATATACGCCAAGACGAGGTGTTTACACACACTACTATGAACCAATAATAGAGGCCGTGAGATCCAACCCTTGTATCTCTCTCTCACTAGATGTTTTAAATTAAAGGTTTTTAAGATCAAGAACCATAATAACACTAGAAACCTTGAAAACATAATCCTAAACTCATTAAGAATAAATTTCATTAAACAAATACTTTAATCCTAGCGTTAATATATATAAATATATATGGGTTTATATATTATAATATATATATATATATATATACATATTATATATATATATATTATAATATACGGATTGAGGCCTTATATAAGCCTTTATATATATAAGCCTGACTTCCTTATATTAGTAATTTGAATCATATGCACCCATATAAATCTATATGTATAATATAATAAATGGTTTCAATTTTTTTTTTAAAGCAATCATCACTTGCCAGTTATAGCCATTAAATCATATGAACCCATCAAGAACCTGCATTTATGACAATTATCACACCATTGCCTTGTTATAGCCAAGCGGTGCAAAACAAAGTCCAAGCGGTGCAAAACAAAGTCACGCACATGACAGTTATTGACGGTTATATAACATTCAATAACTATCAATCCTTGGCAATTATCAATAGCACACGGCACCATCACAAGAGATACGATTATTGACCACGGGCTACATGGATTCAAACTTAACATATATAAACGTGAATACAGATTCAATAATCAATTCATGAATATATAGGATCAATAGGCCAATATTTAATATACGATTCATTTCTGACAGTGCAATTTGTAATGATGACATAGGATTTAATAGAAAAAGAAAATCAATCCCTAATGCATACGAATTGTTGATGCATATAAAAGCATGACACAGCACTTGATGCAAAGAAACATAATCATGGCCTACTACGATTAAACCAAGAGAATATGCATCCTTAGTGTGAACCCAATATCATCAAGAAACCATTTTTCTTTTGTTCTAAAATCCAATCACATGCTATACAATCATGATATGAAAACCTGGCTCTGATACCAATTATTGGAAAATCTGGTACAAAACACACAGCGAAAACAACAAACATGGATCTATTTCATTCATGATTGATAACATGCACTAAGTAAATTTCAGAATTTAAGAACAAGATAGCGTACCTTGGTGCGGTGAAATTCAAAACAAAATATTAGAAGTACTTGGGAACACTTTCAATCTTCACTCCAATTCTACTTTATGCCCAAGAAGTGTGGTCTCTCAATCAATTTCTAAGAGAGAATAATTGAGTGGCTTCACTCACACATACACACCACTTCACAATGATGTCTCTTTTTCTTATGAAAAATTCTATATGTTTCTCCCTTTATAAATTACTGATTATCTAATTGGGCTGGCCTATTGGGCCTTCCCAATTGGGTTTTAGCATATGGCTTGGAGTGGGACCAAAAGGGACCAATAAGACACTAGCTCCAATGAGCCTTAGGCTTTTCTGTCAACTATTGACAAGTCCAAAGTTACCATTAATTATATTTAATATCACTATAAAAATAAAATTGCACTTTAGGCCTTATTAATAAATTATATCTCTAGACTTTATTATGTTGGGGTTTATGCCCTAAAATCCAATTTATTGGCATGTCATAAATAATTAGATTGTTTAATTATATGAGACTATTTATAAATGAACTAATGGGACATTATTTTAGTCCATAAGATGTATAGTATGTGATTTATGTGATTTAGTCACATAAGATATAAATCGCAAGTTCTTTATAAACTCAGAATGTAGTTCGTAGTCGGTGATGAAATTGGGCATTTCATCTGCGAAGACTATAATATATCAACTAAGATGATTTGTCTTGATCATGGAAATAGAGATTTCTAGTTGGTATGTTGATATGTTTTAAGAGTTAAGACATATTGGACTGGACCGCTGTGAGATTTATTATTCTCCTAACGACTGTCAAATGAATAATAAATCTCACGGCTTCTATTTACATCAACTCTAAATCCTAAGAGAATAATGGACATGATCATGAGATGTAGGTTGCTTTGATATATCAGGAGTGGGATTTATAAGTTACGGTCAAAACTCAGTATGTTGGGCAGCCGCATTTAGTGTTGATGGAACATATATTCTCAAGATGGAATTCACAATCTCTTAACGGAGATATAAAATATTCCCTTGAGATAAGTTTAATGGGTTTGGTTATTCAGAGAGTTAGGCGCAACCACTTTAGTAAGGAGTTACTAAAGTATATATTTATGGAATTGGATTTCATAAATATATGATAAATAACATTAAGGATTAAACCGGGTACTCAAGGATTAAGATGTAGTAATCTTCAAAGTGGCAGTCTATATTCATGACTTTGTATTACTACGAATATTTTAATGAAGGGGTTGCATGTATAATAAAGTCTTGGGATTTAATTTATTAATAAGGCCTAGAGTGCAATTATATTCATATAGTGGTATTGAATATAATTAATGGTAACTTTGGACTTGTCAAGGGTTGACAGAAAAGCCCAAGGCCCATTGGAGCTAGAGTCTTATTTGTTCCCTTTTAGTCCCACTCCAAGCCACACACTAGAGCCCAATTGGAATGGCCCAAAAGGCTAGCCCAATTAGATAATCAGTTGTATATAAGGAGAGAAACATACAGAATTTCATAAGGGTTCTTTGGATGAGTCTTTTCATAAGTGTTTCTCATCAAGATTACACAAGAAATGAAATGATTTGTATGTGAGTATTGGACACTCTCTTATTCTCTCCTTGGAAACTAATTAAGAGACCACACATCTTTGGCATTAAGTGGAATTGGAGTGAAGATTAAAAGTCTTCCCAAGAACTTCTGATTTTTGGTTTTGAATTTCATCGCACCAAGGTACGCTCTCTTGTTCTTAAATTCTGAAACTTACATAGTTCACGTTATCAATTGCGAATGAAGTAGATCCGTTAATTTTCCGCTGCGTGTGTTTTGTATGTGATACGAACATGTATATTTTCCCAACATATTATACATGCAACCCCTTCATAAATTATTCATAGTAATACAAAGTCATAAACATAGACTGCCACTTTGAAAATTACTACATCTTAATCCTTGAGTACCCGGTTTAATCCTTTAAGCTATTCATCATATATTTATAAAATCCAATTTCATAAATATATACTTTAGTATATCCTTACTAAAGTGGTTAGGCCTAACACTCTAAATAACCAAACTCATTAAGCTTATCTCAAGGGAATATTTTATATCTCCGTTAAGAGATTATAAATTCCATCTTGAGAATATATATTCCATCAACCCTAAATGTGGCTGCCCAACATACGGAGGTTTTGAACAAGGCATTAACTTCATGTGAATGCATGACTTAGCTTACTTACCTCCCAGCAACACAGCACCTATGGCATTTGATGAATGGGCATGTGAATGAATGATATGGTATCAAAGCTAAGACAAACCCTAATCTAAATATGTGATAACAAACAAGCATGTGAAAGAGGTAGACAAGAAAATATAGGGCCTAAAACATATAAAAAAAAGGGGCTAAACAGAACAAACAAATGAAGGCAGAGACAAAACAAACAAACAAAAATTTAGGGTTTCTGGGCAATGGCATCACACACACTAGAACAGGCCTGCATGCGCAAGCAAGATTATGCGTATGCAAGTCCTTGCTTAGAAAACCTAAAAACGCGAAAAAAAAAAAAAAAAAAAAAAAAAAAAAAAAAAAGAAAAGCAAAGCTTTAAAACAATAATCAAACAACCTATCATGCAAAAACATGAAAAGAACTAAGAAACTAACTTAAACAGACATACACAAACATAAACTACGTAGAAAACAAGATTAAAATGCAAAGCAAAAAAGAAAAAGAAATAAAAAGAAAGGGTTATACCCAATACCTTATACAAAAACTTTCCTAGCTTGATTTTCCCTCAATTAAGTCTATTCACAAACCAATAAAAAAGTGATTAGCCACGTTAAACTAAAGAGATTAGGGCTAGAAAAGGTCCCAATAAAATAAAATTAACTTGAGGGTGTTTTGTGAAAATCTCCCTTTTGATTCACTAGTTTCAAGTGATCTTATATTTTCTCGTGGGATTTCTGTGTGTTTTGAAAAATGTACCTTGTAAGGCTTTTTATAGTTGAAAAAAATGGCGTTTGGAACGGCTCCCAGACAATGTGGGATTCATTCCAAACCATAGCCATTATTGCAGAAAACTAGCATTTCTTATGCTTGTGAAACCCTAGCTGTGTATGCAGAAATGTGCTTGCGTATGCATGCTTTGGCCCACGTATGTAGGCCGCGACCCATGTACATAGGCCGATGGCCACTTTGGTTATTTTATTTTCAAAAATAGATTTTTGCCCATTTAAAAGGTTATGTTTTCCATTTTAACACTCCTCAAGTCAATTTAATATCTAACTGGGCTCTAAACTGGCCTTAGGCCTTAGAGTTCGAGCATTATTGGGGAAGGGGCGCTCGAGTCGTAAGAGGTACAAAATGCGGTGTCTACAGCCATCACCAACCCACTAAGTACAATATTATGAGAACAAACTTTTGATTTACAATTGCATATAAGCATGGTCCAAAATTAAGTAGAGTATTCAAGATACAATATGTTGTTACATATAAGCACGATCCAAAATTATACAATAACAAAAAATTTAAACTAAAAGAATAATAAAAGGAAAAAATAATTGGTAAGAGAATTATTAAATTTATTTTAGAAACACCATTGGCTCACGTAAGCTTCCTTCATGAAGAATAAAATTCTATTGAGACCACAAACACCAATAGATGACTGTAAGGTTGAAATTTATCAACCATTTTGTTAGCTTTATTTCGTGCCAATTTGCTTGTAATTCAGCACTTAGAAACCCTATATTTAGATGGGAATCATGTAAGGGTAGTGTGTGAGAGAGTGTGAAGAAATGCTCAAGACTGTGCAGTGAAGTAGGAACTCACGACTGGATCTCGCGGGTGGCTCGTGACTGGCAAGCCGCCAAAGGATGCACAAGAGTGAAACATGTAGAGAAGCTGAACAGTCACGCCAGCTGGAGCACTACAAGACAAAAATCTAGCCTGGCCATTCAATTAGCTCGCGGCTTGAACTCGCAACTCAGTCAAGTCGCAAGGCCAAGTTGCAAGGCCAAGTCGCAAGGCCAAGTCGCCAGCCAGCTCTGTTTTGGAAAAACTAACTCTTCGCATTCCATTCTCACCCCAATATAAATACCCCTTATACCCACGAAATATAGAGAGCTTCCAAAGAGAATTTTAAGAGAGAAACCCTAGAGAAAACAAGATTGACTCATCCACAATCTTTACATAGTGACTCTTCAAATTCCTCTATTCTCTCACCCTCTCCATTGTTAGATCCTTGAAAGGTACATTACCTAAATCCTTTTCTCACCTTACCCACATCTGTGAGAAGGCTATTTGGTGCTTGGGAAGCAATTAGGAAGGGACCAATTGATATTGGTTGATGCTATGGGCTATAGCAGAATCTGGTAAGCTAAAGAAGACAAAGGTTCGGCGCAACCTCGTTGGAGCAAGAAGCTTGGAGGGCTTAGGTACACTGGGTAAAATAGGCTTAGAGGGTCTTCTGTTGTTCATGTATCCCAACTTCATTCTTTAGTGGATTATTGACCGCTTGGAGGGCGGCGGAGAGGTTATACGCCGAGGGCTTCAGTTTCCTCTTCGATAACGCATCATTGTGTTGTCCTTGTGTTTGCATCTCTCTTCCTTTAAACTTTGCCATTTACTTTCTGTTGTGGATGTGATCTTATTTGGTTTAGATTGTTTATCAATTCTGTTATAAGCTTATGTTCATTTTCCGCACATAATTTGTTTGATATTAATCTTGAATTGGTAATTTGTATTTTGGGGGTCTAAACGTTCATAGTTTTTTTCACACTATTTGAACATTCAATGACCACAAATGTCTTTTAATGTGTTGGACTCCTCGGTTCTCACAATGGTGTAAATTCATGCATTAAAATTAGTGTGCGTGCGTGCGTGCGTGCGTGCGTGTGTGTGTGTGTGTGTGTCTTTAAGTTTAAGTTTAACGTGTTAGACCCCTCCATTCTCACAATGGTTTAAATTCATGCATTAGAATTTAAAAAAAAAAAAAAAGGTTCCTTATACTTTTTGTTGAATAACTCATTTGGCACCTGTTGATATCGAAACAACTACAACAATAAAAGTAGTTCAAGGAACCAAATCATGACCCTTATGTGATACAAATGACCCATGGTTCTATAAAGATTTTCTTTCAAAAGAGTCTGAAGAAACATGAAGAATGGGGTAAAAGTCCATCAATAAAGAAAGAGAGAAAATGTCTTTGAATAAGGTGCAATGACCCAGGAAAATGGTCCTTTAATGGGATCCCCAGAGAGCCCAACAAAAAAGGGAGTGCAAGCCCAATCTGTCCTCCAAGGAAACAGCCACAAAGGACCAAGTTCACTTGGTAGGAAAAGCAAGAAAATGGATGTCTAACGTTTCGAGGAACCACAACCAGAAAGAAAAAACTAACACTGGAGTAAAGTGGCAGCTACAAACATGGTGGCATAAGGAGTATCTGTATAAGCCTACAGCCCAATCCAATCAATTTCTTAAGCCCAACCATGTTAATTTTCAATCCCAATAAATAAAGCCATTATTTGCCCAACAATTCAGAGTGTATTTTCAGAATTAAAAAAACCTTGTGTTTTTCAGAAGATGGATTTCTTCTAAATTATCTCTTGTCCCTTGGGTAGAATTCTTTGGGTGGCGAGCATCTTTTTCTATATTTCTTGGGTGGTGTTAATCTATATCCCATAGAGTGGTGAGCCAATCTAGTTCTGTATATCCTTAGTTAAATTCTTTTGGGTGGTGTTATTTGTATCCCTTTGGATTTACTTTGGTGGTGAGCTTATCTATCCTTTAAATTATTGAGTATTTTTATTATCCCATAACCTAGAAAATATAAAATATATTTATCCAGCCTACCCTCATTTATCATATTGGTTAAGTTTAGGTCACCCCTTATGAATCCAATATCAGTTGGTATCAAAGCAAGTTTTTCCTGTTGGATTTGTTGATATTCTTAATCTATTCTAGATCTATCTCTTCATCTTATTCATCAATTTTGTATTTACTCGTGAGGTTGCTGTGTTCATGCCATACATTTTTGGAAAGATATAATCTTTCTAGTTTTTAACAAAAAAGCGGATTGTGATTTCGAGTTTTCTTTAATAAGGTATTGCAATTTACTGAGCAAATGTCAATTTGTCAAAAAGTGATGAATTTGCTTATTCTTGTTCAAAATGGCTCCAAGACAATTAAGAAGTGTACAATTTGAGCTTGTTGAGATGAGACAACTTTGTGAAGCTCTTCATTAAAGGATGGATTAAATCTTTCATTAGAGACTAGTCTCTCTAATTGTGGGAGAAAATGTGCAATTGTTTGCAAAGAAGTTGATTCCAATGATTACCATCCAAATTCTATTTCAAAACCTACTATTGAGAATCCATGGCCTATGGATTGTTCCCTTTCAAACATATTTTTAGATATCAAAGAGTGCTTAGAGAAGATGCTATAGTAGATTGGAATTTTTTGCCAATCTTTGATGAGTACCATGATGAAGTTCTAAAGCCAACCTATGATTAAGAATCAGAAGTTGATTTAAATGAAGACTATCAAGATGGTGATTGAAATGTTGAAAGTTTTGACATCCAACCAACGATGATGACCCAAGAAGATGAGCTTTTCTTTTCTATGGTTGCTATGGCAAAGGATGTGGAACTAGCAACTTACGTTCCGAATGAAGTTCAATACTTGTTGAAAGGATTCAATGGCTTAGCTCCAGAAGAGGTTCTTGCTGGTTTGTCTCCACTCTATGACAATCAACACCACATTAAGTTCATTCCAGGTGTTAATCTTCCAATCTTGCCTTATTATAAAATTCCACCTAGTGAGCATGTTGAGTTAGCAAAAGAAGTTGTAGAATTGTTGAAAAAAGATTTGATTATGGATTCTCATAGTCCTTGCGTTGTTTCAATCTTATTAACTTCCAAAAGGACTAAAACTTGGAGGATGTGTTTTGATGATATTAGAGTTGATTTGTTTGATGAACTGTTTTGTGCTAAGGTCTTTTAAGAATTAGAGAACATGATGAATGGAAGACAAAATTTAAAATCAGAGTTGACCTCTATGAGTGGCTTGTTTTGTTGTTTGGGTTATTTAATGCAACTAGTAGTTTCATGAGGTTGATAACTCAAATTTTGAAAAATCTTATGGGGAAGTATGTTGTGATGTATCTTGATGATGTTTTAAATGACATGAAGGGCAAAATTTAGCACTAAAAGCATTTTCCTTTTGTGTTTCAAATGCTTCAAGGAAGTTGGTGTAGGAAAATCTGGTTTTGTATCTCATACAAAACACACAGCGGAAGCAACAAACATGGATCTATTTCATTTATGATTGATAACATGCACTATGTAAATTTCAAAATTTAAGAACGAGATAGCGTACCTTGATGCGGTGAAATTCAAAACAAAAGATTAGAAGTACTTGGGAACACTTTTAATCTTCACTCCAATTCCACTTTTCACCCAAGAAATGTGGTCTCTTAATCAGTTTCCAAGGGAGAATAATTGAGTGGCTTCACTCACACATACACACCACTTCACAATGATGTATCTTTTTTCTTATGAAAAATTTTGTATGTTTCTCCCTTTATAACTAACTAATTATCTAGTGTACACCATTATCTAGAATCATGTGTAGCCACATTTCATCTCCCTTGTAATGTTTAAACTTGTAGTACCATGGAACAAAAACACCCTCCTTTGGGATCGCGAGGCATATGCGCCAAGACGAGGTGTTTGTTCACACTATTTTAGATGGGTGAGTTCAATCTTGTAGTACTATGAAGTAAACACCCTCCTTTGGGATCGCGAGGCATATACACCAAGACGAGGTGTTTACCCACACTACTATGGACGGATAATGGAGGCCGTGAGATCTAACCCTTGTATCTTTCTCCCACTAGATATTTTAAAATAAAGGTTTTAAGATTAAGAACCATAATAATGCTAGACATCTTGAAAACATAATCCTAATCTCATTAGGAATAAATTTCATTAAAAAAAAACTTTAATCCTAGCATTAATATTTATATGCATGTACCTCCATAAAAATTGTAACACATGAAAACACACTTTAATATACGGATCCAAGACATCCAAGGCATATAACACATGCTAGAAACATTGTATCACTTCCTTATATCAATAATTTGAATGCATATGAACCCATATAAATAATATATATATATATATATATATCTTATCAACGCATTCAAAGAAGACAAAAGAATGATACATTAATTAAGTTTTTGCATGTAAACCTATATTATATATATATATATATATATATATATATATATATATATTATGACAATCATCACACCTTATATACATATATAATATAGTATATAAAGGCTTATATATTCTTTAAATGTAGTATAATAGCCAAGTGATGCATGGACTTAAAATAACACACATATGGCAGTTATACGGATTCAAAAGCATGCATCCAAGCCATAATACATTCATCATTTTGACTTAATATATATATTCAAGAAGGCAATCCGAAGCAGTGCATTGGTCCATTCAAACCTTATATATATATATATATATATATATTAGGCAATCCGAATCAAAACATTGGTCCATTCAAACCTTTTATATTTATATTTATATATATATATATATATATATATATATATATATATATATATATATATATTAGGCAATCCGAATCAAAGTAGTTATTGTCCATTGACAATAACGATTCTCAACTGCCATTAATATTCAAAAAAAAAAATGTATATACACGGCCATACATTGTTTTGAAGACAGAATTCCATATTAAAAGGAATTCACTTCACATCAACGCAAAGTCAATTTCCAAAACTAAATTATGAAATCAAAAATACTAAAATTCAATCACATGTTATACAAGCATGATATGAAAACCTGACTCTGATACTAATTGTTGGAAAATCTAGTTTTGTATCTCATACAAAACACACAGCGGAAGCAACAAACATGGATCTATTTCATTCATGATTGATAACATGCACTATGTAAATTTCAGAATTTAAGAACGAGATAGCGTACCTTGGTGCGGTGAAATTCAAAACAAAATATTAGAAGTACTTGGGAATACTTTTAATCTTCACTCCAATTCCACTTTTCGCCCAAGAAGTGTGGTCTCTCAATCAGTTTTCAAGGGAGAATAATTGAGTGGCTTCACTCACACATACACACCACTTCACAATGATGTATCTTTTTTCTTATGAAAAATTCTATATGTTTCTCCCTTTATAACTAACTAAATATCTAATTGGGCCGGCCTATTGGCCCTTTCCAATTAGGTTTTAGTGTGTGGCTTGGAGTGGGACCAAAAGGGACCAATAAGACACTAGCTTTAATGGGCCTTGGGCTTTTCTATCAACTCTTGACAAGCCGAAAGTTACTATTAATTATATTTAATACCACTATACAAATATAATTGCACTCTAGGTCTTATTAATAAATTATATCCCAAGACTTTATTATACATGCAACCCCTTCATAAAATATTCGTAGTAATACAAAGTCATGAATATAGACTACCACTTTGAAAATTACTACATCTTAATCGTTGAGTACCCGATTTAATCCTTTTAAGTTATTCATCATATATTTATGAAATCTAATTCCATAAATATATACTTTAGTATATTCTTACTAAAGTGGTTAGGCCTAACACTCTGAATAACCAAACTCATTAAACTTATCTCAAAGGAATATTTTATATCTCCGTTAAGAGATTATGAATTACATCTTGAGAATATATATTCCATCAACACTAAATGTGGCTGCCCAACATACTAAGGTTTTGATCGTGACTTTAGATCTCACTCCTGATATATCAAAGCAACCTACACTTCATGATCAGGTCCATTATTCTCTCAGGATTAAGAGTTCATGCAAATAGAAGTCGTGAAATTTATTATTCAAATGACAGTCATTAGGAGAATAATAAATCTCACAGCGGTCCAGTTCAATATGTCTTAACTCTTAAAACATATTAACTAGAAGTCTCCACTTCTATGATCAAGACAAATCATCTTAGTTAATATGTTATAGTCTTCGTAGATGAAATTCTCAATTTCATCACCGACTACGAACTATAATTCTGAGTTTACAAAGAACTTGTGATCTATATCTTCTGTGACTAAATCACATACTATGTATCTCATGGACTATATGATAATTTCCAAATATTCATGTTGCCATTATATTAGATAATAATAAAACAATTTTATTAATCATAACATTAAGTTATACATAATGTCATACATAGCATCATACAATAGGATTTAAGGGCACATATCCTAATAGTTGGTTGTTTATCAATCTTAGGATGTGCTAGTTGTTGACTGATCAAGTTGTGTTTTTGGTGTATAATCAGAGTGTAGTTGGCATACACTTGAAGGATATAAAAGGAGAAAACTATTCTTCATTGACCTACTCCTAAGAGACTAACTGATGTGATAAGTTTTCAAGTCTTATCTTCATTTTACAGCCGCTCCATCAAAGGTTTGAATTCCATTATTACTTTGATGATGGATGCTTTGAAGAAAAGGGAGTTCCATTGGACAAGCAAAGCTAAAAGAAGCATACAACAGTTAAAGTTTAGACTTGTTAAAGCTCATTTACTAACACTAACAAAACTTTCTAAAGTAATTCAAGTGGAGTGTGATGAATCTAGTGTGGGCATAGGTGTGGTGCTTATGCAAGAAGGGAGACCAGTTGCATATTTCAGTTGGAAGTTCAATGATGTGAAGCTGGACTACTCAATTTACGGGGAGCTGTTTGCTATTGTCCAAGCTTTAGGGTAATGGGAGCATTATCTTATTGCAATAAAGTTTGTCCTCTATTCTGATCATGAGGCTTTCATGTTTCTAAAGGTGCAAAAGAAACCTAATTTAGGGCATATAAGTTGTGTCTGTTACTCCAAGAAGTTTTCTTTAATTTTACAACATAAAACTAGTTGTTGATGCCCATTTTTGACAAAAGGCCTAACAGTAGAAGAAACCCAACAATAAGGAAAGATGGAAGAAGAAAAAAAAAAAAGAAAAGAAATACAAAGGGTAAAAATAAAGTAATTGGACCAGGAAAGCCCAAAGAAAGAGGTAACAAGCCTAATGGGCCAATATGGCAGGAATGACAGCCAGTAAGCCCATAGGCATAACAAGAGGTAAAAGTAAAGTGAATGGACCAAGGAAGCCCAAGCCAACATGGCAGGAATGGTAGTTAGCAAGCTCATAGGCACAATGAGAGGTAAAAAATAAAGTACATGGGTCGGGGAAGCCCAAGGAAAGAGGTAATAAACCTAGCAGGCAAACATGGCAGGAATGATAGCTAGCAGGCCCACAAACATGGCTAGAAAAGAAACAATAGGAGTAGAAGCCCAGCAGGTTGGGTGAGCAGGGACTTCTACCAATGCACCATCCAAGTCCATAGAGAAATAAGAGTAAATGATGTAGGCCCAAGGGCCCACGCATGGAGGACAAGCATGAATACATGACACACAGCAGAAAAAGACATGGCAAGAACTGCAGAAATGTCGTAGAAGCAAAAGAAGACAAACGCAAAGGGTAGTGGAACTTATACACAAGGGTCAGAACACCACAAACCTATACCCAGCCAATGTAGGGGAGGTGGGCCCACAGTCAAGGGATTCAAAGGGTGTAGTTTGGTGGGGGGAGAAAAGGGGGTCTATTTTGAGGTTCCTGCCAAGGCTTCTTTTGGGAAAAATTCCTTACTGGGATGGAATTTTGCCCAAAAGAGGCATGTAAAGAGCTTAGACCATTTGATGCATGCCATAGGGGTTGGTAGAGAGAGAGAGTCCCCAATCCTTATCCATTCGAGTAAGACCAAAAGGGGGAAGGGGAGAAACAAAACAAGGAGATTTGTCCTAAAATGAGGAGTGGTGCAGCAAGCACATTCTGGGCAAAGGTAGTGACCAGGCAACCAATGGATTAGTAGGTAATCCTAAAGGGATGCCCACAAGAAACCAAAAACGGTTGGTGAAGCCTTAGGGATAAAAGGGAAAAATCCCATGGAATGAAACAGTATAAAAAGAAAAGAGGTAGCCTTAAGTAAAGGATGAAGAACCCATGGGGAGGATAGGAAGAAAAACAAAGAGGGTTAGAACAAAACAAAAAACAAAAAAGAAAGAGAGAAGACACGGCAAAAATAGAGGCTTGCAATAGTAGACCATCTTTTCTCTTCCTCTTGACATTCCTACCCCTTGAGGCTCTATAAATCAAATCCAAAACAATTTAGGCCCTTGCCCCAGCGTGAGTAACTTTAATGGCTTAACGAGGTTACCTGCGTTGGTGTTTAGTTCCCTTTTTGGATTTGTTTCTGCTGAATGACTATTAGGAGGGTGAGCTAACACTATTACGTTTGCTAGGAGTTGTTTCTATTACCTTGCTCGGCGTCTTATAGCTTGTTTGATTTTTTTGTTGTTATTTCTTCTGCTGCAATGTTGCATGCTGTTATTTATTCTGTTGTAGTACATTTTCTTGATTTTTTGGTATAAGTTGTTCTGTTGTAGCATTTTTTGTTATGTTTGTTGCATCAACTGTTCTACTGTAGTATCTCTTATTATATTTTCTGTGTCAATCGTTTTGCTATAGTCTTGCTATAACAATTGCTCCATGGTAACGGATATTATTAACTCGCTATACCATTTGTTCTGCTGTGGAATTTCTTTACTGTGCCTGCTATAACAATTGTTTTGCCATGATGTCGCTTGCTGCGTTCATAAGGACGCCTAGTCTGCTGCATCACTCTCCATTCTATCTAAACCTTTGGCATGCCTGGCTTGCACATAAATTGGCCTATAGTATGACCACATAAGGCCAATCCCAACTCCCTTACCTACTAGTACATAGGCCTTGGTGTAGCAAAACGGGTTTTGGCCCATTGAAGCTAAAAGGCCCCCATATTAAATTGGCAACACCATTGGAGAGTTGGGAAATAGACAGGAAAGGATAGGTAAGCCTTTACAAGCCATGCCCCCAAGATCCAAGACCACGTGGAACATACGCAATGTACCATCGTAGGTAGAGTCTTGGCCAGCCACCCCACACCAACCTAACCAGGAAGGTGCCGTTGGTGCGAGGACTGAGCCACAACAGCAACAAAGGAATCAAGGAGACAATGCCAACTGTAGATACCACATTTTGTACTTGTAGACACTCGATTTTGCACCTATATTTTATTCTTGGAAGATGGCTAGAGTGACCATTCATATACCTAAAATTTAGAGTTACATTACTTGCATCAATTCATTCATTGCATATCATAAAAATGATCTTGAGATTCTAACGGTTGCGACGGTATCTTTTATTCCTGAATTGGACCATTGGATTGAAAGATATCACATGATCAAGTTTTCACGATCTGCATGCATTTTGTTTGGGTGGAAGCAACCACACATGATTAATTTAAATTAATTTTGATTGGTTAAACAATTAAAATTAATTAAATAATTTGTGATTGGTTGTTGGTTAGTGTAAAAAATAAGCCTGCTTGCATGGGAATAGAGTGGATAAGTAGATAACAAAGACGTTATGGATAATCAAGTCTTTTTGGAATATTTATCTATAAGATAATTATCACTTTAAATACCTGAATATCAAGAAAAAGGGATTAATTTTTAGAATACGAATAAAAAACATGTCTAGGTGCAATTTTCAACTAAAAAATCCTCAAAAAAGGAGTCCAAATCGGACCAAAACTCAAACGTGGGCCTAGCACCCAAAAGGGCCCATCGGCACTCTTGGAGTGCCAACCAGCACATGGCAAGTGCCGATTGACACTTCCAAAGTGCCGATTGGCCCAAATGCTCGGCCCGGCCCAGGAACTTTATGATTTAGATAAAGCCTATCTTTTTCAACTTTTTAGAGATAAGGATGCATTCTAATTCGTATCTGATCTGATTCAGCTTATTTTTTAAGCATCCCAACCTCTATAAATAGAGCAAAAAGATCAAAATTAGGGGCTCTTCTTTTCTGATCTCTCTGCTCCCTTTACGTTAAAGACGTTCTAGAGGCTTTTGCTTTAAAAACTTCTTTTTTGTAAGTAAAGTATTTTAGACCTCAAAAAGGCGAAAACTTCTTTGATTTCTAAAAGATTCTTCTACTGAAGAGCACGCTCATGCATGAGGTATTTAGTTATATTTTTCTACCTGTTTTTCTTTTCTTTTCCATAAATTAATATGTTGTGATTGTTCATTGCATGAATTTGGTTAATATGTTTGATTTTTATTGTGCCTTGTTCTTAATTCATGTTTGCCATGCTTAGATATTTAGTTGAAATTTTCTTTGACATCTTCTTCAGTTGATTGTCTGTTTTAATTTTTTCTTTGATTTCAAGATTTGCTAATGATCAACAAAACCTATTTTTCAAACACAAAACTGATTTGTATTTTCTTTAGATACAAATCTGAATTTTTTCAGGTCTCAAAACTATTCTATATTTTTCTTAAATATAGATCTGATTTTTTTTTTAAACACAAAACTGATCTGTATTTTCATTAAAAACAAATCTAAATTTTTTTCTAGTCTTGATACTAGTTTGTATTTTCATTAAATGCAGATTTGATATTTTTCTGGTCATAAAACTGATCTGTATTTTCATTAAATGCAGATCTGAATTTTTTTCTGAAAAAGTTTTCTTTTTTATAAAATTGTAGATTTTGAAATTTCAAAGAAGGAATTAAGAGTTAAGTTAAAGTCTTTCTTTTTAATATGTGGTGCATGCATAGTAAGTTTGTCTCATGAATGTGAATCCTCTTTTAAAAGTTTTTTTTTTTTTTTTTTTTTTACCCTTTCAAAAACAGATCTCCGTTTTGCAAATCAAATCTCACTTTTTTATCTTACAAAAATAGATATGGTTTTTATTAAACCAATCCCTTTTTTTTTTTTTACCCATTACAAAACCAGATTTGATTTTTATTAACTTAGTCCCATTTTTTTTTTTACCCTTTACAAAAATAGATCTGATTTTTACAAATCAAATCTCATTTTTTTTTTATCTTACAAGAAAACAGATCTGATTTTTCTTATTTAAATTTCATTTTTTTTCCTTTACAAAAACAGATCTGATTTTTGCAAATTAAGTCTCATTTTTTTTTAAATTTTCAAGACAAATCTTGTTTTTCTTTGAAAAGAGGACATATCCATAAGACAAATTTGTTTCAATTAACTTTGTCAAGTGTTTGTCATCTGTATTATAACATATCATTCAACATCAATACAAAAGGGTATATAATGGTCATTAGAGTCTAGAAGACCATACTCTTTATGGGCGAAATGGGTGCCTAACACCTCCCATTCCGTAACCTTGCTCCCAAACTTAGGATTTTGGATATGTAGATTAGTGTTTTGTCTTTAATTTTGGTAGAATGTAACTAGGACCAAAGCTTTGTATTTTCCTTTTTTGCATAGATTGTAACTAGGACCAAAGCCTTGTAAGGTTAATCCACCAAATTGAACTTCTTCTTTTTCAATCAATGACATTTGAAGTATTCTGAATATGTAATTTTATTTATTTTTTCTTATTTTTTTTGTATAAAAAAAATAAGTGGCGACTCCACACCACTTACCCAAAAAGAGACGTGCCTTAAAGTACCCGAATCTCTTTTTTTAGAGTACCCAAGTTCCTAGTCTCTCACAATGGCAACTCCGCTGAGGATGTCGAGGGCTAAGCTTCATGTTTGACTTAAAGTGACCAATTATATACCCTTGTTTTTTTGTATGATGTTGTTGTTTGTTTGGTTGTCTATGTCTTGAGATGTTTGTATGATTCTTTTTTATGTTGTTTGTGTTTCCATGTTGATTGTTAAAAATTTTCCCTAACTGTCATAGTGTGCCATCAAAACAACAGATATGTATGCACCCATCTCAACATATGGTGGTAGTAAGCATGGATCATCGATCTTCATTAGATTCAGGTACCAGTGGTGAACTCACGAACTCATAGCCCAAAGTCACTAGATCATTTCTTATTGACTATAAAGGGTAGACCATGTTTGGGCCAACGTAATGTTCATTACATTACAAGTTGAGAGGTGTAACGTCCTAACTATGGGAAATAATAAAACAACAAACCCACCCTACAATGTAATGACTTAGAACCTACCCTTAGGCCGGTCCCTGTTAAAATTGCATTGCATATTGTGTGTGTTGGACCATTGTTTGAGCCATGGTGAGCCTAAGTTCAACATTTAGGCCCATCATAATTGTTTGAATGTTTTGTGCTTTATAAACCTGATTTTATTTTCCTAGAAAAAAAGGTATGTCATGTGTATATGCAGTTTGAGCCCAAGTTTCCTAAGCCTAAAGTCTATCAAGCTCAATAAAGATCCAAGCCCAATTCCATCAAGATCAAGTCATATTCCTCGAGGTTTAGGCCTACCAAGGTCCAATTTTTAGAATTTCAACTCAGACATCCATAATGGACCAAGAAGGAATATGCAACCTGACTTTGCCTCATTCCATAAGCAGTCAAGTCATATTTAGGTTATCAGGATCATTGTTTTATCTTAAAGTTTGTTGTTTACTACATGTTTCTAATGAAAATATTTGCTGCAGTTTATTGTATTTTTGTTATTGCCATGTTTCAAGCATTTTTTTTATAAAAAAAATTCCAAAAAAAGGGAAAAAAAAAAGAGAGAGAGAGAGAGAGAAAAAAAAAAGAAGAAGAGGAGAGCGATTTCCAGAATTATACTTGTAAGTCCTACCAAAGGCATTGTTTCCTGCATACATCAGCAGCCCTTTTAAAGGTGACATCCAGAGTTGTACATGTAAGTCCTACCTAAAGGCATTGTTCTTGCACACATTAGGAGCCTTTTTAAAGGCAACATCCAGAATTATACATGTAAGCCCTACCTAGAGGCATTGTTCTTGCACACATCAGCAGCCCTTTTAAAGGCGACGTCCAGATTTGTACATGTAAGTCCTACCAGAGGCATTGTTTCTTGCACACATCAGCAGCCCTTTGAAATACGACACCAAGAATTGTACATGTAAGTCTTACCTAGGGGCATTATTTCTTACACACATCAGCAGCCCTCTCAAAGGCAATTTCAAGAATTATACCTCAGCCCACTTAAAGGCATTTTTTCCAGAGTCATACATGTAAGTCCTAACTAGAGGCATTGTTTCACATACATGACAGCAACTCTCTTAAAGGCAATTTTTCAAGGGTTGTACATGTAAGTCCTAATCAAAGGCATTGTTTCTCATGCACGTAAGCAGCCCTCTCAAAGGCGATTTTTCTATGGTGATACAGCAGCCTTTTTAAAGGCACTTTTCCTAAAGTCATACATTAGCCCTCTCAAAGGCAATTTCCAAAATCATACAACAACCTTCTCAGAGGCACTCTTCCTAAAGTCATACAGCAGCCCTCTCAAAGGCACTTTTCCTAAAGTCATACATCAGCGCTCTCAAAGGAATTTCCAGAATCATACATCGGCCCTCTCAAAGGCAACATCTCCACACTTCCACGGTGTTGGAACTTCTCCTCTCTTGTTCTAGGAGTCATTATGGTGCTTGATACCCCACAACGGACCAGCACAATCATCCATGTTTCCACGGTATAGGACCCTTTTCACACTTCCACGATGTAGGAACTTCTCATCTCCTGTTCCAGGAGTCTATTATGGTGCTTGATACCCAACAACAAATCAGCACAATCGTCCATGCTTCCACAGTGTAGGACCCTTTCCACACCTCCACAGTGTAGGATCTTCTCTTCTATTGTTCTAGGAGTCATTATGGTGCTTGATACCCAACAACAAATCAGCACAATCGTCCATGCTTCCACAGTATAGGACCCTTTTCACACTTCCACAGTGTAGGAACTTCTTCATGCTACCACGACGTAGGAATCTATTTTAGTGCTTGATACCCAACAACGGATCAGCACAATCGTCCATACTTCTCCGGTATAGGACCCTTTCCACACTTCTACGGTGTAAGAACTTCTCCTCTCTTGTTCCAGGAGTCTATTATGGTGCTTGATACCCAATAATGTATCAACACAATCGTCCATGCTTCCACGGTATAGGACCCTCTCCATGTTTCCATGGCGTAGGAATCATTATGGTGCTCAATACCCAACAACGGATCAGCACAATTTTCTATGCTTCCACGATGTAAGACGCTTTCCACACTTCCACAGTGTAGGAACTTCTCCACGCTTCCACGGTGTAGGAATCATTATGGTACTTGATACCCAACAACGAATTAGCACAATCTCCTATACTTCCACGGTGTAGGACCTTTTCAACACTTTCACGGTGTAGGAACTTCTTCTCTCTTGTTCTAGGAGTCTATTATGGTGCTTGATACCCAACAACAGATCAGCGCAATCTTCTATGCTTCCACGGTGTAGGACCCTTTCCACACTTCCACGGTGTAGAAACTTGTCCTCTCTTGTTCTAGAAGTCTATTATGGTGCTTAATACCCCAACAACAGTTCAACACAATCTTCTATGCTTCCACGGTGTAGGACCCTTTCCACACTTCCACAGTGTAGGAACTTCTCCTCTCTTATTCTAGGAGTCTATTATGGTGCTTGATACCTCAACAACGGATCAGCACAATCTTCTATGCTTCCATGATGTAGGACCCTTTCCATACTTCCACGGTGTAGGAACTTCTCTCTTGTCCTAGGAGTCTATTATGGTGCTTAATACCCAACAACGGATCAGCACAATCTTCCATGCTTCCACGATATATGACCATTTCTACACTTCCACGGTGTAGGAACTTCTCCACACTTCCACGATGTAGGAATCATTCATCAGGCGTGCTATCCAGATATCCTCTATCCTCGGCTAATCTTATTTTGAGGCTAACTAGCGGCGGTGCGGTATGTCTCACCATCCCACAATCACCAAGTTCCTAAAGAATCCTAAGTTCCCAATCACCAAGTAAGTCCCCTTACTTTGCCTAGCATTTTATTTCCGTATCCATAGCATCCAGCATTTACATGTTTTTCTACCTGGCCTAAAAAAAAAAAAAATCTAGCATGCTTTCTTAGTTGCATCGCTACTAACATTTTGCAAAAAAAAAAAAAAAATAGAGAGAGAGAGAGAGAGAGAGAGAGAGAAGAAGAAGAAGAAGAAGAAGAAGAAAAATAGACGCTAACCTCAAGTCCAAAAAGTGTTTCAGAAGCAGCTACAACAGCTCGACCGCATTAGGTAAAAAACTAGTCTCGATCCATGAATAGCCTCTACACACAATTTAGGGGCGACAAAATACGAAATCGCGTTCTTTACCCAACACCTCTCATTGCACTCGAGGTATCAAATAAAGAAGGGGCAGCTGTTGATACTGTATTTTGTCCGCCCTTGATTTGTGTGCCAAACCCTGAAAAACCCAAAAATATCATTTTCTCTCCATGGGGTCACGAGAACATATATAATGGTGTGGCACAACCCATTCGGACACCGGAGCGCTTAAAGTGCCTTTTTCAACCAAAATGACCAAAATACCCCTGGTCAACCCTAGATTGACTAAAGGTCAAACAAGGTCAAAATCCTCACAAAAAAACTTTTTTCTTGGTTTTATATCAAACCCAATCTCCTCGGAGATTTTTAGCAACTTTAACCAAGTTTGACCCGGAATTGACTTTTGGTGGGCCCTAGAAACCCAAATTTTGATCTGGTTGTGAGAACGAGTTGAAACTAACTCCATTACGAAGATTATCAAATCCTCATTCCAACAACTATTCAAGGGTCGAAATCAAAGTTAAAACGGTGGAGATATTGAGAAAATTGTGAAAAGTGTGTCATCATTCTTCTCGAGGTCATAACTTTTGATTCAACCATTGGAATCTTAATTTGTTTAGCTTTCTGAAAACTAGACATCCATAGATTTCTAAGGTCATCAGGATCGCCTCAATCCGAGTCCGGGAAGACCTCCAAATGCGCATCTGAAGTCAAAACTGAAAAAGTGCAACAGGGCGAGTTTGTCGATGTCACGATAACATCAGCGATGGCCCTTGAAGGGCTGCCGGCCCGACTCGGCGGCCCTACAAGGTGCGTCCAACCCCGAAAAGTGTGCCAAGGGCTTTAAATAGCCCCTAGCACCCCAGATTGGATTAGAACTAAAAATTTAGGTTTTAGGGAGCTATTTTAGGCATTTTTTCCCTCTCTTCTCTCCATATTTCTCTCCTAAAAAACAAAAAACACATCAAAACTTCTTGATTCTTATCCCTTCTCCATAAATACAAGGTAGTGTTCATACCCTCCATCTTCTTCTCCTTAGCTCCTGAAAGTTCAAATAGCGTATAAACACACTATGAACATTTAGAACCCCAATTTACAAATTACCAATTCAAGCTTAATATCAAACAAATTATGTGCAAAAAATGAACATAAGCTTATAACAGAATTGATAAACAATCTAAATCAAATAAAATCACATCCACAGCAGAAATTAAATGGCAAAGATTAAAGGAAGAGAGATGCAAACACAAGGACAACACAACGATGTGTTATCGAAAAGGAAACCGAAGCCCTCCGCATAAAACCTCTCCACCGCCCTCCAAGCGGTCAATAATCCACTAAAGAATGTAGTTGGAATACATGGACAGTAGTAGACCCTCTAAGCCTAATCTACCCAGTGTACTTAAGCCCTTCAAGCTCCTACTCCAACGAGGTTGCGCTGAACCTATTTCTTCTTTAGCTTACCGGATTCCGCTATAGCCCATAGCATCAACTAATATCAATTGGTCCCTTCCTAACTGCTTCCCTAAGCACCAAAAAGCCTTCTCACAGATATGGGTATGATGAGAAAAGGTTTTGGGTAATGTACCTCTCAAGGATCTAACAAATAGAGAGGGTGAGAGTAGAGGAATTTGAAGAGTCTCTATGTAAAGATTGTGGATGAGTCAATCTTGTTTTCTCTAGGGTTTCTCTATCAAAAATTCTCTCTGGAAGCTCTCTACATTTTATGGGTATAAGGGGTATTTATACTGGGGTGAGAAAGGAATGCGAAAAGTCAGTTTTTCCAAAATAGAGCTAGCTATCGGTTTGGCCTCACGGCTTGACTGAGTCACGAATTCAAGCCGCAAGCTAACTGAGTAGCCAGGCTGGACTTTTTGTTGTGTAGTGCTACAGCTGGCAAATGGTTCAGCTTCTATGCATGCTTCACTCGTGTGCATCTTCTGGTGGCTTGCTAGTCATGAGCTACCCGCAAGATCCAGTCTCGAGTCCCTGCTTCACTACATAGTCTTGAGCATTTCTTCACACTCTCTCACACACTACCCTTACATGATTCCTACCTAAATACAGGGTTTCTAAGTGCTAAAATACAAGCAAACTGACATGGAATAAAGCCAACAAAATGGTTGATAAATTTTAACCTTACAATCTCCCCCTTTGGCTTTTCCATGACAAAACCCTACAACAAACTCTAAACTTAACGCGTGAGTTGGGAACAGTTGAACTAAACTCACTCACACCTAACTCTAGAATCTGTGAAGCTCTTGAAACATAGGCACAAGTATCTCCTGAAAAACAACCACATAATATGATCATTGTATGCAGAAAAACTTGTAAAGTATATGAACAAGCACAATGCGATCAAGCAATATAGATAAGGGCAATAAAGCATGGCTTGACCAAAAACAAACAATCACTATAAACAGTGATCACAATGCTCATTCACAATGGAATAAACATCCGAACATGCAAGCTAGAAAGCTCAATGTGAAGTGTCATATGCATGTCCAACACTCAACCAATGCAATAACACAAGGTAATTGCATTAAGGATATAAAATCCAACAAAGGGCACAAGAGTGATGTACTAAAAGAAAGTGCATAACATTTAGCAACAAGTACATAAGCTACAAAGCAAGGGTACAAAGTAACCAAACGCCACATAAGCAAAGGTACAAAACACAAGCTACAAAAGCAGAGGTACAAAAAGTTTAAACTGAATATCTACAAATATATACCAAAGTACCAACAGCATTGAACAAAAACATAGAGAACCATATCCAAGAGTTTAAAAACAAATGTATTAAGCAAACCCACAATAATACCAAAACACATGAATATAAACATATAAAGTAAATAGCTTAGATAAAGTTTTTATGCATGCTCCCCCTTAACATGTGCTCCCCCTCAAGAGCTATCCTCAGAAAAATCTCCCCTTTTTTGATCGGAATGGCCAAAGGGTCACTGCTGTGTGGTGAAGCTGTCAAGCTTTGCTAAAAGAATGTTCATCTGGTCTTGGAGTGCAGCCAGCCTGTTAGATTGTTTATTCTATATATCTCTAAGCCCATCAATCCTTTCAAGGATGATTTGGAATGCATATGGAGGTACATCTGATGAGGATGATGCTCTGCTTCTCTTCCCACAGCCTCTTGAGCTTGAGGGTTAACCTGCAGTCTCTGTCTCAGTCTCCATGGTTTCACCCTCTTCTTGATCACCTTCCTCTTCATCACCCGGAAGACGAACTCTTATCCTTGTGATGGTTAACTTGTTAATGGCTGAGGGAATAGTCATGAGGCTAATATCTTGAGGGATTTCCACTCCTTTCAGTCTAAAAATCCTCATAAGAAGACTAGGGAAAATCAGCTTAGCTCTGGATGTTGTTCTGGTTTCATCAACAATGGTGTAGAATATGTAAGCACTTATGCCTATGTTGGTCTTCTGCTTGAGCTCCATGAGAAAGATGGCTCTGGCATTGTTGATTGTGGTCAACTTCTTCAATGGATAAAGGTTGAACATCATTATCACAATGAGGCATCTTATATCTGCTGGAAAGGCATTGGTGTTGAGACATCTTCCCTCTCGAACTCCACCAATATATGACTGAACAGTTTCTAAGGACAAAATCCTATCCTTATAATGTGTGAAATCATGGTCATCCATGCTGTCAAAACCCAACACTTCATCAATATCATCCACATCTATGGTGAATTCATGTCCCCTTATCCAACAGTTAATCTCATGCTCTCTCAATACAAAATTAGCATAAAATTCCCTGATTAGAGGTTCACATACCCCAGGCAGGTCACTCAATAGCTTCTCCCAACCTCTTCCCTCAAAACAACTCGGAATGAAGGTGTCCTTCAGATCCACCAAGTCTACAAACCTCTCTTGGATAATAAATGCTTTCAGGTAATACTGGGTGTATCTCTCAAAATGTTGAGGAGACCTGAACTTTGTATTATCCATCTTCAACCTTCTATCACCCTTTTTGGCAGTAGATTTCTTCCTTGTAGGAGTCATTTGCAAAACCATGACAGCAACACCCACAAAAACAGAGCACAATGGATGGAAGCTCAAAAATTAGCTACAGGATAATAACACTGAAAAAGAGTAAAACTTATACCAACCAATCAGTCAATACACAATACAGAATCAAAGTGACATTAGATGCCCTAAAACTTGAAGAGCATAATACAGTTTCATCACTAACACTTAAGTAACACAATGTGACAAAGTGCACTAGAACACACATGAACAACTTTGGGTGCCCAATCAAACACAAATGTAGATATGCAATAAGTAAATAGTGAATCAAAAGCACTAGATAATGTGACCAATCTCAGTTATAGAAATATGCATATATGACCTCCCACAAAACTTGATAACATGATAACATAACATTGAAGCTTTTCATTTGGCTCCAAATACATCATCTCATTTGATCTTTTGAAACATAACATCTCATTTGGAGATCAATACCAGAAATTTTTGATATTTCAATTTGATGAATAAGTCTTTGGCTTTTTGGGCATCATATAATTATTTTGAGTCGATTTCCCTTTTTCCTAGTCAAATACTAGTATGTGCGACAGGCTTTTGCAACTCATTATCTCTTTTCATTTAGAGATTTACATTTGTAGAGCTCTATTAAGCAAAAACAATAAAATAAAGAATGGGAAGATATATAGGCACAAGTCTATGCATGTCTCAAGATCAACAAAACCATTGACTAATCTTTCATGACAATTTTGAAGATCGATTTACAACAGTCACATAGATTTCAAGATTTTTCCCACAATGATATGAGTGCATTAAGAACAAGGTACGCTCGTGAATGCACAAAGCCATTAGTATAAAGGTATATGGCAAAACATGTTTAAGACAAAACTCAACAAAGTCGATCAAACTTTTAGATTTTCTACTTTTTATGTGTTTTTGGATTTTTGACACAAGCAGAAAAGATTGATCAAAAAACAACAATGTAAAAACATTTAAAGTAAAAAAAAAAAAAAAAAAAAAAAACAAATTTTCAACTCAAACTAGAACAAAACACACAACCAAGCATAGTCACAAAACATGGAAAGTATTAATGCATGGACATGTTGTAATGCTTATGCATGAGTACCCTTTTTCACCCACACGTCACGTGCGTTTGGGGTGATATCCCTATAGGATTCGGTACGAGTGTTAGGACTTTCAAACCTTCTAGTGAAGCTTTCTAAGCAAGTGGTGAATGCACCAATCATCTTCATCACATCCATCATTCCTGAATCACCATCTCAACCTCTTGATTGCTCAACAGCCCAAGTCCTCTTGTCATTTCTTGGTCCTCTTAACCTTTGATCACTTGCATTATCCAATGCTCTCAGCTTGTGACAATTTAGTCTGGTGTGCCCTTGAAGTCCACAATGATGACAAAAATGGTTCGTTCTCGGACCTCTTTATGATCTTGGAAGTGGATTCCTTCTAGCTTCAGGTTTGACCATTGAATGGTTACGAGGCTTATTCAACACTCGTCGGTCAACCACATTCTTTTTCTTTTCATTCTCTTCTTTCTCAAGAGTAGATGCAGGCACTACTGGCTCTTTGACTTTCACAAACTTCACTTCCTTGGTGATTTTGATACTAAACTACTTTCTCCCGTATATCCCAATTCGGATTTGTCTGAGAAGTGTTTCTGTAAGGAAATGACATCATCTAGCTTCTTGGTGGAACTTTGGCATTTGCATGTACCACCTTATGCTCAAGGAATCTCACTTTTGCATAAGCTTCTGACAATTCTCTATTCAGCTTCTCTATCTCACACTTGGCCTCCTTATGTCATACTAGGAGACTTCTATAATCTTCCTCTGCCCTCTTCATCTTTTTAATGGCTGCATTAGCCATTTTGCATACTCACCGGTCTTCTCAAGAAGAGAATTGTAAGCCTCTTGCAATCCCACTGTACCTTCATCTTCCTCATCATCGGATTCCTCTATTATCCCTATTGACTCCAATTCAGAGTGCTCACCAAGCTCTTCTACAAGCACGCTCAAGTCATCTGATGATTCAACATGATCAATGGTCATAAAAGCAGAGTAATTCCCGTCATCGTCACAACTTTCGTCCGAATCTGAGTTAGAAGAATCTGAATCACTAAGGGTCGTGGCATACACTTTTCCCTTCCCTCTTAAATAATTAGGACACTCTTTCTTGATGTGTCCATGTCCATTGCACTCAAAACATGTGATTCCTTGAGAGGATTGAGACTCATTCCCATCTTTCCTCTTAAAGTCCTTTTTCTCCTTTCCAAAACTTGGGAATTTTCCTTTCTCAGCAAGTTTTCCATTCTTCTTAAACTTCAAGAACTTTCGAAAATTCTTCACAAGATATGCCACATCTTTATCGGCCTCATCCTCATTCGATGAGTCATGAGCTTCCACCTTCTCATAAATGTCTTAAGAGCAAGGAATTTGCTCTTCCTTTGTGATGGCAAAGACAACTCATAAGTTTGAAGTGAGCCAGTTAGTTCTTGAACTTTGATATCATCCAAGTCCTTGCTCTCTTCAATTGCGGTAACTTTTGCACGGAAGCTCTCTAGCAATGATCGAAGGATTTTTCTTACTATCTTTGAGTCTTCCGTTTTCTCACCCAAGTTGAACTTCTCGATGACTACTTCATTCAGCTTGCTATAGAAAGAGTCAAAGGACTCGTCCTCACTCATTTTGAGCTCCTCAAAGTGAGTGGTCAGCATCTGCAACTTAGTGTCTTTCACTTTCTTGGTTCCTTCATACATGATCTCTAATATTTGCCATGCCTCCTTACCAACCAAGAAATGAGATATCCTGTGAAACTCACCTAGAGACACACCACAAAAAATTGCATTCAAAGCTTTACTATTAGTGTTAGATGCCGCAAGGGCTGCTTTATCCCATGTGGATTTTTTGACCTCTGGCCTAACCCATCCAACATCAACAGCATCCCACACACTTTCATCAATTGAACACAAGAATGCCCTCATCCAAACTTTCTAAAAAGCATAGTTACTACCATCAAAATATGGTGATGCATTTAAAGATTGAGATCGGTCCATCTTAATATGGGGTCAAAGATCGCACTAAGGTGATTAAACCACAGCAAATGCACCTGCTCTGATACCAATTGAAAGTTCAAATAACATATAAACACACTATGAACGTTTAGACCCCCAATTTACAAATTACCAATTCAAGCTTAATATCAAACAAATTATGTGCGGAAAATGAACATAATCTTATAACAGAATTGATAAACAATCTAAACCAAATAAAATCACATCCATAGTAGAAATTAAATGGCAAAGATTAAGGGAAGAGAGATGCAAACACATGGACAACATAACGATGTGTTATCAAAGAGGAAACCGAAGCCCAAGGTGTAAAACCTCTCCGCCGCCCTCCAAGCGGTCAATAATCCACTAAAAAATGTAGTTGGGATACATGGACAGCAGTAGACCCCCTAAGCCTAATCTACCCAGTGTACCTAAGTCCTCCAAGCTCCTACTCCAACGAGGTTACGCCAAACCTATTTCTTCTTTAGCTTACCGGATTCCGCTATAGCTCATAGCATCAACCAATATCAATTGGTCCTTTCCTAACTGCTTCCTAAAGCACCAAAAAGCCTTCTCACAGATATGGGTATGGTGAAAAAAGGTTTTGGGTAACGTACCTTTCAAGGATCTAACAATGAAAAGGGTGAGAGTCTCTATGTAAAGATTGTGGATGAGTCAATCTTATTTTCTCTAGGGTTTCTCTCTCAAAGATTCTCTCTGGAAGCTCTCTACATTTCGTGGGTATAAGGGGTATTTATACTGGGGTGAGAAAGGAATGCGAAGAGTCATTTTTTCCAAAACAGAGCTGGCTGGCGGCTTGGCCTTTCGGCTTGACTGAGTCGCGAATTCAAGCCGCGAGCTAACTGAATGGCCAGGATGGACTTTTTGTCGTGTAGTGCTACAGCTGACAGACGGTTCAGCTTCTCTGCATGCTTCACTCATGTGCATCTTTTGGCGGCTTGCCAGTCGCGAGCTACCTTCGAGATCTAGTCGCGAGTCCCTGCTTCACTGCACAGTCTTGAGCATTTCTTCACACTCTCTCACACACTACCCTTACATGATTTCCACCTAAATATAGGGTTTCTATGTGCTAAAATACAAGCAAATTGGTACGGAATAAAGCTAACAAAATGGTTGATAAATTTTAACCTTACAGTTCCATACCTTGGATTTGAGGTTTAAGGGGTATGGGTGTAGCTTTTTAGCTACTATCCATACCCCTTTTTCTTTAAAACTTCATTAAGCTTTTTATCCTTTCTTTTTGCTTAAAGAACATGATTTATTACTTTCTTTATCATGTTTCTTGCTTTATTTGTGCTTCTAACTTAAATCTACTTGCTTTTTATGCCTTATTCCATGTTTTATGCTTAGATCTACATCCTTACATGCTTATATGTTTAGATCTACATGTTTTCATGCTTTATGTCATGCTTTCAATGCTTAGATCTTCTCTTTCCTATATTTTTTTTATGTTAAATCCACATGCTTCTATGTCTCATTCCATGTGTTTGTGCCTAGATCTATCTTTCCCATGTGTTGTTTGGCTAAATCCACATGTTTCTATGCTTGTTTATATGTCTATTTGTTTTTCCTACATGCTTTATGCCATGTTTAGATCCTTCTTTCTTATGTGTTGATGTTTGGATCTACATGCTCACATGCTTGATATCATGTCTATGGTCTATGCTCCTATGCCTATGTCTATGTCTCCACATGCTTGTATGCCTGGATTTGTGTTCTTCCATGCTTTTATACTCGCATGCACATGGGTAGATGTATATTTACATGCCTACATGCATATTTCCATGCCTATATGTCTAGATTTATGTTTTCACATGCTTGTGTGCTTAGATCTATATTCTCTACATGCTTTATGCCATCTTCCATGTGTTTGTGCGCTCCATGCCATGTTTGTGTTCCTAGACCTAGGCTATGGTTGTCATGCCATGTGCTATTGTAGCTCTTTTGTCGATTTGTCTTTCTTTCTTGTGTTTTGGCCTAACGGTTAAGACCCGATCTAGACCCTATAGTCTTTGTCATTGTCCATACACCGAGGCCCACATCAAAGGGTTTAGATCATCCCTATTTTGCATGTCTATGCTTGCTTACTTCAATGCTTTATGCTTTTGGTAGCCTTTCTTGATCTAGGCTTTGCCACGCATAACGCCCTTAGCGGGTTTGTGGTTGTGTGGTTACATCTGATGCCTATGAGGCCTTGTTTGGATATATCCATTTGGGATGCATCGCCATGATGCCAATTGCTTTATGTATACCTCTCCCCTGTCCACTCCATGCGATGTTTTGCTTACCATGCTTATTTGTGCCACCTGTTGGCTTTCTATGCATTTTTACATGCTTGTTCACATGTTCATGCATGAGTCTTTCTTGTTAGTGTGTCATCAATGTTTCAACACAATGAAGCTATGAACATCTAATCCAAACCTACATTTGTCCCTCGCAGACACCATCTTTTGTTTGCTATCTTGCTTGTTTGCCTTTTCATTTGTTTGCTCGCACCCTTGCTTCTATGCTTACCATATCTATTATGCTCATCTACTTTATGCCTCTTTCATATGCTCTTCACATCTTTTCCTTCCATTGCTTGCATGCTGGTTTTCTTGTCTTTGCTTTTGCATGTACACACATAAAGCGAGGACGCCTAGAGCTAGGGCACAATCTCCTAGGCGCAAGCAAAAAGGGCGCAGGTGCAAGCATGTCGATTTAAGCCAAACGACGATAGCCAATAGGTTTAGGGATTTAGTTTTTCCCATTTGGTTATGTACTCTTTTAAACCCCTCTCCTTCCTTCTCCCTTTCTCCCCAAGATGGTTTGTATTAGGCATATCATGCCATGTACCATTCATCCTCATCTCTAGAGTATGGCGACCCCTGTTTATTTTCTTGCACTTATATTTTGGGCCATGCTCTAGGGATGCTCTGTGTGCTTGCATTATGCATGATGTATGTATATGTATACCTGCTCGCCCCCTTCCGGTGTGATTGTCATAGCCCGTGTCACCTAAGGCAAGCGATGTCTAATTTTCGCCGCAAAAGTAAGGTGACTTGTCGCCAAATTTTCACTGTGGAAATCTGGTATTTTACTCAAATGCTTTAGGAAAGCATAGATTGAGACCACACCCATTCAAAAGCCAAAACCTCAAAGCCCCCACACATGCAAAGCCTCGAAAGCCAATGCCAAAATCATGTTTTTACTGTCAATCTCCAAAAATTAAGATTTTATCAAAACAAATGATTGTCCTTGGACAGGTGTTGTGGGGTGCCTAACACCTTCCCCACACGTAACCAAACTTCCGGACCTAAGAATCAAAATTTTTTGCCATCCACGTTAGATTAGGAAAAATGCCTGTTTTCTTAGCCTTTGATTGGTAATAAAATAAACTAGAAACAGGAGACCAATCCCACCTTAGAAAAACCCAATGATTGGTGGCAACTCCACTTACCTTTGATAATTCCTTAAAATTTGGCCCAGATTCCTTCCATAACACCAAAGGTAGACAAATACCCTCCTCCATCGAGAAAGAAAGAGCACCTAAAGCTTCACGCAAAGCATACGCACGTGCACCACCAGTACACCATCGAAAAGAGCCCTCTAATGGGGCCCGACGCACGCGGGAGCTATTGCCACGGCGGGTGGTTGAATGAGGGCCGCAACAACGTGGCAGTTTTTCCACTGTCATTCCAATCGAGGTTAGGCGACGACATTAGCATATTTGAGAAAGTTGACTAGGAGGATTACATGCCAAGCAACATTCAATTCATGCGTGTTAGAGTGTGAATTGACTCATATATGCCTGTAGTTATAGGTTTTATGCTGAAGATGAATGATGGCTCAAGAATGTGGGTCCAGTGTCGATATGAGAGCATATATAAGCTATGTAACAAATGTCGGTTAATTGGACACATAGCAAGCCAATTTTCACAAGATGTGGAGGAAATTGAGTTGATGTTGTTTCGACAATGTCGTTGGATCCAACGCTTACATCAGGTATAGTTTGGCTTCAATGCAATGGAATCTCATTTTCAAAATGAGCTAAGAGCCTTCTATAATAATAGGAGGCGTTGGACAATGCAAATCCACTTTGGAAACATGCACCATATAACCCACACACATAACCACCACCAAACCTTCTCTAGCCCAAACACTCAATCCACAAACTCAACAGCACAGAATCAAGAGTTTGATCAACAAAACTCCCCTGATCCAAGCCACCCCAACCCCATGCAACCAAACCCTCAACACCTTCATCCACATCCTCCCCCCAACCTACAACCTGATGCTAAACTAGACCCTCAACACCCTCATCCTCATCCTACCCCCAACCTACAACCTGATGCTGACCATGCCACTCTTAATTCAGCAATCTTTTCTCTGTCCCTAGGAAACAATACTGTATCACCCAAGCCGATTAACTCCCCAACCTCTTCCCCTGACCACAACCACCACAAAACCTATATCCCCAACCACAACCGAACCAATGAGATGCCCCACTCGACAGTCCATTCTTAAGACTAGAATAGTGCTCCTACTAGGCACCCCCCTGGTTTTCCTCTAAGACCTGCCACTCTCAGGTGGACTTGGGTTGGGGAGGATGGCCCTTTCATGACAAATGGAGTACTGAGGGAAAACACCAGCTCATCGTCTAATAAAAAGAGTGATTCTATTACCGCAACTATGTTCAACCTTGATAACCTTAATGCTGATGGACCTGCGACTGTACAAGGATCTACATGGAGGAAGGGGCAAATTCCTAAAGTGCCAGAACCTTTTTATTGAGTATTTGGTCAAACGTGTAGATAGAAGCAGACTAAGATTTGACGTAAGGGGCCCAAGCAATGGGTCTAGTATAGGAAAAGCCCAAGCCTCGGCCCAAGAGGCAGGACATGCAAGTCGACAGAGTACAGTTCTGGGATCAAACCAAGCCCACAGTGTAATTCATTTAGTTCCTACCTAATACAGGAAGAGATTCAACATCAACTATTAGCCTGGATACTGGTCTGAGTGAATTCAATTGTCAGAGCTTTATGCCCTCAGTACAGACCCACCTTCTCTTACCTTGGCCCAATTTGACCCATGCCCTATCTCCTGGCCTCGTTGCAATGAGTGGTTTAAGAACAATGGTCAAGCAAATGGAGCTTCGAGGAAAAGATTCAAAGCTAAGTTTGGGAAGCTGGAAAGGAACATCAGACAGAGACTCCTCTGTAGATATTGGTCAAAGGAAGGTAATGCTGAAAGTTCATTAAATAATTCTGATTGTAGCCCTCTGCTGTGTAAAAATTTCGATGGTGATGTTATTATGGTGTAATTGAATGGGTGCTGGGAAGCTAGCCCTAATTAGCTTCTCCAACAATCTTGAGAATTTTAAGCTGGAACTGCAGAGGTTTGGGAAAACCCTCTGCAGTTCTGCAATTCCAAAAAAAGGCCCTCGAGTCTAAACCAGATATTATGTTCCTCAAGGAGACTCGATTAGTGGGAGATAAAGGAAAAGAAATTTGGATCAAATATGGTTTTTCAAAGGGTTAGGATGTCCCAAGGGAAGGGTTAAGTGGAAGTTTACTGTTGGCCTGAATGCCTAAACAAAATCTTAGGGTGATGCATGCATCAAAACACCTCATACTCAGATTTACTTGACAATAGAGGTAACCCCTTATCTGTCACTTTTGTTTATGGCCAACCTGACCAGTCAAGAAAGGAGGAAGTTTGGAAGAAGTTAAGGGACCTAAAACAGTGTTCATCCTAATTGGTTATGCATTAGGGACTTTAATCCAATTTTATCCAAGAAAAACTATCCTTCAACCATCGATCTATAATGGGAGTAGATTTGTTCCAACAATTGATAACTGATTTTCAACTCTGTGATTTAGCTGCTACTAGTCAAAGTACACATGGATGAATAAAAGACAGAAGGAAGATTTTGTCATGGAAAGGTTAGATAGAGCCTTTGCCAGTGTAGAATGGATTAACACATACCCTTTGTATGCTCTAAGAAATCTCCCTATTATCCAATCTAATGATGGACCAATTATGTTGGATTTGGAATATCAATCACCTTTTAGGAGAAGACCTTTCAGGTTCAAACACATATGGATCACACACCCATCCTATAAGGATATGATTCAACTGGCTTAGAAGCTGAATTCAACTGGATCAAGGGTTGCTCAATTAGGAAACAAGATTTTCAATATCCGAAGGGTAGTATGGGATTGGAATAAGACTGTGTTTGGAAGAGTGGAAAGGGAAATTGAAACTAAGAAGATCCAACTTCAGAATATATAGAACTCTATTTGCCCTCTAGAAGATGCTAGGAAAGAAAAAGCAGTCAGAGAAGAGTTAGAAGGAATTTTGTATAAAGAGGAATTAATGTGGGCCCAAAAAGCAAGAAGTAAGTGGATACTTATGGGGGATAGAAACACCAAATTTTTCCAAACTATGGTGAAACAAAGAAGAGCTAGAAATAGAATTCTTCAAATCAAGAATGATGAAGGGAGGCTTACAGATAATCCTGAAGATATAGAAGAGATTTTGGCCAAAAGCTTCAAATCAACATATAAGGTATAGAACAATACTAGTGTTGACAACATCATCCAGGAGCTTTAAAATCTCCCCATTCCAAGATTTTCCACTCAACAAATCAATACCCTCAATAGACCTATATCGGATGAAGAGATTGAGGACACAATCTTTCTGTTAAGACCACACAAAGCTCTAGGCCCTAATGGCATTCCTGCTTTCTTCTTCCAGGAATACTGAAGCATTGTTAAACCTGATATGCTCAATGCTATACATGCCTTCTTTCACTCAGGTTCTCTCTTCAAACCTCTCAACCACACTTACATTACTTAAATTCCCAAAAATCCTTTTCCTGATGAGGTTACACATTTCAGACCTATAAGTCTGTGTAATGTGATTTATAAAGTCATCTCAAAAATCATGGTCAATAGGCTTAAACCTTTCATGGATAGCTTCATCACCCCATATCAAAATGCATTCATTCTAGGAATGAATATCACTGATAATATCCTCATAGCTCATGAAATTGTGGATATCCTTAAAAAGAAGAAAGGTAGGAAAAACAGTTTTAGGGTGCTAAAGATAGACATGAGCAAAACTTATTATAGGCTGGATTGGAACTTTTTGAAAGCTGTTTTGATTGCCATGAACTTTGATCCCATTTCGATTAAGTGGATTATGGAATGTGTAACTACATCAAGTATACCCTCCTTGTGAATGGAAGCCTAACAAAGTCTTTCCACCCTTCAAAGGGATTGAGACAAGGAGATCCCTTGTCCCCATACCTTTTCATTATGTGTGCAAATATCCTTTCCATTTCCCTGTTGCAAGCAGAAAACTCTAAAAAAATCACAGGAATTAAAGTTAGGAGGAATGGCCATTCCTTCACCCACCTATTTTTTGCTGACGATTCTCTTCTCTATTTTAGAAAGGATAACCATTCTCTAGGAAACCTTCAAAAGATTTTGGACTGGTATTGTTCTACTTCTAGCCAGAAAATTAACCTGTCTAAATCTGATCTTTATTTCTCTCCTAATATGTTAAAGGAAGCTCAAGAATCTCTTGCTAGGTCTCTCCATGTAAACCTGGTACAAAGTCCTAGTAAATATCTTGGTATGAATTTTAAATTGAGAGGAAATAGGACCATTGATTTCCAATTTATGGTGGATAAACTTAATTCTAGATTGTAGGGATGGAAGGCAAAGCTACTATCCCAAGCTGGCAGAGCCACCCTTATATCATCAGTCCTACAATCAATCCCTCTCTATACCTTCTCATGCTTCAAGGTACAAGAAACTATTTGTAGCAAGATGGATTCCATAATAAGGGCTTTCTGGTGGGGTTATGAACAAGGAGAAAGGAAGTTGCATCTCCTCAACTAGGACAAAATTTTCAACCAAAGAGGAATTGAGGCATAGGTTTCAAAAAGTTCAAACTTCTAAATCAAGCTATGCTTGCAAAGCAATACTGGAGAATTAGCCAAAATTCTCAATCCCTCATAACAAGAACATTCAAAGCCAAATACTTCGCTAGAAGCTCAATCCAAGATTGCACTCCCAAACCTCACCACTTTTGGTTTTGGAAAAACATTATATCCTTACAGCATCCCAAGCTTAGGGAAGGTAGATGGTTGATTGGTGATGGATATGGAGTTCCTCTTGGACACCAAGCTTGGTTCAACAATCGTTCTTTGAACATGGAGAATCAAAATCTGCCAACAGGAACAATGGGAGACCTGATCAACCAAAATAATCACACATGGGACTCGGATCTAGTCAGATCACTGTATCCTTACCACCAATACTCAGAAATCCTAAAGATACCACTCTCCAAAACAGGTATAGTACGTGACAAGCTCCTCTGGAAACATTCTGTTGATGGAGAGTATAGAGTGAAGGATGCTTACAGTATGTTGGTGAAGGATGCTTCAAAGAATGACAGAAATGCTCAACCTAACAGAGGGACATGGAATTTGATTTGAAAAGTCAAATTCCCCTTAAAAATATGCAATTTTGTGTGGAAACTTATGCTCAACAGCCTCCCCCCCCCCCCCCCCCTCCTTCACACTTTAAAACATAGAGGAATTTAAACTCAAAGCAACTGCCCTTTCTGCAATATAGAAGATGAAACAACAACTCACCTCTTTCTGCTTTGCCCCTTTGCCAGAGCATGCTGGCATGGATCATCACTGGCTGTTCACTCCTCTAACTTCAACAACACTACTGTTCAACATTGGCTAAAAATTACAGAGAAGTTGAGTCAATGGTTTATCTACAAGCGATCTTCACCAATTTATGGTGCATCTAGAACTATAGACGCAGGGTGGTACATGATGGAATTACCCTAAATCCCATGGAAGTTATTTTAACCACTCAATCTCTGTCTTGCAGGTATAAGGATGCATTCTCCAACCCATCAAGCAGCAACAGAAACCCAAGAAGGCAATCTACAGAGCACCAGTCAGCAGTTGGAAATTGGGACCTAATCATCAAGATTGTAGAAGCAAAGGGAAGGAAGACAAAAAGAACTTCCTATGCTTATGAAGCAGTAAATATGCAGGGAGATAGCCTTTTCTTAGGTGCAGTGAGTAATGTTGGGGTTTATGCCCTAAAATCTAATTTATTAACATATCATAAATAATTAATTTGTTTTATTATATGAGACTATTTGCAATTGAACTAATGGGACATTATCATAGTCCTTGAGATGCATTGTATGTGATTTATGTGATTTAGTCACAAAAGTATAAATCACAAGTTCCTTGTAAACTCAAAATATGATTCATGATCGATGATGAAATTGGGCATTTCATCTACGAATGCTATAACACATCAACTAAGATGGTTTGTCTTGATCATGGAAGTGGAGACTTCTAGTTGATGTGTTGATGTGTCTTCAGAGTTAAGACATATTAAACTGGATCACTATGAGTTTAGTTATTCAATCAACAACTGTCACCTGAATAATTAATCTCACGACTTCTAATTTCATATACTCTCAATCCTGAGAGAATAGTGAACCCGATCATGAAATGTAGGTTACTTTGATATATCAAGAGAGATCTAATATCCATAGTCAAAACCTCCGTATGTTGGGTAACCACACGTAGTGTTGAGGGAACACATATTCTCAAGATGAAATCCATAATCTCTTTTTATAGAGATACGAAATATCCTCTTGAAAGAAGTTTAATGGGAGCTGATTATTTAGGATGCCCACTTTAGTAAGGAGTTACTAAAGCTTATATTTATTGAAATCAGATTTCAACAAATGTGAATAACTAAAAGATTAAACCAAGTACTCAATGATAAAATAGTTGTTTACAAAGTGACAGTTTATTTTAACTTTGTTTACTATGGATATTTCATGAAGGGGTTAGAGTCTTAGGATATAATTTATTAATAAGGCCTAAAGTGAAATTATATTTATATAGCGCTGTTAAATATAATTAATGGTAACTTTGGACTTATCAAGAGTTGACAGAAAAACCTAAGGCCTATTGGAGCTAAAGTCTTATTTGTTCCCTCTGGTCCCATCTCAAGCCACAAACTAAAGCCCAATTGGGTAAGCCCAAAAGGCTAGCCCAATTAGATAATCAGTTATGTATAAGGAGAGAAACATACAGAATTTTCATAAAAGTGTGAAGATGGAAATGATATGTATGTAAGTGTAAGCCACTCTCTTATTCTCCCTTGAACACATACATGTAAACTGATTGAGAGACCACACTTCTTGGGCATTATGTAGAATTAAGATGAAGATTAGAGGTATTCTCAAGTCTTGATTTTGAATTTTGCTGTATCAAGGTACACTTTCTATTCTTTGTTCTAGAATTCAAGGTTACATATTATCTCTCATAAACGAAGTAGATCCGTGTTTGTTGCTTCCGCTGTGTGTTTTGTATGAGATGCAAAACCAAATTTTCCAACAAGTAACTCAGCGAAGACTTTATGTGGAACACTGATGGAAGCCTTGGTGGATGCTGTTACCAATGCAGGAAGTCAAAACTTTCGACATATTTTGTTTCTTATTGATAGTAAAGGCCTAGCCCAAACTTTGGGCAGAAAACAGGTTGTAGACTGGCAGCTGAAGACTTTAGTAACTGACCTAGAGTACCTGAAGCTAAATGGGTTTTCTTGGAAGTTAATTTTAGTAGTAGTTATAAACTCACTAAGGGTTGTAGCCAATATAGCAACTAAACAACCTCTGCACCATTGCTGGTTTAACCCAGCTTTTTTTTGTAACTTAAACTATGCTTCTCCCTTCTAATGGTATCAAAAAAAAAAAAAAAAAAAAACTTGAAGTTTCAATGGAATATATACCATCTTCAATGGAATAGATATAATCATATAATAGCATCTGTGAGGACTTTGCAATCAGGATAACGTGTTGCTGGGTAAAGCTTTAAGATCTTGAAACTTCATAACTTGCACTTCAAAGCTTCAGGATAATCTGTAACATAAAAATAATTTTAATTAAAGTGAATACCATAACATGATTAAAGGTAGAACATATAAGTTGTTTATCAAAAGAAGAGGTAGAAATATAACTGATAGAAATTTAATGTGATAAATATTCTCAATAAAAAAATAAAAATAAAAGTGAAAGAAGCCACCAAAACCAATGGAGCTAATGCATTTTCGGAAGGAATGTAAGTAGGATTTTCTCAATTGAAACTATAGAAGTTTTATTTGTGTGGAATAGTAAAATTGGAGAAATAAATTGTTCAAGAAATATAGGAGTCTCTTTTATCCAAATGACATCCGTATCAATTTCTTGTTCTCATTTGGCTAACTCTAATGCAACGATTATTTAGCAAATATATATTGAAACAATAATCATAGTTTCAGTTGAAATAGAATTTTTTTTTTAACTTTTTTTAGAAATTATTTTTTAAAACTTAGTCACGTGTATCTATCGAAGATTTAAAAAGTAGATAAATTAACAATTAAAACTGTTGATAAAACTCAAGTATTAAAAAATTTTAGATAAATCATAAAGTGAAGATGAAAAAGAAGTTGATATTAATAATTAAGGGAAAAAAATAATATGTAAAATTTAATAAATTATAAGAGAAGAAGATAGAAAACAAAATATTATATCTTATTTTTTAAATCTAACAAATATGAACAAAGAAGTGAGTAATAATATAATTTAAGTAAAAAATAAATTAATAATAAAAGGATAAGATGAAGAATTTGGATTGCAATCAAATTAATATTTTTATCAATTTAGAAATTATAGGAGAAGAAGATTAAATTTTTTCTAAAAAAATTATTCATTTTGGTGAATCCACTTGTCGTAACTGCAGCTTCTAAGCCCAACTTTTATTATATATATATATATATATATATATATATATATATATATATATATAAGAAGTTGAGTAGATAGATAATTGGTTTTTTAATGATTCACTAATATTGGACTCTTAGTCTTTCACACTAAATAACTCACTTGAACACAAAGCACAAAATTAGACTTCAATTTGTTGCTTGCGCATATGCACAAAAACATTAAACGATACTAGTATGTAACATGTGCATAATGATGAATTTTAGTGATACTATTGATGTTAGTTTGAGCTATTAAATATATAGGATATTAGTTCGATTAGGACATTTGGAGGTACTAAAATGATTTTTCCTTGCAATTTTAATGATATTGATTACAACAAGTTTCTCAAAAAAAAGTTTCACATTATACTACTATTATGTATCTAATTTTGAAAATCACTAGTGGACACTACATTTACGATATCAATTCACTATTACTGTCTGTGAAATTCTACTAGATACACAAAATAAAAGAATAAATTGGTTTAGTAGTATCTCCTAAATTGAATGGGGATAGGTGCATGGAATCGTTTAGCTCAATTACAGTTTGTTATGTTCATGATTTTCGCATATAAAATATCTAAATAGAAATAGTATAAAAAATAAACTCATTAGTTCAAGAAAAAAATAATAACAAATATCTAAATAATTTAATTCGTATGAAACGTTAGCAAGGGCAAAATCTAATTTTGGTTCTAATCAAATTTTCTCTAAGCTTTGGTTATATATATACACACACACACACACCTAAGTTTATTTATATTGGACTCCTCATTTTCTACTTGAATTAACTTACTTTGGCACAAAAATTTTAAAAATTTAGATTATATGAGACACATGACGCAAAATTAAACTCTAATAGAAATTCAATTTTTACACTAAACTAACTCACTTGGCACAAAAAAATTAAAAACTTAGATTAGATGAGACACATGGCACAAAATTAGATACTAATTGAATTCCAATTTAAAATCTAATTGAATTTTCATTCAGCTTTGACTATATATATATAGATTTCAAAATGAGAGTTTTAAATCCACTACTACTTAGCAAATTGAAGAGTTTTAAATTAACTATTACTCAGCAACATGGATAATTTTAAACCAAACCGAAGACGTTTGACTATTAGTTAACCTAATATTTTGCCACATAAGTTCTGGTAGTTCCACAATTTTACACATCACTTTTTTTTTAATCTATTTATTATGTCAAAATGAGAGTTTTAAATAGACTGCTACTCAACAAACTGTAGAGTTTTAAACCAACTATTACTTAGCAACATGGAGAGTTTTAAACTAAACCAACATACTACTATATATATACAGCACCACACCAAAATCCTCTATACGATTTACCCTTTCTCTATCGTCTCTGCTCTTTTGTTTCTACAAACTCTTCGCCCTTAAGCCTAAAGTATCTTTTATATAAATTTATCTTTGCAGTTATTTTTGTTTTTCATCTTTTTTTTGTTCATATTTTGTGATTGTGTATCTCTTTTTGTATTTTTACTTCCATTACCTGTGTGTTTGTCTAATATTTTATTATTAACCAAAATTCAAGACACCATGTTTGATTCTAGAGTTTTTAGAGGTGGAGTAAATGCTAAAATAAATTTAGAGATAATAGATGTCACCAAAGTATCTTGATTTTTTTATTCTCATGTTTGAAGTCTTAGTTTTCTTGGATTAATACTTTGTGCCATAGAATGTTATTTTTGTATCACTATATTTTCTCTCCCCCCCCCCCCCACCTTAAAAGCCTTGGTGGAACTTTTATATAGATATATATATATATATATATATATTGTCATTAAATTGTTGTAATCTGATGTTCCATGTTTCAAAAAAATTTAAATATGATAGAAACATAAGTAGCATGCTTTTATATCATCTTATATAAAATAAAAAGCAATATGGTTATTTTTTCAAAATATGTATATCCTTGTTTCATATTATAAATATTGATTTTCATTTTTTTTTTTTTTTTACTAATTGTAACATCAAACATATTTAACAATCGTTAACTACCTTATGCATCACACGTGGCGTCTATTCAGTGGTCCTTCTGTTAAATTTGTCATTTCTAGATTTTGTACTCCCGTCATCTATTTAGATCTGTCAGCGTCTTAGGGTTTTACCTGTTAGGATTAGTGCCTTTAAATCCTATTGTATGATGCTATGTATGATATTAAGTATGACATCATGTTTGACATTATGTATGACTTAATATTGTGATTGATAAATTTTTTTTATTATTATCTAAAATAATGGTAACATGAATATTCGGACATTATCATATAGTCCATGAGATACTTAGTATGTGATTTATGTGAAAAGTCACAGAAGATATAAATCACAAGTTCTTTGTAAACTCAGAATTATAATTTGAAGTCGGTGATGAAATTGGGCATTTCATCTGCAAAGACTATAACATATCAACTAAGATGATTGTCTTGATCATGGAAGTAGAGACTTCTAGTTGATGTGTTGATATATCTTAAGAGTTAAGACATATTAAACTGGACCCCTGTGAGATTTATTATTTCCCTAACAACTGTTAATTAAATAATAAATCTCATGACTTCCATTTACATGAACTCTTAATCCTGAGAGAATAATGGACCTGATCGTGAAGTGTAGGTTGCTTTGATATATCAGGAGTGAGATGTAAAGTATCGGTCAAAACCTCAATATGTTGGGTAGCCACATTTAGTGTTGATGGAACATATATTCTCAAGATGGAATTCATAGTCTCTTAATAGAGATATAAAATATTCTCTTGAGATAAGTTTAATAGGTTCAGTTATTCAGAGAGTTAGGCTTAACCACTTTAGTAAGAAATTACTAAAGTATATATTTATGAAATTGGATTTCATGAATATATGATGAATAACTTTAAAATGATTAAACCGGGTACTCAAGGATTAAGATGTAGTAATTTACAAAGTGGCAGTCTATATTCATGACTTTGTATTATTATGAATATTTTATGAAGGGGTTGCATGTATAATAAAGTCTTGGGATATAATTTATTAATAAGGCCTAAAGTGTAATTATATCTATATAGTGATATTAAATATAATTAATGGTAACTTTGGACTTGTCAATAGTTGACAGAAAAGCCCAAGGCCCATTGGAGCTAGTATCTTATTTGTTCCCTTTTGGTCCCACTCCAAACCACACACTAAAGCCCAATTGGGAAGCCCCAAAAGGTTAGCCCAATTAGATAATCAGTTATGTGGAGAGAAACATACAGAATTTTATTAACATGAAATGGTTTGTATGTTGGTGTAAGAGACTCATTCATATTCTCTCTAAAAAAAAACACATAGAACTGATTGAGAGACCACACATCTTGGGCATCAAGTGGAATTGGAGTGAAGATTAAAAGTATTCCTAAGTACTTTTCATTTTCGGTTTTGAAATTCATCATACCAAGGTACATTCTCTTGTTCTTATATTCTGAAATTTACATAGTACATGTTATCTATTACGAATGACGTAGATCCGTTATTTTTCCGCTGCGTATATTTTGTATTCATTACAAACATGTTATTTCCATCATTACCATCACGTGTAGGTGACAGATGTCTAGTGTGTTAAGTAACTAATCGTGTGTCCGCAACAAGGCGGGCTATGATGAGGTGTTCCCTTCAAGTTAGAAAGACCCTGGCACTTCAAGTGAAGAGAGGAATCCATCAGCCACTTCTCCTTCCTCAATGGATGAGGGTATGGAGGTGGGTAGGTCAAAGGGTGACTTAAATGACGGCCTAGATGGCGCTGAGCCCCCAATTCAATCAGTTATAGGTCCTGATGGATTAAGGGAGTTCATAATGCTACCCTTGTCGAATTTTAACGATTTTAAATCCCCAATCAAAGAATCTCACTTCAAAACGCTTAGAGAAAAGTACCAAATACCCGTCAACATACCCCTCCTTCTACCCTACAAGTTAGAGAAATGTTACTACGAAGGGGTTGAAGGCGTCGAGGTCTGTGAGCAGATGCTGAAGGTAGGGCTCAGATTCCCCCTAAGTTCACTCCACCGTCATCTCCTCCAATACCTAGACTTGGTCGTCACTCAGTTCTCCCCAAACGCCTAGAGGGTTTTCCTTGGCGTGGAGGTCTTGTGTGGGACCATGTCTGATAGAGCACGGAGGTTGACGGTGAAAGAATTCTTTCACTGTTACCGTCCAACTGAGATTACTTAATCAAAGGGCATGTTTAGCTTTGTGCCCAAGAACCCGTTGTTGAGGCTCGTGTGTGATACCCCCAACTCCAATAGAAACTAGAAGAGTCAGTATTTTTTTATGGAATGTAACGAATGGATGTGTCATCCTAGTGACAATGAATATATGCCCGTCGACACAACATGGGGTATAATGCCCCCGCCGGGTATGCATTTGTCTATATTCAAGACTTTAATTGTTTTAGCTTTACATATTACCCTAACCGTCTTCTTTTACAGTTCGGGACCGTCCATAAGTCTCACTTGAGTAGTGAAGTTTTTTGGCGAAAATTTTTAATAAAACCAAGCTAGAAGAGAAGACGTGGGCTAAACTGGTCAACCTAGACACCCTCTTTTGGTATTGTGATGGAATAGAGCCTACTCCAACCGCCCGTCGCTACGACCTTCAAGTGCGCCAACGTAAGTCCGTCACCTAACACTTGATTTAATTCTTTTATTTTTTCATTATGTAACCTTGAGTATCCGTCCACCTTTGCAGAGATGGAAGACGTCAGGAGAAGGGCCTACATTAAGCAGCAAGCTGCTGCAAAGAAGAAGCAAAAGGGGGGTCAACCCTCTAAGGGGACAGGTTTAGCCAATCTGTCCACAAAAAGGAAGTAGCCAGAGAAATTCGACCGTCTTCTTAAGAAACCCAAGACCTTCCCCGAGCTCGTCGTGAGTTTGAAAGCTAAGGCCAAGAAAACGGTCACCCCTTTTGGCCAAGGAAAAGGTAAGGGTTTCATGAAGGGCCCTGCCTCCATTACTGAAAGCCACCCATCCTTCTCTATAAGGACTCTAAGTACGCATTGGAATAGCTCTAGTCCATCATTACGCCTGACAACTATGCGGACTTGAGCAACCATGCTACTAAAGCCATGGGGGAAAGGAGACAGGGCTTTTTAGCATCGCTCAGGTAACCATGTCCGTCCACTTTCTATTTTTCCTTTCCTTCCACTTGCCTCATCACTAACCCCCTTTGTTTTCAAGAAATTTTAATGATGAAGGGGTTGATGGGTCGTTGCCTGAACCACGAGACGGCACTTGACTGTATAAGGAAGAAGGAAAACTCGACGAAGGAGAGAAAGAAATTTGTGAAGCCAAGGACCGGTTCCATCAGGCGATGGAAGAAGCAATTTTATGAGTATCATGACTTCGACGCCCACCTAGCAGAGCTCGAAAGTTGGACTTATCAAATGTCTCCATTGAAGTCCAAGCCCAAACTTCAGTTCAGCCCATCATCTCGGAGAGCACAAAAGACTTGTTTACAGATGACGCCCTTCTTAAGGATCCTCATGATGACAGAGAGGCGACTCAAGTTGAAAGCCAAGTTAAGCCAGTCAAGGACAACACCCTTCACCCTGAGGTGGTTGAAGAGAAAAATGAAACTCCCGTTCACCAGTAGTTTTTTTTTTTTTTTTGGCTAAATTGTAAGGATTTGAAGAACAGTTTAGGTTTTAACGTAACCGTTTCCTTCTGTACGTAGACATCTCCCTTTATGGGTTTTAAGTAATATTTGATTGCTTACTCTATCATCAGTTTACTTTTATGCTTATGGATGAGTCTTATTTAACTTATGCTCATATGTAACTCATAATTTAGGATGGATCCGTATTGTTGAACCCGTCCATTTTATGGACTTATAATTTTAATCTAACACGCTGCTAAACCCGTCCTCTTTATGGACTGTAATTATGTTCTTGGATAGCCCGTCCATTATGTGGTCTTAATTCAACGTGATGTTGATCCCATCCACTTTATGGACATTATTGTCATTCTCTTGGATGAACCCGTCCACTATGTGGACTTTAATTCAATCGTGTTGTTGAACCCGTCCACTTTATGGACATTATTGTCATCCTCTTGGATGAACCCGTTTTATGGACATTATTGTCATCCTCTTGGATGAACCCGTCCACTATGTGGACATTAATTCAATCGTGTTGTTGAACCCGTCCACTTTATGGATTTGAATGGGGCCCGTTCTGGAGGGATTCAATCCGTCTACTCTATAGACTGAATGGCCATTTCATTACTTTAGCTCGTTCAGTTAACGGGATTTCCACTAGTCAGTCATCCTTTGAGGATGACACTCGTATACTTTTATGGACCTGAGTCCATTCACTTTATTTCGATTATCGTTTAGGATGAACCCATCCTATCATGGACCTATTTTATTTTCTAGTCGAGTTCGTCCATTATATGGACCTTACACTTTCCTAATCATCCTCATGGATGAATTCGTCCTATCATGAACTTTATTTTAATGAATATGTAGACATGTAGATATTATACACAATATTTCTGAATAACTCCTCTTATTGTATGGTTAATATGCATGTAGAAATTGTTTTTAAAAAACTTATCCTTTAGGCTAAAAGAAACTACGAATAATAAAATCTTAACTAAAAAGCAATAAACTGGAAATGAGGAGTATTATATTGTTCACGTTGTCGCCTACTGGTAGTATTTCTTCAGGTGCTCTGTGTTCCATGGGTGATGTAGCTTTTGCCCGTCCAATGTGGTAGGTTCCCTTCCTATGCCATGACGCAATTCTATACGGCCCTTCCCAATTAGGTCCTAGCTTTCCCTAGAAGGCGTCTTTTGTGGCGCCGGTCACCTTTCTCAAGACAAGATCTCCAACCTAAAAATCCCTGTGCCTGACATTGGAGTTGTAGTACTTTGCCATGAGATTCTGGTACCGTGCTAACCTTTGCTCAGCTGTTGCCCTGACTTCATCCACCAGATCAAGCTACAGGCGCATAGCCTCATCATTCTTGCTTTCGTCATGGTTCTTTACCCAATAGCTTATGAGCCCTACTTCTGCCAATTTGACTGCCTCACTTCCATATACCAGCCGAAACGGTGTCTCCCCTGTGGGTGTCCTTGTCGTTGTCCTGTATGCCCATAAAACACTTGGTAGTTCATCCGGCCATATACCCTTTGCCCCCTCGAGCCGAGTCTAGATGATCTTGAGCAAGGATCGGTTTATGACTTCAACCTGTCCATTGGCTAATGGGTGGACAGGCGACGAGTAGTGGTTCCCGGTTCCTGATTCCTAATTGCGAACAAAAGTCTCTGAATGCGTCGTTGTTGAATTGCTTTCCGTTGTCTAAGACAAGTACTCTAGTTTTCCCGTACCTGCAAATGATGTTCTTCCACACGAAACTCTGTATGTTATTTTCCATGATAGTGGCCAAGGCTTTCGCTTCTACCCATTTGGTGAAGTAGTTAGTGCCAACAACTAAGAACTTCAGCTATCTAACCGTTGTTGGGAAGGGACCCATAATATTCAACCCCCACTAAGCGAACGTCCATCATGAGGGTGAGCTCCTCTGTTGGTTGGCTTATGAGGTTACCAAATCTCTGACACTTGTCACAAGTTTGATGTACGTATAGGCATCCTTCTGCATTGTGGGTCAGTAATATCCAACTCGGATTAGTTTGTGTACCAACGATTGTGATCCAGAATGGTTTTCGCAGATTCCTTCATGGACTTCTCGCATGACGTAGTCGGCCTCCTCGGGGATGAGGCACCTCAGGCATGGTCGGGAGGAACCCCTCTTATATAGGACATCTTTAATCATGGTAAAGCAAGCTACTTGAACCTTCAACTTCCTTGCAACTTCCTTGTCATCTGGTAGCACTCCATCCTTCAAGTAGGAGGCAATTGGTGTAGTCCAATAGTTCTCAGAACCTATCTCCTACATACTGGCACCATCTATTAAGGATGAAATTTGAACGAAAGATAATACCTAAGCAAGGAAGAGCATGTTGTCCACTGATGCAGCTTTAGCAAGTCGGTTGGTGCATTTGTTCTCCTCCCTTGGGATTTGAACAAACTTTACTCGGAGGTTGCTAGCTAGACCCTTCACCTGTTCGAGGTACTTCTTCATCCGTTCATTCTTGCATTCATAATTGTGATTAATCTGACTGGTTACCACTTGGGAGTCACTATATACGACCAAATTTTCAGCTTCTGCTACCTTGGCAAGGTCTAGTCCTGCTATCAATGCTTCGTACTCTGCTTCATTATTGGTCGTAAGGAAGTCCAGTCGGATCATACATTCGATCTTATCCCCTTACGGGCTATAAAGTACCACTCCAGCTCCACCTGGTAGCCTATTGGAGGATCCGTCTGCGTGGATGCTCCATTGTGGGATCTTTTCTGCCCCCTGACCGTCTACAAGAGTGAACTCTGCGATGAAGTCAACTACTACTTGCCCTTTTATAGCCGTGCGTGGTTGATACCGTATGTCGAATTCACTTAACTCGACTACCCATAACGCCATCCGTCCTGTTGCTTCAGGACTATTCATAACTCTACGCAGCGGCTTATCCGTTAGGAAAATTATAATGTGTGCTTAGAAATATGGTTTGAGCTTTGCCACAATTACTAACGTGAAGTCTAGCTTTTCCATCTGGGGGTACCTCTCTTCTGCTCCTCAGAGTGCTCGGCTCGTAAAGTATATGGGTTTTTTTCACCCCATCCTTTTCTCTAACCAAAGCCACACTAACAGCGGCCGGGGAGACGGCAAGGTATAGGAACAGTTCCTCTACCCGCTTAAACGGGCTTAATAATGGCGGAGAAGAAGGATATGCCTTTAGATCATCAAATGCTTGCTGGCACTTGGTCTCCCATTCAAACGACCATCTCAATATGCGGAAGAAAGGTAGGCATTTATCCGTTGCTCTTGAAATGAACTTGTTTAACACAGCTACCTTGCCATTCAAGCTTTGGACTTCCTTGACCATCTTTGGCAGAGCTAACTCTATTATGGCCTGTACCTTTTCTGGATTGACCTCAATACCCCTTCGGGAGACCATGAACCCCAAGAACTTTCTCGCCGTTACTCCAAACACACACTTGTTTGGATTCAGCTTCACGTTGTATGATCGCAATGTTTTAAAGGTCTCTTGGAGGTCGCTCAAGTGGTCGTCCTCTCATATGCTTTTCACCATCATGTCGTCTACATAAACTTGAACATTCCTTCTAATTTGATAGGCAAACATCCTGTTCATAAACCTTTGGTACGTCGCGCCTGCGTTCTTGAGCCCGAACAACATCACTTTATAGCAAAAGAGCCCCTGGCTAGTGACAAATGAGGTCTTCTCCTAATCAGCCTCATCTAGTTTGATCTAGTTGTAACCAGAGAATGCATCCATGAAACTTAGTAATTGGTGTCTTACGGTTGAGTCTACCAATGCGTCAATTCGTGGGAGAGGATAGCTGTCCTTGGGGCAGGCCCTATTTAGGTCTATGAAATCTACGCACATCCTCCACTTTCCATTGGCTTTCTTAACCATTACCACATTAGCCAACTAGTCGGGGTAGTACACTTCTTGTATAAAGTCTACTTCCTGTAATTTTTGAACCTCCTCTACTATGGCTTTGTCCCACTCCTATGCGAACACTCGCTTCCTTTGTCGGACAGGAGAAAACGAGGGCATTACATTCAGCTTACTATGATCGATGGATCAATTCCTGGCATGTCCTCATGACTCTAGGCAAACACGTCCTGGTTTTCCCTCAGGAATGTCATGAGTGCTTGACGTATTGTCTTGCTGGCCAAGGTTCCTATCCTCTGTTCGTTTAGGCCTAGAATCATCGAGGAGTACTTCTTCCAATCCTTCCACCGGTTCTGCTGTTGTTCGCTATTCTTCTATGCACATAGTTTGCAAATGATCGTCCATCTCCAGCATGGAAATGTTGCACTCGCTTGCTGCCATTTGATCCCTTCTCATTTCTCCCACTTCGTACTCGATGGGAAACTTGATCATCAAGTGGTACGTTAAGGTTACGACCTTCCATGAATTCAAAGTAGGGCGACCTAATATGACGTTGTACGCAGATGAACAATCTACCACCAAGAATGTGAAATCCTTGGTGACCTGCTGAGGGTAATCTCCGACCATCACTAGCAGGGTGATCGTTCCTAGGGGATGTACCCTTGTTCCTCTAAACCCTACGAGTGGTGTGTTAGTTGGAATTAATCGATCTCTCCCTATTCTCATCTGTTGGAATGCAGGATAATACAGGATATTGGCAAAGCTTCCATTGTCGTGAGTGTTGTAATCCCCTACACGTATGCTAACTACAAGCGCATCGTCATGTAGGTGATGGAGACACTAGGCATCTTCCTCCGTGAACCCAATTACGGGGTTGTCGATTCGTGCCATCTTTTGGACATACCCTATCAGCTGGACGTTCTGAACCATCCTTAGGTAAGTCTTGTGTGCCTTCTTGGATGAGCCAAATGCCGTGGTTCTCCCTACTATCATCCTTATGTCCCCTAGTAGGGGACTTTAGTGCTCATTTTCTCTCCAGGCAAGAGGTTCTTGGGGCTGGTCCATCCTATCCTTACTAACAAACCTTTGCAACTTCCCTTACTTGATAAGTGCTTCTATCTGCTGCGCTGCTTTAAGTCATAGCAGTCAGATGTATCATGACCATGTTCACGGTGGAATCGGCAGTACTTGTCTCTAGACCTCTTGTTAGGATCTCCCTTTAGCTTACTAGGGAACGTCAGGACTCCTTCACCCTTGATCTACATCAGGACCTAGTCAATCGAAGTGTTTAGCGAGATGAAGCTTGTGAACCTTCCAGTAGGAGGCTTGGAGCGTCTATTTTCTCTTCTGTCTCCCGTCCTTGCCATCTTTCGCCCCCTTTCCTGTCTCGGTTCCTCCTGTCTCTCTCTCTCTTCTTGGGCTTCTCTTCGCTCGCCAGCAATGCATCTTCCGCGTTAATATATTTGGTAGCCCTGTAAAGCACATCCAACATGGTTTTTGGGTCATTATTATACAAGAAAAATAGAAACTTACCCTTCCGCAGTCCATTCATGAACGCGGCAATGAGTATTTTGTCATCGGCTTCATCGATTGAGAGCACCTCCTTATTGGTGAACTGGGCACTTAACTCCTTAAAGATACTGATGGAGTTAGGCATCAATCTGCTAAACCAAATCCTCACAGGGCCCTTGAGCGTAGTGGGGAAGGCCCTACACATGATCTCGTCCACTACTCCTTGCAAGTGCATCAAGGTCTTAAAGGACTTTAGGTGATCTAAGGGGTCTTTAGATCCGTCATAGCTCTCCACTTGAGGCATACGGAACTTTGGTGGTAGGGGGAACGACGTGACAAGCGCGGTAAATGGTGAATTAGTTTTGTGAACCAAGTCTTTGAAGTCGCTAGATACTCGTCCTCTGAGGGCGTTCATCATAAAATTCATCCGCTCCTTCATCATCTGCATCTCTGCGACTATGTGAGGGGGAGCAATGTTGTGGCGGATGGATGGCTGGTGTCTTGTCACTCTTGTCTACTTAGGGTGTTACTGCCTTCTGGCCCCTCTTGATTTCTCCTTTCAATGCTGGTTTCTTCCTGGTCTTCCTCTTAGGTGGTAAGTGTTGCATTCTTCTAGCGCAGCTGTTCCTCTAGGTAATGATTCTGCTTAGTGAGGCGTTCCACTGCCGCCGCGATGGTTTGAACTTGTCTCTCTAGGGCAGTGGTGTACAGTTCATCACCTTGATTATTAGTGGTTGCCATTGAATGAGTAAGTACCATGCAACTTTTCGTCCGAGAAGCAATATGGCCAGTCTCCTATTGAACTTCCCACAGACAGCGCCAATTGATGATGTCGAAAATCGTCTGTTAGTCACACGGTCCTCACGTGATCAAGACAACACCTGTACAATACCAAATAAGAAAACCTTAGTAGAGTACCAGTGCGGTACCAGCCAAAAACCCTTCGAAGGTTAAATTAGAGAACTTTACGCAACTCTAGAGTTCCAGAGCTAGGGTGAATTATGCGTACCTCTTTCATGAGGTCCTTTGGGTTCTGCACAACACCAAACAAGAAAACCTTAGGAGAGTATCAGTACGGTACCAGCCAAAAACCCTTCAAAAGTTAAGTTAAAGAACCTTACACAACTCTAGAGTGCTAGAGCTGGGGTGAATTATGTGTACCTCATTTCATAAGGGCCTTTGGGTTTTTATAGTAGTGTAGAACCGACCTCCGTTCCTTGCATAACAAGGCGTTTCCTTATGGGAAAGATCATTATTAATGGGTGTATATTACGAGATCCTTCTCATGTTAGGATTCTTTTCATATTGGGACTCTATCAACTAGGATTAATCGTGAGATGTAAGTTGTTTCCATTTAGGATTTCTTGGAGGTCACTTAAACCATGTGGATGCCACGTGGCCTTGGGATCCGTCCACCTTGCATTTGTGCATCTTGGACCCGTCCACTATCAATCCCCTGAACTTGGACCATTGGGTTTATTTAAATGGACCCATCATCCCTAATTTTACCCTATTCAATACCTTTTAACAATTGAGTTCACCGGTGACCATAGTGGTCATGGGGTATTTGAGATTTGCACGAGATTCATTGGTACCATCTTAGGCTATTATTGAGGACTGTAATGTTGATGGGCTTGATAAGGATAATGATGCGTTTGAGTTTGGATAGAAGTGATTCATGGATTCAGCTTCAATGTAAGCTTTGAAATGAGTTTGTAGATAGTTAAAAGGGCTATGCATTGGGCTCAAAGGTGGGTTTGGAATTGGGGTTGTACAAGCAGCTGGGTAGAAAAATAGATCGGCATAATAGGGTCAATTCATTGTGACTTGTGAGGTATAGCAAGAGCAGGGTGGATTTTGGTGGGGCTTGGGTTTTTCCTCCCCGAGCCCACACCCACTTTTGATGTAAGGAACACCACATACTTAGGACCGCAACCTTAATCGTTAGTTGTACGGGCTTCGTCCTCAATGCTTTTTCATAGCCTTTTCTTTTGTTCCGAGAGCTGTGCTCATCTCTTATTATGCATTCCCCGATTTTTCAAAGGGATCCTTAGTAATTGAGTCTATACTCAAAATGGGTAGTAAGATATCCTCGTAATCATTTATATTTCTAACCACCTAATAAAAACTTAATGTGGGATCCAAACTCGTTTGCACAACACTCAATCTACTTGTATGAGTCAATGATACAAATTTTTAAAGATGTAGCTATAAAAATATTAAAATTACAGACTTTAACATCTTTTTTTATCTTTTATTTGACCAAGAAATTATCAAAATCTTAAGGTTGAAAGTGGTACTAAATTTCTGTTATTTTTTATTTTTTTTTTTAATTTTTTAATGTTTTTTCCCTTTGTGTGTTTGTTGGGTGTTTCTTAGATCTTGTTGATTTTTGTGTCAAATTTTACAGGTTTTGGGTACACTAGGTTGCAGGCTGGACCCTTGGTTAGCTTTAAACCAACGGATTTGGTTTGCTATAGAACACTGCACACAGGCAAGGTATACACATATACATGTATATATATTATTTGCGTTTGTGTTTGATTGTTTTGGTTAGATTGTATCAGTTGTATAATTGTATTGCTGTAAATGGTGATTAAATTACTAGAATGAGTTAGAAATAGTCCACTGTACTTTGCACCTTCAGTTTTGAAGCATCAATTTTATCCCTTAGTCAATCAACTGGTAGTATCAATTTTTGCTTTTGGTATTTCAAAAAGGTAAAGTCTTTGGCTTATTTTGGTAAAATTTTCGTGGGTATTTTATTTGTCCATGCGGTTCTATATCTATTGGTAAGGCTGGGAATGGCAATTTTATTGAGGGTTTGGTGCTTGGGCTAGTTTAGTTTTGTTAAGAAATTGTTAGAGATTATATGTTTTTCAGATTCAAGGTTGGTCTAACTGAAATGTAAATTTTTGTATTAAATATATGATGCATGGACACAGACACAGACACAGGGATACGGCAATTTTTGAAAAATAAGGACACGACACGACAAAAGGCTAAGTAAAGAAACAAAAAAAGATATATATATATATATAGTAAAATACAATGACAGTGAGAGTAGGATTTAAAAAAAAAAAACAGAAAGAGAGAGAGAAGAGAAGAGGTCGATCCTGTCCACGCCGTAAGAGAGAGATCGAGATTGAAAGGCACGGCGACAACGACGACTATCTATAGAGCTCGCCGACTCACCAATCGGCCTAATCTAGCACCGGCGAGGAAAGAGGGCAACGAGCAGAAGCAAGAGGCAAGAGGGAGGGTTGACTGTGTCGGAGCCGTGTCGGAGAAGCGGGAAAAAAAAAAAAAAAAAAAAAAAGAGGACACCGTAGTCCGGCAAGTTGTACCGGTATCCGTGTCCAACGCGTGTCGGACACCGGTACATCACCAAAAATGGCATGTTGATTCAACCTAACATGTAAAGCAATTAACTGTTCGATGAAATGCCTCTATGAGCCGTGTATTTTGATGCAAGAGTTTTTTTACTGAGATTTTGAGCAATTGTACATAGATTTTGAGTTCAGGTGTCCCTATGAAACAGAGACAAGTTAGTATAGGTTAGTAAACATTATTGGTTGCCTTCAATGGTAATCCAAGCAATGGCCTTTGAAGTTTCAACCTAAATATTATACCATGTGTGTGATGGTCACCTGACCCCCACACCCAACCTGCTGTAAATCTAAAGAAATTGATTTTAGTTGGATTGGCACTTATCTTTATAAGGATTTTCTATTATATGGGTTGCCAATCATGTATGTCCATGGAGCTTGCTTAAATAAAAACCATCAGATTAAGCTAACTAGTATTTGGATTTGGATTTGGAATCAAGGCATTTTTAATCAATTGCTTTCATTGCTATCCTTTCAATAAAATTGTATAATCTCACATTATAATTTGACCACCTCATGATTCTCTTTAATCTTCTTCAATATATGCAACCATGACCAATTTAAGAAGTGGATAATAGTGGTGCTATCAAATTTAGTCTTGTTACTATTATCATAAAAATAAGTTCGATTATTCTTAAGTATGGTTCCAGTTGCTATTTAGTTTGTTGATTGCTCTGTTTAGGTGTTACAGCTTTCAGCTGCTAGTGTTTTGTTGTTTGTATAGCTTGCTTATATCTTACATGTTTAATTAAAGGAATTGTATATCTACTTTTAGTTTTAAAGAAGGACGTTCAAGGGAGATTTGAGAGCAAACTATGCAGTTGTGACTCAATGCTTAATTGTATCCTTTGCTATAAATAAGGACTCAAATCTGTAATGTATACTACATTATCAAACTAGAGACTGATGCGTCATACGATGAAGAATTACTGAAAGCTTGGTATTGCTGGATATCTTGTGGTGCTCTATTATTGTCGAAGCCTGGTGGATTTGTTGTTTCATTACTCAATTGTGACATGTTGCTGTTGTGTTAAGAAATTACGATAGCTTAATGATGTTGATGTATAAGTTTTGCTGTAGATTGTGTTTTAGGAGTGGCCAGTTTTAGAATGATTTGTTCAGATCATGGCACTTTGCTAAGGGGTGTAAGCTATCATAGCCTATTGTTTTGTTGTAGTGGATCTGTTGTAAACTTTTATTTGCAAATTGCCAATCTTAGTTTTGCTATGGCTTGGGTGTTCTACCTTGCATTTTGGTTGTGTTCTTAGTCAATAAAAACATCATTGTTTCATAAATAAATAAATAACTGAAAAAAGAGGTGGTGATGCAAGACAAAAATAGGGGAAATAAAAGTAAATGAGGCACAAATTATAAAATCAAACTATAAAAGTAAAGAAATATAAGCTTTGGCTACAAAATCATTGTTTATCATATTTATAACTATGATTAGAACAAATGACCACACACCAAGAATTATTTTAATATAAAAAATATTTTATTTATACAACTATTTTTACACTTGTGATGAAATTTAATAGTCCTAAAAACCACCTCAAAATTAAAAAGTATCCTAAAAAATGAATATTTTAAAGTTAATATTATCACTTATTGAAGAGAGAGAGAGAGAGAGAGAGAGAGAGAGAAATCATTTTTTAGGTTTCTTTTTTAATTATTAGAGAGATTACGTATATTTATAATTGTCAAGGGTCTGGTCATATTGTTGGTTTTGAGGGGCTATCTTGGTCTTTTCCTTTTTTTTTTTTTTTTTTTGGAGGTGTAGGATATTTCAAATTCGATTTATTTTCAATGAGTTTAACTTTTGTTTGGAGGTGGCGAAAAAGAAGGGTTTTACGCCACCCAATGAATGAAAGCCACATCATCATTTTACAAACAAATAAATACACCTCAGCACACACAATCATAACTCACTAAATCTACAATCCTCCTCACATACGACAGTTTCAGATCTGGAGAGCTAAAGCCCAAATCTCCCCACACCCCCCCCCCTCTCTTCTTAGCACCAGAGCTCTACACCGCCACATACGCCACCGCACGCGTCGTTTCTGGCATCTGAAAATTATGTCGGAGCCTTCGCAAGTGTGGTGTCACTACCTCAAGGTGTGTTCTTTAAAGATTTGTTATTTCCCCAAATTTTGGATTTCAAAATATTGATGGGTTTGGGATATCTTTTGGATTTCAATCACTTGATTTGGTATTTTCATGGGTTTTGATCAGATTATTAAGTTGTAGGTTCAAACCTTAAAAAAAACCTGATTGTGGTTCTTCATTTTTTTTTCCCCTTGGGTTCTTACTTATTATGTTTCAACTCCAAATCATGATTCTTGTGTGCTTCCTTTTTAATTTATGAAATTATTTTTGATTTTCTATGTATTTGGATCCCCTTCTCTGCCCTTGTTCTTTTGAAAGGATTCATTTAATTAGTTGAATCGTTCTTTATGTTAATAGTTAATACTTACATACATACCATTCATGTTCCTATAATATATATCGTGGGAAATGAGAGTTTTTTTTTTCTTATATGTTTTAAATTTGTGATATGAAATTTACTTAAACCAGATTAAATAATAAAAATTCGGTACAATGCTATGGTTCTCCTTTCTTTCTCCTCCTTTTCCTCCTTATCCCAACCAAACCATAAATGGTGTTTCCAAGAACTACTTCATTTGTTTGAGCATCAGATCTGAAACTATCATGTGTCAGGAGATTTGGGGTTTAGCTCTCCAGATCTGAAACTATCGTGTTTGAGGATGATTGTAGATTTAGTGAGTTATGATTGTGTGCACTAAGGTGTATTGATTTTTCTGTAAAATGAACGACGTGGCTTTCATTCATTGGGTGGCATAAAACACTTCTTTTTCACCTCATTTGAACAGAAGTTTAAACTCATTTTCAATTATTAAAAACTAGTATGTAATCCATACTTACACACGAGAATAATGAATTGTAATGGTGCTATTGATGTTAGCTTGGGTTATTTTTTATTAAACATATAGGGCATTAGTTCAACCAAGATATTTAAAGATACTAAAATGGTTTTCCTTGCAATTTCCATGATATTAGTTACGTCAAGTTTCTCATTACTTTGCTATTACATATATAATTTTAGAAATCACTATTGGATACTACATATACAATATCAATTCATAATCATTTTACGTGAAATTCTACTAAATACAACACAAAATAAAAAAGAATAGAGTGGTTCAATAGTATCTCCTAAATTGAATGAGGATAGATGCATGGGACTGTTTAGCTCAGTTACAATTTTTTAGGTTCAAGATATTCGAATACAAATTATTTGAATAGAAACAATATAAAAAATATGCTTATTAGTTTAGAGAAAAAATAACAATAAAAATCTAAACAATTTAATTTTTATGGAAAAAAATTAAATGACTTATAAATGACTAAACAATAACAATAACATGACTTAGAAATCTAAATGACTTATAAAAATCTAAACAATAACATGGTGTATTGCATATAAATGACTTATATATTTGAATTAATTTTAGTTACACAAAAAAATAACTCATAAATGTAAAATCATTCACCCTCTCTTCCTATAATTTTTTATATAGAGTTAGATATATTATTAGGTTTTTTATGGTTTATTTTATATTCGACTTCTCGTTTTCTACACTAAATTAACTCACATGGCACAAAAATTATAAAACTTAAATTAGTTGGGATACGTGACACAAAATTATACTTTAATTTGAAAAGAAATTAAAATTAAAATTTAGTTGGAATCCAATTTTTACACTCAATTAACTCACTTGGCATAAAGATTTTAAAACTTAGATTAGATGGGAACCGTGGTGCAAAATTAAACTATGATTAAAATCCACTTTCAAATCTAATTAGATTTTCACTCAACTTTGACTATTAATATATATAGTTTTTTTCTCTCACAAATAATTGATTATTGTATTGGTTTCTTTATATTTAATTCCCAAAAAATTATATAAAATCTATAACATTTTTGCCAAGCATTTAACCACATGTATTGCATTTTTTAAATAAAACTTAAATAAATAAATAATATTGATGATGTGGAAAATTTTTTTGGTTTCAAAACTTATGTGGCATAACGTGAAGTTAACTAATGGTCAAACGTCTTTGATTTTATATTATTTATAGATATAGATTAATCTTTTGTAGTATTTTCAAGGTTTTGCGTTATTTTCTCAATTCATAAATTGTATGATTTATTTTAGGATGATTCATTGTAAAATTTTAATTATTACTAAAAAAATAAATATTAGATTGTTTCGATGGTATTACGATCATTTTTTAGATTCTAAGGGCGTTTCGGTCATTTTTTAAATTTCGGGGGTATTTAAATTATTTTGTAGGTATTAAGGGTATTTTGGTCATTTTTTAGATTCTAAGGGTAGTTTGATCATTTTTTAGGTTTTAAGGGTATTCCGGTAATTTTAGAGGGAATTAGGGGTATTTTGGTCACTTTTTAGGTGTCAAGGGTATTTTGGTCCCTTTTTAGGTTTTGGGGTCATTTCGGTCATTTTTGAGGTACTAAGGGTATTTCAATCAATTTTAAGTTTCTAAAGGTATTTCAGACATTCTCTGGGTATTAGGGACGTTACGGTCATTTTCTTGTTCTGAGAGTATTTTGGTAATTTTCTAGGTTTTGTGGTTATTTCGGTCATTTTTTAGGTTTTAGGGTCATTTTTTAGGATTCAAAGTCATTCGGTCATTTTTTAAGTTCTAAGAATATTTTGATATTTTTTAAACTCTAAGGGTATTCCGATAATTGTTGAAGGTTTTAGAGGTATTTTGGTTATTTACAAGTTTTATGAGGTATTTTGGTTATTTTATAAGTTTCAAGGGTATTTCAATTGTTTTTTTTAAGGTTTTAGGGCCATTTTGGTCATTTTTAAGGTTCTATGAATACTTCAGTCATTTTTTAGGTTTCAAACGCATTATGGTCATTGTTTAGGTCATAATGTGATGTTGGTGCTGCCTAATATAACAATAGAATCATCAAATGTGAGAAAGAAATAAAGGAATCACCAAATGTGACAAAAGTACAGTCACATGTGATGTTGGTACTTTACAATGTGAGGACGACACTGTCAAATATGAGAAAAAAAAATTAAAATACAATCAAATGGGACAAAAGTACAGTCAAATATGATGTTGGTATTGCCTAATGTGACAATAGAACCATCATTTATGAGAAAAGAAAAATTGAACCACCAAACATGACAAAAGTACAGTCATATGTGATTTTGGTACTACACAATTTGAAGAAGGTACCTTCAAATGTCAGAAAAAAAAATATAAGTACAATTGAATGTGGCAAAAATACTGTCATATATGATGTTGGTACTACATAATGTAATAATGGAACCATTAAATGTGAGAAAAAAAAAAGAATTATCGAATGTGACAAAAGTATAGTCATATGTGATGTTGGTATTGCTTAATGTGACGATAGAATTGTCAAATGTGAGTAAAAATTAAAGTACCACCGAATGTGAGAAAAGTATGGTCAAATAAGATGTTAGTATTGTCTAATGTAACAACAGAACAATCAAATGTGAGAAAAAAAAAAGGGGAACCACCGAATGTGAAAAAAGTTAGTCACATGTAATGTTGGTACTGTACAATTTGAGGATAGTACTATCAAATATGAGAAAAAAAATGTGTGTACAACAGAATGTGGCAAAAGCACAGTCAAATGTGATGTTAGTACGCCCAGTGTAACAATGGAACCATCTAATGTGAGAAAAAAAAATAAGGGAACCACTAATGTAACAAAAGTACAGTTACATGTGATATTGATAATATCCAATGTGACAATGGAACTATCAAATGTGAAAAAAAAAATTAAAGAATCACTGAATGTGAGAAAGGTATGATCAAATGTGATGTTGGTACTGCCCAATGTGACAATGAAACCATTGAGAAAAAAATAAGGGAACCACCAAATGTGACAAAAGTACAGTCATATGTGATTTTGTGTAACACCCGTCTCATTTAAATTTAATTTAATTGCTTATAGAGAGTGGATTTGATAAATTTCTTAATTTATTTTTGGAGGAAAATAATTATTTTATATTGTGATTTTTGCTATGATAATAATATTAATATTAATGGGTTTAGTGGGATTATGTGTGGGTCTTAGAAGTTTTTTTAGTGTAGTGGGCTTCTGAATTTTCAGCCCAACTGAAATTAGCCTTATCCTGAAATAGGCTTCTGAATTTTCAGCCCAAGTGCAACAGCTTTTATATGAAATAAAATTAGGGTTTCCTATGTGATAGGTAGAGAAAGAGACCCTAGAAACTAGAAGCAGCTGTGAAGGAAATTCTGCCTAACTGTCAAGACGACTTCAAGGTAATTTTCAGCAACTGATATTCGATTTTGTGGTATTGAGTTTGCTGAAATTGTGATTTGCTGGAATTGTAGTGATGCTGAATGTGTTCTGCAATAATATATATATGAAATCATGGATCATAGAATCAAGTTTATGGGTTGGCCGAATATATATATATATTACATAATAGTTCATATGATGATCTAATTGATAGCCGAATGGTGTTGTTCTGGACTTTCATTTTTTTTGTTGGCCGAATGTAATATATATATATAATAGATTGCTCCATCACATACTAGTTAACGAGGTTGATTCTCAATTGTTGGCCGAATGTAATATACATATATAGTAGATTTGCTAATCCATCAGATGAGTTCACGTGATGGCCGAAACGGATGAATAGTACTTTTGATTCATAAACAAGTATATATATATATATATATAGCCCTAATAGATCAATTATATATATATATATATTTGTAGATTGTTGAATTGATGTGTCCAAGTACATGTCATGATTTTACCATGACATTTAGCTTTGTGATTATTGCTGCACACTTGTTGATGTTTTGATTTTGGACTATGCAACCTAGAATCTTCTTATCTTTTCACATATTTGGGTCCGTATGCTGGGAATTAGAATATGGATTCGTGCCATTAGGTTTTCTTTTATGTAAGTATATATATATTACATTAATAGTTCTTCCTTTTGTTTCAATTGTTGGCCGAAAATATATATAGAATATATTAGATTGCAAACCCATCAGGTAGTTCAAGTTTTGGCCGAATATGTATATATATTATGTCCTTGATTCCAATTTTATATAATAGATGTTTGGGTGATTTATCAGATGATGGTACGTATTTGGAACATGTATATTTTAGATCTTTGAGTGGTCTTCTTCAGGTGGTTGTGTGTTCTTTTATTGTTAAATATATGGGTATTTTAGATGTTAGTTTAGGGCATTGATTTGTCAAGAGGACTGTGTGGTTATTAGAGAACCTGCACTTATTGAATTATTTAATTATTATTTAGGTTCTAGTTGACGTTGTTTCGAGCAATTGAAGTAAAGCTTGGTTTAGCCACTAGAGGTAAGTAGACTTCAACACATGACGTCTTTCAGGACATATATATTTATATATTTATACACGTGGTAAAAATATATATTTATCTATATATGTATATAATTGCAAGATGAAGTTCCAAAAACTTATACTATTGTTAGTGCTTTGCACATACTCGAATTTTATTATCTATTGTATGTTATTATGAAATTGTATTTGTCAAGAATTGTTTCAAATGGTCAACTAGACAGTCTGCAACCTTTGCCAACACAGGGTTAAGTGTTGGTCTTCGGCCGAAGTAGTGTTAGTGTGGTGTGGTGCAGTGTTATTGTTGCTCTTCGGAGCTAGTGTTGCCTCTTTGAGGTTAGTGTTATTGTTCCCATGGGAAATCACCCACCGAGTGTTTAGCAGCTTTTGTCTATGTTTGACTAATATTTTTCATATTGAATTACTGTTTATTTGCTACTGTTCTTTTAGGTGAAAAAGTGTTTATTTTCAAAATAAAGTGTTTCTACCTATTTGGTGCATATTGGCATATTAATGTGGTTATTATTGTATTAATGTTTACAGCGTTATAGTGATATATTTTATTTTAACAGCTTTATGGAATAAATTATATTACAGTTTAAACTAATTGTAATTGTATTGTGAGGACTATATTTTGTCAAAAATATTATCGTTTTGTTTTGGAAGACATCCTCATGTTTGTAGTCTCTTATTGAGCCTTTAGCTCACCCCTTTTCCATCCTTTCAGATTAGAGGCTTGGAGTGTATTTTGGTGGTAGATCAGTGAAGCCTTAGATTGATGACTGCGTTTGGAGCTTGGATAGTTGCTGAGTTGTTTTAGTAAAATTGTTTCAGGACAATGAGATTATTTTTTTTTTGAACTATTTTGAGATGTTATTTGGGGATTTTACATACAAGAATATTATTGTTATTTTGTTTTTATGGATATTTAAGGAAATCCGTTGATGAAATAAGAAGTTTATTTGAGGTTTTAATTACGCTCTGTTCCATGATATTAGTGTTGATTATTTCTACGACAGGTTATGCATCTAAATCCTTCTTAAGGGTTTGGGGTGTTACATTTTGGTACTGCACAATGTGAGAATGGTACCATCAAATGTGAGAAAAAATAAAAAAAACCACCAAATGTGACAAAAAAGTACAGTCACATGTGAAGTTGGTACTGCACAATGTGAAGATGGTACCATTAAATGTGAGAAAACAAATAAGGGAACCACCAAATGTGATAAAAGTACAGTCACTTGTGATGTTGGTACTGCACAACGTGAGAATGGTACCATCATATGTGAAAAAAAAATAAAGGAACCACCGAATGTGACAAAAGTACAGTCACATGTGTTGTTGGTATTGCACAATGTGAGGATGGTATCATCAAATGTGAGAAAATAATAAGCGAACCACCGAATGTGACAAAAGTACAATCACATGTGATGTTCGTACTACACAATGTGAGTATTATATCATCAAATGTGAGAAAAAAAATAAGGGAACTACCGAATGTGACAAAAATACAGTCATAGGTGATGTTGGTACTGCATAATGTGAGGATAGTACCATCAAATATGAGAAAAAAATAAGGGAACCATTGAATGTGACAAAAGTATAGTCACATGTGATGTTCGTACTGCACAAAAGTACAGTCACATGTGATGTTTGAGGATTGTATCATCAAATGTGAGAAAAAAAAAGGGAACCACCGAATGTGACAAAATTACAATCACATGTGATGTTGACTCTGCGCAATGTGAGAATAGTACCATCAAATGTGAGGAAAAAATAAGGAAACTAGCGAATGTGACAAAAGTACAATTACATGTGATATTGATACTGTACAATGTGAGGATGGTACCATCAAATATGGGGAAAAAAAATAAGGGAACTGCCAAATATCACAAAAGTACAATCACATGTAATATTGGTACTATACAATATGAAGATGGTACCATCAAATATGAGAAAAAAAAATAAGGGAACTATCGAATGTAACAAAACTACAGTCACATTTGATGTTGGTACTACATAATGTGAGGATGGTACTATGAAATGTGAGAAAAAAAAATTAGGAAACTACCAAATGTGGCAAAAGTACAATCACATGTGATTTTGGTATTGCACTATGTGATGATGATACCATCAAATGTGAGAAAAAATAAGAGAACTATCGAATGTGATAAAAGTACAATCACTATGTGAGGATGGTGCCATCAAATGTGATGTTTTGGTAATCCGATATAGCAGGTTACCTACTAATAGGTACCGTACTCCAAAAAAAAATGGGGAGTATGGTAGAATTACCCACTTTTAGAATCATTAGAAAACTACACTAGATACGGGTCCCAATATTATCACAAAGTAGAGCACAGGCCCATTATTATTATTATTATTATCATTATTATTATTATTATTATTATTGGATAGAACACATGCCCATAATTTTTTAATTGGGACTAGTAACATAAGTATCTTCTTACTTAGATGGATTTGAATGATGAAATATTTAAGACTATAATTTTTTTTTTGAACTTTACGTAGCAACAGGCCTTAGTTCATGTTACATATAATTATTTGTGCTACATTATCTATTGAAGGCAATAAATAAGAAGAAGTGTTCACCACATTCCTACATAATCAACCATAGAAAGAAAAATAGTATGTGATGATATATGGATCGACTTCGAATTAGTGAAAAATGCTATGATATACTACGCATGAATGCACAAACTTTTCAAGGTTTGTGTGAAATTTTAGGAAGAGATTGTGATCTTCAAGACACATAACGTTCCATAGTTGAAGAGCAAGTTGCCAAATTTCTTCACGATCTATCACATAAAGTGAAGAGCTGTACAATTTTCTTCTTTTTACATCGTTTCGGTGAGATCATTAGTCGCCATTTTTATAGTGTGTTAAGATAAATAATTGTTAGAAGATCAATTCCTTTGACAATTTGATGGAACCCAAGTGTCTAACGAGGATGTAGCAAGATATCAGGGTAGAAAGGGTTACCCAACACAAAATGCATTGGCTACATGATCGTTTGATTTGAAATTTTCACCTACATATTACCAAGTTGGGAAGAAGCTGCTTTCAGATTTGAGAATAATAAAGGATGCTTTAACAAGGAACGATAACTTGAAAATCTCACAAGGTAACTTTAATTCAAATATATATTAGGATGTATTTTATATAATTTAAATATTTATAGTATATAATTAACATTTGTTATTGTTTATTAGGTAATATTATCTTCATGATACATGAATAGAAGTTGTCTGATTGCACCTTATAGGGGAGTGCGTTATCATTTAAAAGAATACTCTACTTGTCTCCTTGAAAATGCTAAAAAAAATTTGTTTAATTTGCGACATGCATCATTATGCAATGCTATTGAAAGAGCATTTGGTGTATTAAAAAGATTTCTTATCATAGCAAGTACTACAAGGCTCACTTATGTAGTTGACACACAAACTGAAATTGTTTGTGTGTTGTATTCTTCATAATTACTAAATGGGTGTTAATCTTGATGAAAGATTTATTGTTGAAGTCGATGAAGAGATTTTACATTCTCATTATGAATGTGTGACCCCTACTCCAAGAAAAAGAGATTATGCTGCTAGGCAAGGAGATATCATAAGAGAGTTTATACCATTAGCCATGTGGCAAAACTATGTCCAAATGTGACAGCTTTTGGGTTTATTATTGTCATATTGTTTAAGACTATGATGTCATGTTTCTATCACTTAAACATAAATGTTATGCAAATTTCTCTTTATAGTTTGACATTGCTCTCTATCTTTCAATAATTAATATTAGTATCTACACAATATTATATATGTGTGTTTTTGTCCTATTAGTTATAGCATGGCAAGATATCAAAGAGGAATGATAGAGATCCAAGCAAAGAAGTACAATAGACTAGTGTTATGGTTGATGCTTTGGTGGATGCTTTTTTACATCAAGTAAATATAGGTGGAAGAGTTAATGGAACTTTTACCTCTAAGGCATATGATGACATAGTGAAAGAGTTGATTGACAAATTTCACATAGAAATTAACAAGAATAAGGTGAAAAATCAACAAAAAACACTGAATTTTTTTTTTCCATGAATGCCATGACATATTTAAGAAGGATTGGGTGGTTTTGGGTGGAATGATTCTTTACACATATGGACAGTTGAACTAGAAGTTTGAGAACCACTCATAGTAGTAAATTACCAGTTTTTTGTGAGTTTAATTTTGTATTACATAATTATATATTTGTTGTATTACCATTTTTCTTGGTTTGTATTAGTCAAAACCTGCGGGTAAGAAGTGAATGACAACACCTATGCCTAACTACCCTAAGATGACACAACTTTAGGCTAAAGATAGAGCAAAAAGTGATCATGCTGAAATTGCAAGGGAGAAACGTGCTAGGTATGCTACATTGACCATTGTTGATGAGAATGATATGATGGTATCTAAAAATCTAGTTTCTTTGGAGAACTTTGAAGTCAAAGAAGGTGATCAAATGAGGTCATCAGAAATTAATGTCGTATGTTTTCTAGTGTTGTCACAAGATGTAATGTCTTCTAAAAGCAAGAAAAGAAAAGTAGCAAAAAATAATGGAATTGGGAATATAATACATCAAAAAAATATTATTTAATTCAATTCAATTCCATTCCTTTATTAGAAAGTGAAGAGGAAAATGAGATTGAAGATGCGCATACGCGTGAATGTTTTTTTTTTTTTTTTTAGTTTAGGCACATGGTAGTCGATGCGCCATTCTAGGTGGCAAAAAAAATTTTAATTTTTTTTAAAGATAATATAGACTAAAAACACAGGAAAAAAAATTTAATAAGTTAAGCTATTAGCTATGTCACCATTTTCTTAAAGATAGAGATTATTTAAAAGGGGTTCAAGTTTGAGGAATCATGGTTGTTGTGGGAGGAGTGTGGGAATGTGGTAATGGAGGCATGGCATAATGTGGGAGATGAGCAAATTGGATTGGTTGCTGTTAAGGAAAAAATAAAAAAATGTGGAGAGGAACTTATGGAATAGGGGTCGGCCAGAGCTAAACCTAAAGCTAGTGTTATCAAACAATTACAACAGAAACTTGATACTTTGAACGAGGCTGAAACTACTGAGGAGAGTAAGGCCGAATATCTGGAGGTGAGTAAAAAATTGGATGAGCATCTATTGAAGTAGGAAATTTATTGGGCACAAAGATCTAGAGTTTCGTGGTTGAAGCATAAGGATAAAAATACCGAATTCTTTCATTCAAAAGCATCACAAAGGAGAAGAAAAAATCACATTAAGGGTATTAAAAATGCACAAGACCAATGGGTGGATGAACTAGAGGATGTGGTCAAGGTAGCTTCTAACTACTTTGATAATCTATTTTGTGTAGGTTCTTGTGACTGGATAGAGGAGTGCCTGAGTGCAGTCACCAGAAAGGTAACTACTGACATGTAGGAGTTTTTATCCAATGAGTTTACAACTAAAGAAATCAAGGCGGCGTTGTTCCAAATGGGACTAACCAAGGTCCTTGGTCCGAATGGTATGAATGCCATTTTTAATCAAAATTTTTGGCATGTTGTGGGTGATAATGTGGTATTTGCTATGCTAGATTTTTTTGAATAATGGCATTATGATACTTGACATAAATCATACAAACATTATTTTAATTCCTAAAGTAAAAAATCTGGAAAAAATGTCAGAATTTAGACCAATTAATTTATGTAATGTGATTTATAAAATCATTTCAAAAGTGCTTGCAAACAGATTGAAGCAAGTGTTACCTCATGTAATTTATCCCTCTCAAAGTGCTTTTGCTCAGGGACGACTAATTACAGATAATGTTTTGGTGGCCTATGAGACATTGCATACTATGCACTCCAAGAAGAAGGGTAAAAAAGGCTCTATGGATTTGAAGCTTGATATTAGCAAAGCCTACGATAGAGTTGAATGACAGTTTTTACAAGGCATCATGCATAAGTTGGGCTTCCTAGATGTGTGGATTGAAAGGGTGATGAGTTGCATTACTACACCATCCTTTTCTATTCTTGTGAATGGAAGACCATATAGGGATGGCAATTTATGCCCAACCTGCAGGTACCCGGCCCGGCCTGACCCTAATGGGTCGGGTTTTACTTGATCCGATAAAGAATAGGGTCGGGTTTAGGTTAAAAAAAAAACCTGAAGCGGGTCCGGGTCAGGTCCGGTTTTGGCAAAAACTCGACCCAAACCCGAACCCGACCCAACCGGGTTAGCTAAATAAAAAATTACAAAAAAACCTACCTACCTACCTACCTACCCCCCCCCCCCCCACACACACACATATATATCACAACCTTTAACCTAAAACTCATTTCTCTCCTCTTTCTCAACTCAGCCGCCTCCCTCATCTCACCCTCACTAACTCTCACGCTCACTCAGACACTCACATCTCATCCTCACCCTTACTCTCACTCTCATTCACTCACTGACCCTCACTCTCATTCTCGTGGTGGTTGCCATTTTTGTCACAGAGGAGCACGGGATTGATGGTGAAAACCACTAGGGTACCCATAATCGTCACCAAATTCCTTGAGAAACTCTTCCTTTTCTGGGTCCATTTTTTTGGTTTAGATTTTTTCTACGACTGCAAAAGCGCGCTCTAGAGAAAGAGAGAACGAGAATCACGTGTGAGAAGTGGCAAGTGAAATAACGTAGGACGGTAGGACTACCTTTTTGGGTATTTGTTTGAGGATTCAATATGTAAAAATCGAAGTGAATGTTGTGTTAATGTAAAAATCTGTCTATAAATGATAAATGGAGTTTTGTTCCTCTCTCAGTAGTTTTTGTTTTTGGGTATTTGTTTGAGAATTAAATATGTAAAAATTAGAGTAAATGTTGTGTTAATGTAAAAATTTGTCCATAAATGTAAAAATCGGAGTTTTGTTTCTTCCATAAATGATAAATGGAGTTTAAGGATTTAATTTTAGCAAGACTGATAACAATGTTGATTGATTTGTGTTTGTGTTTGTGTTTGTTTGTTTGTTTTTTATTTTTTATTTTTTTTTAATAATATGATTGGGTTGGATTGGGCCACGGATTAGGCCTAGAAGTGGCTAGACGAGGCCCGTGGAGACCCTGCGGGCCGAGTTTGGGGCTAAAAAAAAACGGGTTGGGTCCGGGTATCAAAAAACTAGGCCCAAACCTGACCCGTTGCCATTCTTAAGACCATATGGCAATATTATTCCATCTAGGGGAATTCGACAAGGGGATCTTCTCTCACCGTATTTGTTTTTGTTGTATGCAGAGGGATTCACTTTTCTACTAGCAAAGGCTGAAGTAGATGGAAGCATTAAGGGAGTGTCAATTTGTAGAAGAGCACCTAGAATTTTTAATCTCCTTTTTGCAAATGATTTTTTGTTATTTTGCCAAGCAACTCAAAATGAAGCTATGACCATTAATGAGATGCTTCAACTTTATGCACATGCATCGGGTCAAAGTATCAATTTGGAGAAGTCTTCAGTGTATTTCAGTAGCAATACAACAAATAGTCAAAAACAGGATATGCTGAGGATCTTGGGTGTTAGGGAGGTTGACCGGTTTGAATCATATTTGGGGCTACCAACTCTAACTGGGTGAGCCAAATACCATACTTTTTCCTTTTCAAAGGATAGAGTGTGGAAAAAATTACAAGGTTGGAAAGGTATACTTCTATCTAGAGCTGGTAAAGAAATTCTCATAAAGGTGGTGGCTCAATTTATTCCCACTTATACGATGAGTGTATTTCAAATTCCAATGAAATTATGTGATGAACTGGATACTTTATGTGCAAAGTTTTGGTGAGGACAAGTTGGGAATGAAAGGAAAATTCATTAGAGAAGTTGGGATAAGCTGTCAACCTCAAAGAAAGATGACGGAATGGGCTTTCATGATCTTAGAGCGTTTAATCTAGCCATGCTAGCCAAGCAAGGGTGGATAATGATCCAAGAATCTGATTCATTGCTCTATCGGTGTTTTAAAACAAGATACTTCCCATGGACTTCTTTCTTGAGGCAGTTGAATCACCAAATAGTTCCTATGTATGGAAAAGCATGCTAGCAGCCTACCAATCCTTAAGTCCAGTCATTGTTGGAGAGTGGGGAATGGTTGTTCAATTCGGGTTTAAGGTGACACATGGATTCCTAATTTTCCATCACATAGAATACTTCATTCGCCCAATGATGATGTTGAAGGTTGGGTTGTGGCAGACCTCATTGATCATGAATTACAAAAATGGAGGATTGAAGTAGTGATGGCATTTTTTCATGAGGAGGAGACTGATGCAATATGTAAAATTCCCCTTAGCTGAAGGAGTGTGTCTGATTCCATTTCATGGTTGCATAATAAGAATGGAAAATTCATTGTTAAATCAGCATATAGGGTTGCACAACAGGTTTTGAAGGTTGGAAGAGGGGCTGAAAGTTCTAATGGGAGGTTCGAGAAGCAAGTTTGGGTTGCCTTGTGGAAGCTTAAAATTCCAAACAAGATCAAAGAGTTTGGATGGAGAGCGTGGCATGATATTTTGCCAACAAGATTGAACCTGACCAAGCGAAGGATTATATCAGACAGTATGTGCCCGATTTGCTGTAGATGTCCAGAATCAACAATTCATGCGCTTTGGGAGTGTGCCGCTGCACAAGATGTGTGGGCTAGCAGTGTTAAAATTCTACAAAAGGGATGCACGGGTTAGAATGATTTGTTGCACTTATTGGAGTACCCACTAGACTGATTGTCTTTGGAGGAAGTGGAAGTCTTTTTGATTCAAGCTTGGCTCATTTGGAATAGGCGCAAAAGTGTTATTCATGGTGGCACATTCATTGATCCAGGGACTCTTAATCAGAGGGCAACAGAGTATTTAGAAGAGTACAAACATGCTCAATAGCAACTTCATGCAGAACCAGTTATGCATAACGGGAGGACAAATTGGGAACCACCTCCAGAATCAGCTTTTAAGTTGAACTTTAATGCAACAATTTTTTTTTTTGAGTTGAACAGGACTGACATTGGGGTTATAATCCGTAATTACAAAGGCAAAGTCATGGCAGCCGTGTCTGCAAGAGGGCCAGCAGTACATAGTAGTGAGGAAGGTGAGCTGTTAGCATGTAGAAAGGCTGTTGAATTCGCTATTGACGCAGGTTTTTCCAGGTTGGTTCTTGAGGGAGACAATGTTAATGTAATATAAGCTATTTTATCCCAAGAAGCCAACATATCTTTGTTGGGGAATGTCATGGAAGATATTAAACATCTCATTAGGGGCTTACAGTGGGTATCTATTTCTCACACAAGGCGTAGTGGCAATAAGGTGACTCATGTGTTAGCGCAACATGCTAGAACTATGATTGAGGATTTGTATTAGATAAAGGATTCTCCTCTTTCAGTCATTGAACAATTGTATCAAAATGCTTGCCTTTTATAAATGAATGAATGCAGTTTTCCTTAAAAAAAAAAAAAAAAAAAAAGAAAGAAAAAAAAGATAGAGATTATTTGACACAATATTAAAAAGTAAAAAGGTTTGGCAGGGACCAAATTCCCGTAAGAGTGTAAAGATAGACTAAAATGGTAAATTATCGTTTTTTACCCAAGCCAAAAACCCTGCCGTCCCTCACTTGAAAGTTTTACCCTTCCCTCCTTCATCGTCATCATCACTCCAATTGAGCCCTTTCGTTTCCGAGAAAATGAAGTCCCACAACTCCAACACACCAAAAAATTTCCCATCACTCAAACAACCCCCTCAACTCAATCCCCAGCTCCAAGAAGCCTTCTGCAACCTCCAAAACCATTGCTCCAATCTCCTCCAATATCTCCCAAACCCCTCTTCCCTCAAAACCCACTTCCAATCCGCTCTCTCCAACCTCCAAAACCACGCAATACACACTCTTGACCCTTCTTCTTCTTCTTCTTCTTCTTCTTCTTCTAACAAAAACCCCGTTTGGGCTCGAATTGCCAAACCCAACAATTCCCAGTTCACGGCTGTTCGCCAATCTGGTAGTGTCGGCGGCCTGTCGACTGAGGCCATTGAAGAGCGGCTGGGGGGCGTGCCTGTGTACGCGCTGAGCAATGCCTCTGAAGAATTTGTGTTGGTTTCGGGTGTCTCGACCAAGAACAAGAAATCTCTGGGGCTGTTTTGTTTCAAGAAAGAGGACGCTGAGGCGCTTCTTGAGCAGATTAAGAGCTTGGATCCCAATATGCAAACTGGCTCCAAAGTGGTTGCTGTTGCTCTCAATAAGGTTTTAACTACCGATAACAACCGCATTTTTTTTTGTGCCTCTAAACTTATTTTGTGTACGAACCTAAGTGGATAAAATATTTGGTGGAGTCTTAATGAATGCTTTTTTTTAAACAGGTTGTTCAGTTGAAGCTTGATGGGGTGGCTTTCAGGCTGATTCCGGAGTCTTCTCAAGTCAAGAATGCGCTTAGGGTGAGCAATTTATTCACATATAGTTATGATAAAATAAGTATACTTGCGGCTTTGAGCTTTGAATTTTATTTTCTGATAAATTACAAGTCCACTTGTGCTCATGTGAGAACTAGAAAGATGTTATATTAATGTAGATAACAGTGGTCTGGGGTTTCGTACTTTAATATGCTATTTTTTTTTTCTTGAAGTTATGATGTCGATAATTCCTCTTTATTTTGTCTCTTGTTTGACAACATATTTTGTCTGTTTTCCCTCACCTCAAACTACATAAGTTGGAGTTTCCATAGTTTTTTTTTCCTTAGATCTAAAATTCTTGAACATTTATATTTTTATTGCATTGATTCTAACCCTGACTTTCACCTATAGACGCCATGGGTAGAATAGAAACTTCTCTCTTCCCCTCAGTGGAAGCTTAGGGCCTGTTTGGATTTTTTTTTTTTTTTCATAGCTCATCACTCCTCACTCAATTTTCATCACTCATTACTCATCACTCATTACTCATCACTTATCACTCATCACTCTAAAATATCACATCCAAACGACATTATCACTCAGTTACTATCATTCAATATTTTTCACACTATTTGTGGACCCCATGTCTGTCACTGTGCAGCTTTTTGCTTTTTACTTTTTTTTTTTTCTTTTTTCTTCACTGGTTCGGTCTGCATATGTTCTTCTTTCTTTTTTTCAATTTTTTTTTTCAAGATGAGTGCAGACCGAACCCAACCAAGTGAAGAAAAAAAAAAAAAAAAGAAAAAAAAAAAGAAGAAGAGTAGTGTGAAGACGTGAAGACCGAACCCAGAAAGAAAAAAAAAAGGGGAGAACCGAACCCAGTGAAGAAAAAGAAAAAAAAAAAGAAAAAAAAAAGATTGAAGACGTGAAGACCAAACCCAGAAAAGAAAAGAAAAGAAAAGAAAAAAAAAAAAAAGCCCAGACCGAACTCAGGGGGAAAAAAAAAAAAAAAGAGGTTGACCGGTCAAAAATTGCGGCTGAGTGGGTCCCCTGTGTGTGTTTAATTACAAAAATGCCATTGAGTTATGAGTTATGGAAACTGAAAATAGCCAAAATGTGTTTTCAGTTTCCATAATTCATAACTCAAAAATCAGAGAATTGAGTGATGGAAACAGAGTTATGGAAACAGAGTTATGGTGCTCCCAAACGGATACTCAGTTATGGGTCTCACCATTTTTGAGTTATGAGTTATGAAAATAAAGTTATGAGTTATGAAAACAAGAAATCCAAACAGCCCCTTAGCTACCTTTGAAATTCCTAGGAAACAATTTTCTAAGAAAATGCTGGCAAATATGCTTCAATTTTCTTGGGCTGTTAGTGGAAGGTGCAGCTTTCATGCTATTCAAGCAAAGGGAAGCTGTCATATGACATGGCACTTTATACTGTTCTCTGTTGCTCACACCTGTTCTATCCAAAAGTAGGTTTGAATCAAAGTAAAAACAAAATCTGTAAAACTGTTTGGTTTTGTTTTAAGTTTCAACCATATTAGTTATTTTGTTTTGGTAGGTATGAGTCGATTAGTAGAATCATGGGCAACATGGACAAGTAAAAGTTGTATTTATTAAATGAAATATCATTCATGAAACATTTAGGAAGTATTGAAGGAACGAACCCATATTGCTATAATGCTATGAAATTGACAGTGCTTTAACAAAACAATCTCATGGTTTGACCTTAATCAACTTATGATAGAAAAACTACTAAACTTGTTCTTATTTTATAGGGTCCACGTGTGAAGTCCAATTGAAGTAAAAGTCGTGTGTTTTAAAGGTTTGGTACAAGTCATAAGGGTTAAAACAGATTTTTATATTTTTTATTTATTTTATTTGTTATGGTCAATTTTGTACTAAAGGAAAAATTTATATATTTTGTGATTTTTGCGTATTAAGGGTATTTTGGTTCTAAAGTTGAGTTAATATTTTATTAGGTTTTTAGTTTACTAGTTAAATTAATGGTTCGTTTGGATTGAGGGAGAGGGAGGGAGAGTAAAGTAGAGTAGATTTAGCTCAAAATTAGCATATTTTCAGCCAATTCTACTCTACTCCCCCTCATTCTCCCCTCCCCTCCATCCAAACGGGTTCTAAGAGTCCTAATTTCACTAGGACAAGGAAGATTCTTCATATATATATATATATATATATATATATATAGAGAGAGAGAGAGAGAGAGAGAGAGAGAGAGAGAGAGATGGGTTCAAGTTACACCTGGTATAACTTCATAAGAGTTATACATTTTTTTAACCATAGATTGTAAAAAGATTTAACGGTGAGAAAGAAACCACTTGATTATATAATTAATATTCCAAAATTTAATGCCCACCACATTAATTTATTCTTTACTTTCCAAAATTCTATACATTCTCACCCAAAAGTCCAACCTTTTTTTTCTCTCTAAACTCACCTCTTCTCTCTCCACCGTCCCTAGCCCTGGTAGGTTGCGTGGGCCATAAAATTACTAACTATCTGGATTTATTGCAAGGAAAAGATTTGTTGTCATGTTTGCTAGTTAAATTGTCCTAAATGGTTTGTGGCTGTGGAAGAAAATAGCAAACCACTCCTAAAGAAACCTGTGAAAAAAGAAGAGGGAGAAAAAAAATTGGTTCTATCATCCATGTTCATGGCAATGGATGTGAGAAAAATTTACTATAAATTTTCTGAGTCCAAGTTAGTTGTTTTGCGCTTCACCTTCTAATATTCTTCTTTTGTGTTCAAACATTTGAGACACAAAACATATAAATTCTTGATTTTAAGGGGAAATTCTACAAAATGAAGATTCTCTGGTAGATAGAGATAAAAGAAGCCCTGAAAGGTTTGAAAGCTCTTGAACAATTTCACCTTTGAAATTCTTGAAACTCATTCGTCCAAGTTTTTTTCTTTTGCTGAGAAGATATATGTGGAAGTTAAAAGCAACCTTGCAGTCAATAGATTAGGGGGAGAGATTGGAGCTCTGGCAGTAGAGTTGAGCTTAGAGAAAGAAAGGGAAGGACTTTTTTTTTTTGATATCAAAGGGAAGGACTTTTGGGTGAGAAGAGTGAGAGTATAAAGTAATTTTGGAAAGTAAAGAATAAATTAATGTGGTGGCCATTAAATTTTAAAACATTAATTACATAGTCAAGTAGTTTATTTCTCACCATTAGATTTTTTTAAAATCTACAGTTAAAAAAAGTTGTAACTTTTGTAGAGTTACACCAGGTGTAACTTGAACCCATCTCATATATATATATATATATATATATATATGTGCTCAATAGGAGATGGAGTTGATTAATAAAATTATTGAGTGTTTTGAGTATTGAGGCACGTTGGCCTTCAGATTCTTTTTTTCTTCTTTTCCTTTGTACTGTTCAAGCACTGTTCACTGGCAGAATTCACAGATTTTTTTTTTCTTTAAAACAATTCTATTTTTCTTCCCTTTTCAACCATAAATTAAATATCTTCTGTTCTGAACTGTAACCTTTCTTCTTAAGGGTTCAAAACCCAAAATCCACAAATCTTTTTAAACCTAAACCCACCACAACCACGTGCAGGCAAGTTGTCATACGACAATTTGATATGCAATCCCAAAATCCTACGAGTTCTTTGTTGAAATAATCTGTTTTTTTTTTTTTTTTTTTTTTTTTTTTTTAAAGGGAAGAATAATTTTATTGAAAAGAGACTACTTCATGAAGAGAGACATGAAGTGGCCTAAAGAATTGCAATTGAAAAATATTTACATATGAATTGACTCTATGAATTTTTGAATAGAATTACTATCTGTAAGACCCATAGCAAAGGACCTCTCATATATAGAACTAATGAAAGGTGCTAGCAATTGAGTTGATGTGCACTCCACATCTTCAGAAGTGCATCGATTTCTTTCTAGCTAGATAGTCCATAGAACACATAGTACAAGGTTCCAAACAGCTGACAAACAATTAGATCCCCCAATCCGCTATCCCCATAATAAATTGGAACCTTCTCCATTAATACCCACTAAATCCCAAACATCTGAAAAATATAACACCAGAAGTCAAAAGCCACACTAGTGTATCAAAAGGTGGTCCACAGCCTCCTTATTGCATCGACACATGCAACCAACACCTTTGTATAACTCCTCTTTATAAGGTTATCACAAGTAAGAATTTCCCCCCGGGCTGCTGTCCTTACAAAAAAAGAAATTCTACGAGGAGCCTTAACCCTCCATATGGCTTTCCAAGGGAAAGAAATTGAAGATGAACCTTGTAAGGTCTCATAAAAAGGTCTCAAAGTGAAATCCCCATTACTCTTTAGATCCCATTTCATCCAATATTCCCCCGCTCCCTAGTGGGAATATAAGATTCTGGCAAATTCCTCATCAATCTCCCTGTCATTAAAATTCCTCATGAACCCAACACTCCAACTCCTCTGCCCCCACCTCATGTCTCTCCAACAAAGCTTCCACAGAAGGATCCTTATCCAATGCAGCTTAAAATAACACTGGAAACCTCATCTTTGAAGGTTGATCCTCACGCCAACAATCATACCAGAATCTGACTATCAGAGGCCACCTCAAACCAAAAGCACTGTAAAAAAAAAATGATCTCCCTGCATTCTAATACCTTTCCACAACCCACAACCCACAACCAAGAGAACCTTGTGCAGGTTTTGAATACCACCTACCCCACTCCTTCCCATACTTCGCAGTAATTACTTGTCTCCACAATTGGTCCCCCGCCAACCCAAATCACCATAAACACTTATCCAACAAAGATTGATTAGAAGTAGTAAGTTTCCGAATCCCCAACCCTTCACTAGTCAAGGGAGAACACACTATATCCCATCCAACCAAATGATGTTTGAACTCCTCTCCCCAGAGAAAATTCCACCATAGCCTCTCTTGCCAATCACTTGAAAAAAATTTTCTTATAAAATCATGATGACAAATGGAATAAAAATCCTAGTTTAAGGCTTTTTCTCAAGATTAAAGTACTTTAAACATTTATGCGAGAAGGTGAATTTAATGGGTGAGAAGGTGAATTCAATGGAAGCAAAAATCAAAGAATTATACACCATGCAAGAAACTTTGAACAAATTGCAAGTTGCTATTTTGGCTCAATATCTTCATAAAATAGCAACTTATCAAGAACTTAGATAAGTTAGAGAATAGTTTATCCCCGGCCTTGTTGGAAAAAATTGCACCTGTTACCGCCTTCAAAATTTGATGGATGTGGAGCTGACTATTTGCAGATTGGTTCAATACCTCATTCGTAGCCTTAAACAGAGAAACCCAGCCTTATGATTCACCATAGGTCCAACTTCAAGAAAAATTAAAGGAATGTGTTACAAGGACATTAGTGACAACAAAGGAGTGTAAGTTGAAGAAGATTGATCATGGAATGAAAAGATGAAGGAAGATGTTGATGACTTGATGTTACTGCTATGTATTAATTCAAGGAGTGTAAGTTGAAAATTCCTCCAATAACTGATTTTATTATTTCAGATGAATTTAATAATGTGGTAGGAAAGAATGATTCTTTATTCTTGATTCTTCTGATGGTGATTGAAGAATTGGTAGAAGTTTCAAGTTCAGAGGTTCTTAGACTTCAACACTATAAAACTTGAGTGTTTTTAAACTAGGGGAGAATGATGTAGCCATGGAAGATGGATTTGCTGTTATTTTGCAAATTTTCTAATCCAAGAATTATATTTTGGGGTTTGCCTGTGAAGAGCAATTGAAGTAAAAGTCATTTGGTTTTAAAGGTTTAGGTCTGATCCTTTTAGGGTTAAAACATATATTTATTTTTTATTTGGGTTGTTATTTTATGGTCATGGTTAATTTTGTAGTCGGGCAAATCTGCAATTTTTGCTATTCGTGCAAATTATCGATTAAGGGTATTTTGAATAGTTTAGTTAAGTCTAAAATTTCTAGGAGATCCAAAGTATTTTAAGTTTTATTTTCTTTGCGACTAATGGACCAAGTTAATCTTTTTTTAGGTTTTTAGTTTACTAGTGAAATTAGGAGTCCTACAATTGTGCTAAGTGTATTCAAAGGAGATAGAGTTGATTAATAAAATTATTGGGTGTTTTGAGTATTGTTGGGTTTTTTTTCCCCTTCCTCTTTCATGGTGTTGTTCGCAGGTACAATTCATGTGACTCTTCACATATTTTTTAAAAATATTTTTTTTCCAACCATAAATTAAATATTTTCTATTTTGAACCTTAACCCTTCTTCTCAAGGGGTTCTAAACCCAAAATCCACAAATCTTCTTAAATCTAAACCCACCACAATCACATGCGGGCAAATTCCTCAATCACACGTGGACAAATTCCTCAATTTAGTATGAATCCTATGTGAACAAGGTTCCCTCTTCTCTCTCTCTCTCTCTCTCTCTCACTCTCTCTTTTTTTTTTTTTTTTTTTTTTTTTTTTTGCGAGGTTCGGAAAAGGTGATTAGTAGGCAGTCTTCAAGTTTTTTAGGCTGATTCCGACTTATATAGTATTTCCTTTTTTATTTCCCTTTACTTCCTCTTGTTGGAGGAATATGATTACTTAATGTATGCCTATTTAAGTGTGCTTTAACTTGGGGAAGTAAACTTAATGACAAAATGAATTTGTTGACTTCTTCTGTATTGTTACCAAGTCTGAGAAACTTTCTAAGCCAACAAATATAAGATCAATTTACAATTTTTCTGACTCCATTTAACAACACCTTCCTTTTGTGTTCAAATTTTAATTTTTATGATTTGCTTGATGAGAAATCAAAGTATAAAGAATTTCTAGAATATTTGAACCACCAATATTATGATATTAATAATTTCTGTGTGGATATCCTCTTGGTGTGTGTAGGAAATGGAAAAGATTGGTATTTCTGATGATGGCTTCTCGGGGGTTCCAGTTTTTCAGGTTCTTTTCTTAATGCCCAATATTTTTTTTTGATAAGTAATAAAAATACATTAAAAAGAAGAAGGGTGTCAACTGAGTATGTAGGAAGTATACATCAGGGACAAAAACAAATCAAGTGCATAAAGTACAAAGTCCATGAAACCATGGGCTAAAGAAAAAGAACAAAAGCCTAGCATTGCAACCCAATCAAGAAGAGTCTTAAGGAGGAGGAGTTTAAGATCTGAAACTAATCTCTCTAAATCCTCAAAATGCCGGTTATTCCTTTCCCGCCAAATGCACCACATCAAATAAGGGGGCACAGCCATCCAAATAGGAGCATTCTGGTGCCTTTTCTTAATGCCCAATATAAATGATTTATTGGCTGCTTTGATGCTACAATGTATATTTTTCTACTGATCGAACAAGGGGCTTTTTTTTTTTTTTGGTTTGGTTAGCATTCATGCTACCAAGAGGATTTGAACTCCTACCCTCACCCACCACCCATACTTACTGCTGGAGTAGTGGGGGAAGTACTATTTGGCCTAAAGGCTTTTGGCCTGAGAGAACAAAGAATGTTTCATTTATTTATTTATTTTTGTTTGTCTATCAGAAAAAAAAGGAAAATATTTTTTTTTCATCTTAGGGAAAAAATAAATGGATGAAGCATTTACCACTGTAGACCTTAATGAGAATAGAACTAGAATTAATTTTGGGAAATCATGGTTGACAATTTGAGCTTCGTTATGTGGTTAGCCTAGAGGAAGCTGAGATGCATTCTTCATTAAGAAACCTTTTTTTTTTTTTTTTGGTGAGGGGGGAGGGGGAGATGCAGCAACTTAATGTACATGTTTGAGGAAGGTCCTACGTATTTGCATTATTTGGAGTCTCTTGGGTTATGCCAATGATGGGTCCCATGCTTTCTTATTGGCAAGGGAAGTTTCATCATTGTAGAGGTGGTGAAATATGGAAGGTGGCCCCATTATGCTTTATGTGAGAAATCTGGCAGTGTATAACAGGAAATTTCAAGGGGTCAACTATCCTTGTCTTGTTGTAAAAAAGCCTATGCTGAGATGTTTGTATGAATGGATGGCTTCCCTTGGCAGTATTCCTTCTTGTCAATTTTTAGATTATAGACTTCTCTTAATGAAATTATTCCTATGTATCAAAAAATGTTTGAGGAATTTGGATACTTAAAACTCTAGATCGGATTTGGCATGCTTAAAACTTTTTGTTTTTTGTTTTTGTTTTTTTTTTTTTTTTTTATTTACTGTGAAGATAGAATTTTTATTGATTAAAGGGTTTGCAATACACCCTCTAAGAGTATACAAGACCAAAATATTATAGCCCCACCTCTTTGGCCTATGGGTTACGTAACCGTATAATAGTAAAAAAGAAACATTACAAACAAAAGGCTGGTCACGTAGCTACTTCATTAGCTTGTCATGGTTTGGCCAGGTCTCTGTTCCAACGCTGATAGTCCTGTAAGAGAGTTGACGCACCTTGAAGAATGTCTACCTCTTTGGCCTATGGGTTACGTAACCGTATAATAGTAAAAAAGAAACATTACAAACAAAAGGCTGGTCACGTAGCTACTTCATTAGCTTGTCATGGTTCGGCCAGGTCTCTGTTCCAACGCTGATAGTCCTGTAAGAGAGTTGACGCACCCTGAAGAATGTCCTTTGGCTGGGACTGTTTTTCCTCAAAGCAGAACCTGTTCCTGGCATTCCAAATGGCCCATGCCACTGTCACCCAAGTCTCCATTTCCTTCCCTGTGAGCTTTTCCTCCAACTGTTGAACCAGGCAGTAGAAATTTTGCACCACTATTCCACATTTCTGCAATCTTCCTTGCGCCATTGCCCATATGTTTCTGGCCATGGGGCACTCCCAGAGCGCATGTCCAACTGTTTCATCAGTTTGTCCGCAGATTGAGCACAGTGGGTCTATAGGCACTTTTCTGCGGTAGAGGTTGGCGCGGGTGGGCAGGTTGTCGGTGCACGCTCTCCACACAAAATTCCGGACCTTTGGTGGTACATTCATCCTCCAAATCCTATTCCAAAACCTCTTCTCTTCGCCTACCGTCGAATGTTCAACTCCTACCCTTCGGTGCAACTGAAGGGCCACTTGATAGGCAGTCTTAACCATGAACTGCTGGGCTTTGTTTTCTCTCCAGTATAGTTTGTCTCTCGTCCGAGTGTTACTGAGTTGAAGACTCAGAATTCATTTTGTGTGGCTTGCCTGAACGTGGCCTGTATCGAGGGACGATTCCATTGCATGGATTCATGGTGGATGAGGTCCCCCACTGTCAATGCAGTGTTGGCACCTGGCTTGAACAGAGGGGGGTGTGGCAGCCACTTATTGCTAGTAATCTTTATGCTCTGCCCATCTCCAACCTTCCACATAGACCCCACCCGAAGTACATCCCTTACAGCTAGCAAGCTATGCCACATGAAGGAGGGATTGTGGCCTAACTTGGCATCCATAAATGAACATCGAGGAAATACCTGGCTTTGTAGACCCGATAGAAGAGGGAGTGGGATCCGGTAACCAAGCGCCATGCTTGTTTCGCTAGCATAGCAAGGTTGAAAGCATGAATGTCCCTAAATCCCATTCCACCCCTATTTTTTGGCGTGCATAGTCTCTTCCAATTAATCCAATGGATCTTTGTTTCATTTCGTGTTTGCCCCTGCCAATATTTTGCTAGGATTGAGTTGATATCTTCACACACACTTCTTGGGATTTGGAAGATGCTCATAGAGTAGGTGGGAATTGCTTGGGCCACGGACTTGATCAATTTCTCCCTCCCCGCCTTTGATATGGTCTTTTCCTTTCACCCCATCACCTTTTTTGTTATCCTCTCTTGTAGTTCCTTAAACGTGCCCACCTTTGATTTACCCCCAACCATAGGCAGCCCAAGATATTTTTCACAGCTAGTCATGACTTGTGCCCCCATCAATGTCTGAATAGCTTCCATATCCCTTCGGCTTGTATTTTGGATAGAAAAGAGTGTGGTCTTTGCCCTATTAATAACCTGCCCTGAGGCCTCCTCATATTGCGTAAGGATATCAAGCAATTGGCGGCATTCTCCAATTTTTGCTTCACAAAATAACAGGCTATCGTCTGCAAAGAGGAGATGAGAAATTCGGACTCCACTCCGGCAAGAGTAAATACCTTTCAATGTATTTGTATTGGCTGCCTTTCGGATCAAGGAGGACAAGCCCTCGGTACAAAGCAGGAAGAGGTATGGAGACAAAGGATCACCTTGTCTAATGCCTGGGTTGGTGTGATGAAGCCCTATGGTTCCCCATTAATGAGGATTGAATATGTGGCTATTTTCACTGTTTCCATAGCCAAGTTCACCCATTGTTCAGGCAGCCTTATTTTTAGCATAATCTGCCGTAGGAACTCCCACTCCACTTTGTCATAGGCCTTGCTTATGTCAAGTTTCACTGCCATGTGACCGGTCTTTCCTTTCCTCCTATTTCGCATACGATGGAGCATTTCAAATGCAATAGTAGTATTATCTGTAATAAGTCTATCAGGAATAAAAGCACTTTGGGCATCAGAAATAACATTGGGTAAAATGGATTTTATCCGGTTAGCTAGGACTTTCAATATAATCCGTGAAACAACATTAGACAGATTTATGGGCCGGAATTCAGTGATATATTGTGGGTCATTCTTTTTGGGAATGAGGACAATATGTGTGTAATTTATTTTCTTCAAGCATCTCCCAGAGTGTAGAACAGATAATACAGCAAGTGTTACATTATGTCCAACAATGTGCCAATATTTTTGGAAAAAGAAGGGAGACATACCATCAGGACCTGGTGGTTTTGATGGGTGCATACTGAAGAAAGCCACCCCTACTTCCTCCTTAGTGTAGGGTTGAGTTAGTGAGTGGGCCATTTCTTGAGTCACTACCTTGTCAACTGCCTCCAAGACTCTTTCTATGTTCCTTGGCCGAGTTGTGGTAAATAGATTGGTGTAATATTCCTCAGCAATATTGCTGATTCTATTCATGTCTGCCTGCCATACACCCTCTCTATCATTCAGCCCTTCTATATGTTTCTTCATATGTCTCTGGCTTGCCCTTTGGTGGAAGAACCTAGTGTTTTTTCCCCTACCTTAAGCCATATGGACCTAGACCGCTGCCTCCAAAACACTTCTTCATGGTGCAACAGAGTGTTGATTTTGTTCCTCAGCTCATTAATTCTATGTAGGTTCTGTCCATACTCTTGCTCCATTAACTTCCCAGGTTCCTGTTGTTTTGCATTGAGACGGGTCCGTGTGTTGCCAAAAGTATGTTGACTCCATGCTACCAGGTCTGATCGGCATTTCTTTATTTTCTCAAACAAACGGTTCATGGGGCTACCCATGGCTTGTGAGTGGGTCCAAGATTCACGGATTATTTGTTCACACTCTAGGTGCGACACCCATTTTTCTTCAAACCGGTGCAGCTTGTGTTGTCGGTGAGGAGTAGGAGCAGCAGCCGGTGTAGTGTCTAGTAATATCGGGTCATGATCGGAGTAGGAGGCCATCAAGTGGGTCACCTTCGCTCTTGGGTGTAACTCCGACCATTCTGCCGATGCGCATGCTCTATCCAATTTCTCCTCCACGAAATCTTCTTCACCTCTCCCATTGCGCCATGTAAACCTGTATCCATTGTAACCAAGGTCTATTAGTCCACAAAAAAGCAAAGCACTCTGGAATTCTACCATGGGAGGTAGTGGCTTAGGTAGTTGGCCATTCTTCTCGCTAGAGCTAGGTATCTTGTTATAGTCACCAAATACACATCCAAGGTAGTATAGAGTGACTACGAAGGTGTCTAAGTAACCTCCATGTCTCCGGTTTTTGTTGTTCATCGGGGTATCGGTATATGCCTGTTGGTCTCCATGGTTTGTCCTGATGGATGGAGGGACCCGTGTGTCAATGTGATGAGGGGAGTAAGTATACATGTCAACAACCAGTTCAGCTTTCCAGAAAAATGCCAAGCCACCTCGTCTACCTTCACTGGATACCGCTAACATCCCTTGAAATCCCAACTCTACCTTCATTGGTTCCATCTCTTTGACTGTCATTTTTGTTTTCATGAGAAACAGAATGGTGGGAGCTTTATTTCTCACCAATTCGGCAAGAACCTCAACTGCCCAGCGGTTCCCAAGCTCCTGGCAGTTTTTACTGATGATGATCAATGTGATCGGCAGGGCAGTGCTGCAGCCTCCACCGTTTGGACAGTAGGGTGTGTTGTGCTGGCCTCACCCTTAAGCTGTTTGTTTTTTGCTTTGTCAACCTGGTCTTCGTGGCTGTTTGCATGGTTGGAGTGTCTTTTTTTCCCCACTGGATTCGTGTATTCTTATGTGGTTGAAGGTTTTTTGGTTGATAGTTTTTTTGGTCTTTCAACTCTTTTCCATGTGGCTTGATGTTTGACCCGTGGGTCCTCTGTTGGTGTACATGGAGTTGCAGATGGGGGTGTGGTTGTAATGTTGGTCTTTCCATATTGACAGGTACACAGTAGAGCTCCCCCTCATAATGATCAGTTTCCATAATGGGTTGGTTTTGATTTGATGTAATATTTTTTTTCGGAAATATTGGGTTAGCTGGTAACATATATGGAGAGGATAATGGTGTAGTTAAATGCATTAAATGTTGTAACGTACGTGTCGGGCTTGGCTGGGCAGTTTCCGGAATTTTCGTGCTTTCCTGATCCATACTGCATGTGTTCGTAGGTTTTGCTGGTGGTGTTGTTGGTTCTGTCGCTGCGTTATGATCTCGCCGGTTCTGATCTGGGCTCCTCTGTTTTTTCCTTGGCACTTCAAGCTTAAACCGAGTACCAGCCTTTAGCCAGTCCCCATACGGTCTCCCTTTCTTGTCCGTCTCGGTCGCCGACTCACACTCCTTCATATCATGGCCGATTCTCCCACATGCGAAACACCAACCCACTAAACGCTCGTATCGGAACGCTACTTTGGCTTCATTGCCCTCTGGACTGACTATAGGACCACCTCTCCGCTACGGTCTGTCTAATGGCACCTCCACTCGTATATGAAGGAAGCGGGCTTGATCCGTTTTGATGCCTTTGCAATCTACTTCCAATGTCATGACTGTCTTCCTCAGTTGTTAAGTCAAATGGCAGCCCCCAAACTTGGACCCACATAGGTAGGTGGGTGAAGTTCACTGTTCTCACTGTCATACCCTTTTCGCACCTCCGCAGGGCAAGAATTTGGTTGTCAAAACACTAAGGACCATTATTCCAAACCCAATTTAGCTGGCTCTCCATGGAGAATTTAAATTGTAATAGACCATCTCTGACTTCCACCACCTTTATGTCGTCTCCCATTTTCCACATTGATGGCAGTAGATTCTTGGTGGCTCTCATATTGATCGATCTGGTTGTAAGGAATTTTCCAATCAAGCTTAGAGAGTATTCTTCCAATATCTCTTTTCTCCTGACTGGTCTTATTGTGATGGCTTCATCTTCTTCCGTTGTTAACTGCAATTTTTGAATACGATCTAAGAAATCAGAGTCCATGGCGCTCTGCCTAAGGTAGGGAAGCCCCTAATGGCAGTGGCTCTCTAATCCCGTAGGTACAAGCCAAGGAGAAAAGAGAGGAATAAGACTCACTCACGGTGATGTGATTGGGGTTCTCCTGTTATTATCAATATAGCATCCTCATCTTCTCTTTAATTCTCTCCATAATCTTTTTTTTTTCTTCTAGATTTTCTTATAAAATTTTTCAATACCTATTAGCAAGAACTAGAGGTTAATGGAGATTGGAGAGAGAGGCCTCCAGAGGAGGAAGAAGAGGGAACTCTACCATCACAAATGGCAACTCTAGGAAGCGCTACTGGTAAATGGACAGTAATCTTTTGGTCCCAATCATGGGCAGATCAAAAGTTTTTCCTTTGAAATTAAAGCTTTTGAACTTATCTTAGAAGTAGGGGGTCAATTTTCTTTGTGTACATCCTTTTACGGGGAAAACAAATATTTATGGTTGCTTTTCATGGGAAAGGAGTGCTAAGTGGTTGTTAGATGCATTGATTGATTTGGTGCTATAGAAACACATAAAATAGTTTGTCAGAACGACTAGTGACGATGTCACCTCACAAATTGTTGAATTAAGAAAACTCCTTGAGCCTGAGCAGTATTGCAATCATGAAACCTTGATTAACAAATCGCCAATCAGAGCAAAACCAAGTGAGCACAGGCGATAACACTGGCAAAAGCACTAGTGGACAAAGGACTTATACGGCCACGTTAGAAGGTGAGCAGCAGAACTCCGGCCACAGTAACAAAAAAGGAAAAATGGTGATTTTGGGTAAGCCTATTGAGTGATAATTGAAATTCTTGTCTAAATTTGAACTTGCCTGTATAGGGTGAAGCAACGGTAAAGCTCATCCCAAGCCTCCAACTATTGGGAGATCGAAATTGGATGAGATGCCTTTCAATACCATAGAAGAAGAATCAACAGTTTCTCTAGAATTCCATTTTTAGGAGGAAGAAGTCCTTTAGGCCTGTACAGGCCCTGATAAGGCACCGGTTTCGGATGGGACTACAAGTACTTTATTCCAGTAACACTACAAAAAATACATTTTTGGTCCTGAACAACTGGGTGTTTCTGCGTTCAAAGCATAAGCTCATACTGGGCTGTCAATTTTAATCCTTACTACTGGTTGTCCATCCTTCAAATAATGTAGATTTGGTTTCATTTAGCTGCCCAATGTTTCACTGGGTTAGATTTGTCCTGCCATGACCGTGGTTCTAAGAATATGGCCTTCTCATCATTATAATTGCTATTAGATCTTTTAGCAATGACCATGGCCTTAACAATACTGCCATCTCATGTCATTATAATATTTACATTGGTTCCCAGACACGTACACATGCCCTCATCCATGATTTTTTCTACACTGCTATTTTGAACAGTCAAGGAGTTTGATACTGAAGAGCCAAAACAAGAGCTATCGTCCAGCTTTTTTTAGAAAGGTTAGTTAGCAAAGTAGACTTTTCAACATGCAATATTGTGGTATTTTCTGCATTGTGTTATAACTCTTCTTGTCATTGGTATTTTTACAGGAAGATTTAGAAAATTCCCTACTGAGAGCTTCCCACCAGCAGAATCAAATAAATCCTGCTTTCAGACGGGGGGATATTCAGGTATGAATTTCCTTTGCCTCTTTGTTGTTAAAGCTTCTCTCATTCTATGGACTTAATTTTGATTATCTTGTAGGTTGCAGTTCTTGAGGAGGTACTCAAGGGGATGAAGGTAAGGATCCTCTGTAAAGAAGTTTTAGTTTTCATACTCTGGTTGGTTGCCCAAAAGATGATATTCTTAAAAAATATCTAAGATTTTAGATATTTTGCTTGTTTGCCTCTTATTTTTCTCTTGGATTTTCGCTGCTCCTGTCTTCTTGGGCAATAAAATGTTATATTAATTAGTAAAGCTAAAATGACAGTGTAATGTTTGTTTTGCAGGAAAGCTCAACTTCGAAGTGGGATGACATTGTTTTTATACCTCCTGGTTTCGATGTTTCTACTGATCCTACCCAGAGTTAGGCAACTATAAATGTGTAGGTCATGGCATCTTTAACTAGATAATCAATTCAGTAAATATTTTGAGTTGTATACTTTTTTCTATTTCTTTTTTGTTTTTAATTTAAATTTTAGGCATGTCATTTCAGAGTTATCTTCTAATTTAGTTCTACCAATTATTAATGGCGTGGTCTTGAAGTTTTTTTTATAGGCACTTGCTATCCTGTAGAGATCCGTGTCTTAATAAGTGTTAATTGTAACTTCGATTAGTTCACAAATCATAAAGTTTCTTACGTCTGAAGGGTCGTTACTCATCTTCACCCAGATTAGGATGTTTAAGTCATTATGTGTATGGATACTTGGAATGGACACTTTGTTGAGAGAGAGAGAGAGAGAGAGAGTAGCACACAAAGGAAAGCTGATATGACGGAGGGAGTGGTCCAGATTAGGTCTGGGGTACAAACTCACTTATGTCAAAGGCCTCTCAAGTCTCAACCCATAGAGGATGGGACAGAAATGGACAAAATCCAGATACTGCTCTAGCTAGAAAACTTATCCCATTCCCTAGAGCTTAATATGTCAATAATCTGCACTGTTAGCTTTATTAACCGAGCCATCATCATCGACTTCCCAGCTGTAGAACTCACGAAAAGAAAATGTAGTACTCTTTTTGCAAGCCACAACACTTGGTTCACCTGAAATAGATGGCCCATCTCTCTGTTGGTTTAAACTCTCTTCCTTAAGAAAAGAAACCCAAGAAGCTGCATAGCTAATTGACTGTGCTACCGAATCATGGTTGAGCTTTAAGCAGTTAGGGGTAGCCTACAACTTGCAACTACTCTCGGCATTGACACATGCTAAACTATCATACATTTTTGGACCAACTCTTTATCTGCTCAAAATTTTTTTACTCCTGTTATTGATTGCAGATTTCTAATGAGATCAATATCCCATCCATAGCTTCTTCATTCCCAACGTCAATGGAATTAAGAAGCGTTTTTTTTTTGGGTCCTAAATGACCCTCTAGTTGGTTTATTAGAACGTTAGCATTGATGGTGCTATATTGCTATTTTTAACAACCTATTCCACAAAAAACCTGCTGCATTGATGTTGCTATTTCTAAATTTTTTTTGCAAATGTGCTACAATAAACTGCCATCTATGGCAGCTTACTGTAGCTCAAATGCTATACCAAATAATAAATTTTTAATCTCTCTCTCTCTCTCTCTCTCTCTCTCTCTCGCTCGCTTACTTATCTTTCTTCTCTTTCTCTCGCTATTCTATTTTCTTTCTTCCTCATCCACCCTTGCCCTCTTTGTAACCGATTCTCTCTTCCTTTTCTTTTTTTTTTTCCTCACTGCCCTTGCCCTCTCTTCCCTCTCTCCTAAGCCTTCTCTTCATTCAATTAAAAAACCCAAATTCTCTCTTTTTGTCTTTCTCAATTCAACTCTGGCCCTCCTTTCTCTTCCATGTGGGTCTTCTCTCTCAGAAGAACAAAAGGTGGGTTTGTGGTGGTTCATGGGCGACATCAGCGGTGACAGGTTAGCAGTGTGGTGGGTATGCGTTGGTTGTAGTTGGGTTCTTGGTGTGGTGTGTGTTCGTATGGGTTTGGTGGTTGTGATGGTGATGGTGATGGTGGTGGTGGTGGTTGATTTTGTTTATGGTTGGGGTCGGATTTTGGGTTGAAATAAGGTTGTGGGTTGTGCTTGATCTTATTGGATTTTGGGTTTTAATTGTGTTTGATCGGATCGGATTTTGGGTTTTGGCTGTGGGTTGTGCTTGATCAGATTTTGGCTGTGTTTATTCATATGGGTTTGTGTTTGATATGGACATGGGTTTGGTGGTTGTGGTGGTGGTGTCGTGGTGGCTGTGGGTTGAAGAGAGGGAGAAGAAGAAGATAGAGAGACAAAGAAGAAGAGAGGTCGTGGGTTTGGTGGCTCTAGGTTGAATAGAGAGAAAAAGAGAGAAAATAATAAATAAATGAATAGTGTTTAAATGTGTTGTGAAAAATAAGAGTATTAATGTATGATGAGTTGTAAAATGGTGAGTTAAAATAGACAATAATTTTTTCTTGGTGCTAAAAACTAAATTTTCAACACTATTGACGCTAATGCTCTTACAGGCTATACTAGATTTTGATATGTCAAATTGCGGAGGGTGGTGGGGTTTGAATATATTAGTGGAATAAATCACACTATTTTAAATTTGAAAAAAGTTAAATGTATTACAAATTTTACTATATGAAGCTTATAAAACAATAAATGTGATTGATGTGTTTCAATCATCCCATAACTAAATTTTGAATTACCTATTTCTATTGGGTTACACATCTATTTGTAAGACCAATGTAGTAAAACGTGTAGTACTTGTAGGACTATTTTTTTTTGAATATTCAACTTGAAATTGTTGAATAAATTTAAAATTTGGAAATTCTTACTTTATATGGGTAAAATTTAGGTATTGTATTTTAGGTATGGTATATAGATTTTTTAATTAAATTAAAACATGTAAATGTATTGAATTTAATTATTTTTAAAAAAGATAACACTTTTTCTTGAGAAACTAAAAAAGATAACACTAATTGTGTTTTATTGGTTAATATTATCATTAGTTTCACTTTAATTGGAAAACTAATGTACTGCATTGGCGGCTCTAGGAATTTTCTTCATGGTAGTCATTAAGAAACTTATATTGAAAAATTAATAAAAATAAAACTTGAATATATTGACATCGCAAAAAAAAAAAAAAAAAAAAAACACAAAATATATAAATTAAAAAAAATTTCATTATAAGAGTTTTTATATTTTGAAATCATTGTGTAATAGCTTCTTTATCAATGCTATCAACTATATCATTTTCAATGTACACAACCAATCAATCGTTTATCTATTGATCTCTCATTTAACTTCCAACATCTTATTTAAATAAGTTACAATATAAACAAAATGTATCATTATTTTTTTATGATACGCTCTAACCAATTTTCGTATTCTTTAAATCAATTAGGATTAAATCAATGCAATGCTACACTAATTTTTTTTTTTTAAGAGAAATCAGGGCTAAGAGGTTGATAGGAACCTCTTTGTAAATATACTCTTCTTATTTCATCCTGATCATTAGGATAAAAATATGAGACATTTTCTCATATCTTAAGCCCGAAAGAAGATTGTTCAAGTCAATACGAATTTGCTTAAAGATAAATCTTGCAATACAAGTGGTTTCCTTATAAGAAGTTTGTCCATAATGCTAGTAAAAGAATAAATGATAAATTATAAGGTCATTTAACATACTCAACTTAGGCATTCAATTTCCCTTAAAAAAAAAAAACTTATGAATTCAACCATTAAATTAATCATGTTCAATAAATCACTAAAGCATTATTTTAGTGCACAAGAGCATGTACAAAATGTATCACATAAATCCAATAAATTCAGCTAAAGACTTAAGCAAGTACTAATTGACTAGCTATTTGAAAAAGTGTCTTATTTTATATAATAATAAAAAATAGTAATTTAAAATATGCATTTTGAAAACACAATTTTAAAAATAACAATTAAACATTTGATAACATTGCAATTTGACAATTGAGCTGTTGTTCTAAAATTGTTGTTTCAATGCAAATTACTAAAACTAGTGTTGAGGCTCATTTCTTAAAGCCCAACAAGGAGAATAAGCCTAGCAACATCAAAAAGAAATAATCAAAGAATAAATAGAAGAGCCCATTAAACCTGAGCGGCAGGAATAATAGAGTATAGGTCCGTAAAGCAAATAAACGGGTCTTGAAGAAGTAAATGGGCCTGAAAAAGTCCGAAAAGAGAGGAATGACAAACCATGGGCCGCGGATGTAGAAAAGTGAGGATGGGCCACACCTATTGCGGTAGGCCCAAAGTAAAGCAAGTATATAGAGCCATAGAAAATCTATGGGCTCTAAATGAATGAGGAATAGTTGGGCCGAGAAAGCCCAACGAGGTAGTAAAGGCCCATGGAAAGCACGAGGTTACAAGGGGCCAAGGACGTCCCAAAGAAGGATAAATAGGACACGGGAGCCCACAGGCATATATGGAAAGAAAAGCCCAGTAGGCTTATTAAGCCATTGAAAAAGAGAGCAAGCAGTGGACCTAAAGAGGCCCAATTGTGATTAAATGACCATCCTGTTAAAATGGCACAACAAGAAACAATAGAAAAGCTGTGAAGAACAAAACACAAAAGGAAGCAAGAAGACCGAAGCCTACAATCAAGGGCGAGCCCAAACCACAAACGGCGAATTAGTGAAGAAATAATCTACGCCACAAGAAGTTAGAAGTAAATGGCAGGATAAGAGGGCAGACGTCCGGGCCGAGGCAAACGCATGACCAGCAGGCAGACTTTGGACGGACATGAGAACAGGGCACGCGCAAGGCTCAGGTCCCACCAGCCTGTACCCAGTCAATACGGGTGAAGGTGGGCCATGGGTCAGAGGTAAAGGGGGTGTGGTTTGGCGGAGGGGAGAGGGAAGAACCCATTTCAAGGCTCCCGCTCAGGCCACTTACGGGTGAGTGTCCTGCTGGGATGGCATAGCACCTGAAAACGGCAAAACTGAGTTGGAACCTTTCAGTGTATGCCATGAGGGAGAGAGAGAGTACTCTGCCGTGAAGGTAACGGGAGCAGGCGCAACGGGTATAGCAGGGGAAGTAACAATGGGCACGTTTGCTGCAATTTCTGGCTTGTGAGAAGTTTCTGCGAGAATAGAAATGCAAAGTAAAAGGGTATTACAAAAAAAAAGAAGTGAGAAGAAGAAAGAAGACTCAGCAGGATAAAAGAATACATACCCATAGACTTAACTCCGTGCTCAATATCCTCATCCTCCTCAGAATCAGAAAATACCTTTTTTACGACGGGTTCATCATCGCGATCCTCAAGGACGTCTTCAGAGCCTTTGGAAGGCAAGTCCATGTCAGGCCCCCGTGTGGTGGAGCTCGGAATAGAAGAAGGAGTAACAACCAGGGAAGAGCCATCCTTTGCCGCTTGAGAAAGGGTCAGGAAAGGGTCGCTGGTGGAAATAATAAGGGGAGTAGCAGGAGAAACGGTCTCAGCCTTAGCAATACCTGAAGGAGCAGTCTCCTCAACTTGCTTGAAATGAACACCCTCGCTCAAAAATGTTGGCTCAATAGGAGGGGTAGGGACCTCGGTAAAAACTCTTGGTGCAGCAGTGGCAGGAGTAGGTATCACAAAGGCCACATCAGTCCCGCCAAAGATACCTCCTAAGGGCATTCCCTTTGAGGAGGAAAGTTCTTCGGCAATAGGACGATATATAGAAAGAGGCTCGAGTTCATCCTGAAGAACAAAAGCAAAAAAGAGGGAGATGAAGAAAGCCCATAACTAGTAATGAAGTTGAAACAAAGCCAAAAAAAAAAAAAAAAAAGCAAAGAAGCATGGCAGGAGAGATATGAATAATAGAAAACAAAGGAAAAGCAAGAGATATACTTTAGACTCGGGTTCATCAACTGATATGGGGTGTGTGGCAGACGTTTCTTCCTTGAATTTAGACTGTAAGGGAAGCAGAAGGCAAAGATGAGAAGATGTACCAACAAACACATAAGGGTTAGCCGCGAGAAAAAAAAAAAAAAAAAACAAAGACTAAAAAAAAAGAGAAAGAAGAGAAAATAAGGTCAAAAGTGATTTACCCGTCGTTCGGTAGTAGTAATCACAGGAAGGGGGAAAGACTTCCTTTTGCTGCCTCTTGTCCTGCTAGAAGGAGGAGCACCGGTAGAAGGTTGTGTGGCAGTGGACTTAGACTTACTGACCGTAGGTTGCACATCAGAAGAAGCTTCAGAAAGATCAACACTCTTTTTGGCAGACTTAGACTTGGATGTGGGGGACTCCATGAGAAAGGAAAGCTTTTCGGGGATATCCTGGTCCAACCCAAACTGCCTCCTCACTCGGTTGGCAGGATAATGCACAAACTGGAGACCCTCATCAGCGAGGTAGGGCAGCCACCCAGCATTAATAGCTGCCAAGTAAGTAATACCGGTCTCATCAAATGCAGCCAAAGGAGTGGTGGTGCCAACCGTATCAACAAACAAACCCATGACGGAATCGGCGCACGTATACCCCGCACCCAAATTCCTGTAGGCCCTTCAGGAAAATCCAATTTCTTGATCAAAAGACTCAACAACAGAGTAATCAATAGGCTTCAAACTAACCCAGCGAAAAGCCAGCGGAAAGTCGGACTCGAATCTGCCGCAAAAATCAGATATGACTTGAGGACAAGATTGGTACTTCTCTTTGGCGAAACGAACAGGCCTGCATCTTGCCAACTGTTTAGCACAATGCTCATAAAGTAGATGCTGCAAAATGGTACTATGAACGGAAGAGGTGACTATGTGGCAAGAACCGGCTTGGCTCTCGTCGCTCCGCAAGATATCAAGTTGAACATACAAGTTTCCCAAAAACATTGGAACCAACGGGAAACTTACCCCTGTTGAAATTTTAATGGCTAGCCGAAAATACAAAGGCTTGATAGCATAATGAGGGTGAGAAGCAAACACAAACTTACACAACCAAAAAGCGATAAAAGTCGCGCAGCGGGCAGCAGTAGAAAGCTTGGTAGGAGAACTGATCCAAAAAGACAGCTTTACGTTACCAATCATCTTGTTCTTCAATTCGGCCTCAATGGCCTTTTCCTCCAGCGAAAGCTCCAGAGCACCGGGGTCGGCCTCACCAAGAATGGGAAGGAATAGTTGATTGGCCACGTCTTCCAGGGTTACGGTAATCTCGCCGCAGGAGAAGAAGAAGGTATGAGTAGTAGTGCACCACCTGCGGACTAGATGTCGCAGGTTGAAGAGATCTCTGAAGTTCGATAAGCAACGGGAAGAAACAACGGCCTTCAACACACCGGCCCGTTGAAGCAAACCCATAAAACCCGTATCCGATAACTCTCTATCAACCCACTCTTTCCAACCCAAGGCGGTGCCGGATCCATATTCGAAGTGAATGGGTACGGGGAGCGAAACGTCTTCGCGGATAACAAGATCATAGATTGAAGAAGCCAAGGGAGCCCACGAAGTGTCCGTATCTCGCCGACAAAGGGCAAGCCATGCACGGCCAGGCGGCGGCGGCGGCGAGTATTCACCAGGAACTTTAGGAAAGTGTGGATGGATATCATACCATGGGTCGATGAGGGGAGCACACTCGCTATCCGGGGCGCGTTGTGACTCTTCCTCATCGGATTGGTCCGATTCGAAAAGAACGAACTCCTCGCCTACGTCGTGAGAGGCCAGAGGGTCACGAGCAACTCCTTTCCCTTTACGGCGTGAGGAACTTTGACCTTTCACCGGCGTCATAGTGCAAGGTTTGGATCAGAGTAAAATGGAAAGGAGTGATTTAGGAATAAGAGACGGCGAAGTAGAGGGAGTAAAGATGATATTTGCGCTGAAAGGAGAGAGAGTGCTTGAAGGAGGATTACGATGAGATTTGTCTTTGGGTATCAGTGTAATTAATAGAGGCGTGAAGAGATGCGATGGGTCAGCCATTGGAAGGGGAAAGAAATTAATGAAGCGCCGTTTTAGAATCAAGATAACTGCTAAATGAGGAATGCAAAGAGACAAAGCTGTTCGTAGCAGAAATGTATGTATATATATATATATCTGAATATGTCTGAACAAACATATGAGTTGGGGACCACTGTTTGAAAAGCCCGCGAAGGAAAAGAAGAAAACAAGACAGAAAGGGTAGGAAAGTCTTTCCATTCACATATGAACCGCAGAAGCACTTCATTTGCTCAAGGGGCTAAATGTTGAGGCTCATTTCTTAAAGCCCAACAAGGAGAATAAGCCCAGCAACATCAGAATGAAATAATCAAAGAATAAATAGAAGAGCCCATTAAACCTGAGCGGCAGGAATAATAAAGTATAGGTCCGTAAAGCAAATAAACGGGTCTTGAAAAAGTAAATGGGCCTGAAAAGGTCCGGAAAGAGAGGAATGGCAAACCATGGGCCGTGGATGTAGAAAAGTGAGGATGGGCAACACCCATTGCTGCAGGCCCAAAGTAAAGCAAGTATATAGAGCCATAAGAAATCTATGGGCTCTAAAGGAAATGAGGAATAGTTGGGCCGAGAAAGCCCAATGAGGTAGTAAAGGCCCATGGAAAGCACGAGGTTACAAGGGGCCAAGGACGCCCTAAAGAAGGATAAATGGGACACGAGAGCCCGCAGGCATATATGGCAAGAAAAGCCCAGTGGGCTTATTAAGCCATTGAAAAAGAGAGCAAGCAGTGGACCCAAAGAGGCCCAATTGTGATTAAATGGCCATCCTGTTAAAATGGCACAGCAAGAAACAATAGCAAAGCTGTGAAGAACAAAACACAAAAGGAAGCAAGAAGACCGAAGCCCACAATCAAGGGCGAGCCCAAACCACAAACGGCGAACCAGTGAAGAAATAATCCACACCACAAGAAGTTAGAAGTAAACGGCAGGATAAGAAGGTAGACGTTCGGGCCGCGGCAAACGCATGACCAGCAGGCAGACTTTGGATGGACATGAGAACAGGGCACGTGCAAGGCCCAGGTCCCACCAGCCTGTACCCAGCCAATACGGGTGAAGGTGGGCCATGGGTCAGAGGTAAAGGGGGTGTGGTTTGACGGAAGGGAGAGGGAAGAACCCATTTCAAGGCTCCCGCTCAGGCCACTTACGGGTGAGTGTCCTGCTGGGATGGCATAGCACCCGAAAACGGCAAAGTTGAGTTGGGACCTTTCGGTGTATGCCATGAGGGAGAGAGAGAGTACTTTGCTGTGACAGGTGAGAATGCCACGGCAAGCTAATGGACAAAAATTCCCTTGTCTTCGTCTGGTGATGTGGTGTGACACGGCCAACGCAGGAACGTGGCGCTGGCTGAGTACCTAACCAACCAGTAATGGTCGGCGAGTACACGCATCGGACAAAGACAGTTAAGGGGGTAAAAGAGTAAAAGCAACACCTAGGCAGACACTATATAAGAATGTTCCCTGTGCATAAGGAGGGGAGGAGGCCAAGTAAGGAAGAATTAAGGAAAAGAAAAGAAAACAGAGCAAGTAAAAAAAAAAACAGAGTAAGAAAATAAAGAAGGGAGGGAAAAGTTATTTAAAAAGGGGATTGAAATCAGAAAATAAAAGGGAAGAAAGTGAGAAGATGGGCATGCACTGAAGTGGGTTGTTATTTCCTTTCTCCCTCTCGAAAAACCACACTTTCCTTTTACTCACGCTCGGAACAGAGGTCATCTAGGACCGTTCCTTCAAAGCCATTAATTTCTCCTTCAAGAAATTAGTTGCATTGAGGGATTGTCGTCTCCTTTTTGGCTTGGATTCCTTTAACATACCACGACAGAGTAATATTTTTTACCAGCTTGCCGTCATTTCTTGCTCATTTCCTTTTATACTCACTCCTCTTAAGTTCATCTTTGTTGTTCTCTTTATGTGTTCATTCCAATGCTTATTTATTTAAAGTATGGCAAACGCATTTCCCTTATATTTATAATATATCTGTCTGCAGTAATTATTTCAAAAGGATCTGCCTGCCACAACTACGCAACATAAATTGTGACAAGTCAGGGCATAGCTTGCGCGCAAGTCGGGCCAGGGTGAGTTGCAACTGGACCGGTCCCGACTCTCCAATCCAGAACATTTTGGGCTTAGTACGGCAGGATGAGATAGTCCAACCCAATGTTACAGTAGCAGCCCAAACAACTAGTCATTAACCCGTGCAATGCACGGGTTTAGGATTTATCACTTCTTTGAGTAGTTTTTGCTAAGAAACATATAAATTCAAGTTTATAGAACATGTTATTAGTGTCCATAAAATTGTTGCTAAGAAACATTACATATCTGAAACACTCGGGCATGTAATGTGGTTTAAGCTAATTAATACAAAGTTAGAACATCTATGTTTGTATTATTCATGAACAAATAATTAGAAAGCTAGCATTACATTTTGAACATAAGATGATAGTAGTACATTTTTAGCTTGTAAAGTAACACAAATCAAACAATTAGAAAACATAAAATGATCTTCCAAAGATAATCACATATCAAAAGCTTCAATTGATCCTCCACCCAAGATGGAAATTCCTACACATCTAAGACACAAAAATCCATCTCCAAAATATGAATGCAAATTAATTTTGTGCTTCTAAGATCTTATCGACATTAAATTTGGGTCTAAGACACAAAAATCCATCTTTGAAATATGCATGCAAATAATACAAGCATGTAACGGAGCCTCAATATTTACTTTTCCTTTATTATCTATGTGATGAGCAAATAAACACATTATATAGCATTCAACCCAAGTACTAAAAATCATAAAGTAAAACTAACCATGCCCAAAATTCTGGAATTGAATTAAAAAGAGAACTTTTAGCACCAGAAACAAACCACATAACCATCAACGGTATAAATAAAACTACCTTTCCATCTACAAAGAATTCCTTGATGGTACATAAAACTACAATTCCATTGACTTTTGGGCTAAGCAATAGCTGCATTGCCAGTATTGTTGTCACTATTAAAAAGATCAGGATGCCAAAGAAGTCACGATAATTTGAACTTTTATTCAACACATATAAGGTATATTCAAAAAACTTTGACAAAAGAATCGATTTTGATTAATTAGGAAATTTCAAAATGTCATTTCAACTTAATTCAAGTAATGACTTGTGCATAAGAAAATTAAGGCATGGAAGATTCAATGTTAGTTACACTGAAATCATCAGGAAAAAGTGTAGAGTCATAATTTTTAAAGGAATTCACGTAAAACCAAAAACTTCACTATTTTCTTTTCCTAGAGCAAGATAAAGGAATAGAAGAACCAATCAATGAGGGAGATTGAGCAAGCAATAATGGCTAAATAAAAAAGTAGGGATGAATTTGAAATTTTAACATTGCTTTACTAACCTTTTCCTCCTCAAGTGTTGCATTCAAACAAATCCAATCTTTCTTGAACTCCATTAGATTAAAGGTCAAATCATTTTTTGTACAATTAAGATACTCATAAACTTCTTTAGGGAGTACATTTTTCAACATGAAGTAAATTCTAATTTAGTACCAAACAAATAAGATAAAGTAATGGAAATTTCTTTGCATTTCTATCCTTTTCTTGCTTCCTGATTCTATGCAAATTAAAGTATCCATATTACACTGCTTGAATTAAACATGAAAGACCTAATTTCTTCCAATTTATTGTACTTTCCCAAGAAAAGGATTAAAAATCTGGTTTTTTGTGGCAGAAAAAAAAAATATTCTACTAAAGTGTCAATTGAACCACCAAACTCCTTCATCTAACTATGAAGCTTCTTTTTTTGATAAGTAAACTATGAAAGCTAATAACATTTATTATTCAAATATTTGCAGCTATGAATTTTCACAAAGAAAGATAAAAAACTTAAAAATGATGCCAGTGGTCAAACAGTTCATTACATCTCACTCACTGGCTATGACAGTTCGTTATTGTTTGATTTAAAGGTATGCAAGCGCTTAAGGTCAATTGCACATCTAATTTCTATTGCAAATCTCATCTACACCTTACATGAAATTTACCTCATGGAATTCACTTGAACTAAAAGCAACCAAAACACCAAAAATACTACAACATCCTGTTAAGTACCTACAAAGAACAAAAATAAGGAGCTAATCAACACTGGAACCTGCACTTACTAACCCAACAGCTTTTGAGAGTAAATATGCTTTATTAACAGAAAATTAAAAAATAAAAATAATAATTCCCAAAGCCAAAGTTTAACAGCAAAAAATAGTGAAATCCATTCAAACAAAACCCAAATAACTCAACATAACAAAGTATTCAACCTTTTGAGAGAGAGAAAGTAACAATTAGATAGCGAGGATCTAAGGTCACACACAAACCCAATTGGCAAACACATTGAATATATCAATATGAATATTTATGTAAAGCTTAAATAGAAACCAAAGCAATACTAAAAATCAGCAGAAACCAAAGCCCCTTAAACATAATTAGAAATTTTTTAGAAAACCCCTTTTAATCAATGGTAAACCAAAGCCCAACCACAAAGCCAAAGTAACCCACAACCACAAACCAACAAAATTCCATGAACAATCGAAGTGGAGAGAGAGAGAGAGAGAGAGAGAGAGAGAGAGAGAGAGCAATATATAGAAAATAATATTAAAGAAAATTAAGGAGAGAGGGGATTCTTACCTCAGATTTGAGACATGTGATGGTGAGAAATGATAGAGAGGCAAAGAGCAATCGATGCAGTGGTGGTCTCCCAACTACAACTAATTTGTGGCAGACAGAATACTATTTAGATGTATGCATTTTGCAGCAAAAAGTTGCATTGTTTTCCTTCAAATTCAACCTAAAAACCCATTAAAAAAAAGTCAAAGAAATACAATTTAACTAGAGAGAGAGGGAGAGAGAAGCAACTCAACCACATAACTCTTGTATGTAAATATCTTACACTACAGCATTAGGGATAGATATTATAATAATGCCAACCAACTAAATCAACCACATATAAGTGGAAAGTCTTGTGCCACTCAGTTGCAAGACCTTCATATCATCAAGTTTTACATGGATTAGGACATTCAAGGTGTTAGGACATATGTAGAATTTGTTAAGAACACATGTTATATAGAATTGGTTAATCCTTTGATAAAATGCACTTTACTTGTAATTGAGTAGATCTACGATGTGTTTAATACTTTAAGGAACAAGAGTTCAAGTCTAAGTATTGAAGTCATGCAAATCTGTCCAAGAATCAAGTGAAGAAGTGTTGTTCAGTAAAGCTTGACAGATAGCTCAACAGATGTATCTAACGAGATTTAATATGTGATTTTTGACAGCTCTCGACAAAAGCTGTATCTATCGAGAATTATGAAATTCAGATTTCTAGATTTGTTTTTCACGCATATCCAAGCTATTTGTTTAGGGTTTCTTTTCTCACAACCCTAGACATATATAAGGATTATTTTAAAGGCCGTTAAAGGTGATGCAACTTGATGCAAATTGATTATTCAATCAAATTGTGACTGGAGAAAATTTGCCCTAGTTCATCTTCTTTGTAGAAGCTGTTGCATCTTTGCACCGAGGGTTTTGTAACCAAGGAGCTTTTTGATCTTCATCGTCTGGATGAATTGAAGAACATTGCAGCTAACATCCTTCTCAAGTTGGTGTGTTAGTCACGTACTGGGATCTGTGCATCAATTGGTTAGTCACCTACTTGGAGTTGTGCATTGAAAGGAGAGATTGTTACTACATTACAAGTCCGATTGTGTATTGGGGTAAGTGTTCAACTGTAGGTTGGTATGAAGTACTGGGATTCCTATACTTGTAACCGCTTGTTTTGATAATAGTGGATTCTCGGGAGTGGTGACCTTAAATTCACCCGGTGGGGTTTTACCTCGGTGGTTTTCCCCATTCGTAAACAAATAACCCATGTCAAATTTATTTTCCACTACATTTAGATATTTGGTGTTTTTTTTTGTGCTACTACGCTTATTGCATGTAATTGAATCTAATTAATTCACTTGGCTAATTAATTTAATTAAGTTACCAAAGGGGTCAATACATTCTTGGCCTATCACAAGGCTTTTGCAATATCAGTGCAAAATTGTGAAGAACTGCTTGCGCTTGAATTGTGTACACCATATAAACTTATCAAAAATCACCTCACGACACTCCTGGTTGTATTGCATTGGTTTGGGAGTTTCAACCATTAGCAAAATAAGAAAAAATAACATCTATTTGAAGAAAAAATTGAGTCAAAACAAATATAATATAAGCCATGAAGTCAGCAAAAACAAATTGTTCAAGCTCAAAAATAAACTTGTGCCCATTTTTTCCAACTTAATTTTGTCATAAAATATCCCTATTCTAAAAGGAAAATATTAATGTTGTCCACTATTCAAATTTGTGTAGTTTAACTAATTTAAATATCCTAGTGCTATATCCAACCAAGAACCATAAGGAAAGGTAAAGGGAGGAAGGCTAATTTAAACGAAGAAAAATGACGGCCTCTAGAAGAATTCCAACTCGTATCAATAGCGAGCATCACCTCCAACTTAAACATTAGAGCCCTTATGTTTGAAATTTGGGCAATATAAAGGGATAGAAACAATTAGATATTAATAGGGTGGACTCTCAATTACGATGCTAAAACTTTCATGCATGAATATGTTTATGGAGTGGTTTCACACCCTTGGCCCAAATGATATGCTTTACACATACATAAAGCTTAATCGTAGTTACTTATAAAACTATTGAATCTTTGACTTGTATAATCCTTTTCACAGCAAATTTTGGGTATCACTATCACATCTTCTACCTAAAAAACAACAAACCCCAAATAAGAAATCTTAACAACAGTAAACCCATGTCTCCAAGACATTTAATTGAACACCCTACCTATTTACAAAGATTCAAACGAGATATATAATCATCTGGAACTCATAAGAATTAAAGAATTCACACAGAACTGTAAATTAACCCACATAACCTGCAAGAATTCCAAATTAACACAAATTACTTAATCTAAAGCAATAATGCTCAAAAGCAATTAACAACATTAATAGATTAGTAAAAATCTAAAAGCAATCTCTCGAAAAAACTAATAAACAAACACTAAAAGAGGGTAAATTGAAGATAAAAGGGAAATATGAAAAGAGAAAACATACAGATACAATATTTAAAATTAAAAAATAGAACAGAGAAAGCAAATATTTGACCTCACACCACATAGAGAGAGAAAGAGAGTAGGAAAGCTTTTATGAATTTGAATCAAAAGAGGACGTCCACGGCATCTTGATTTTGCTCCTTCAATCCCAATTTTGCAAAGTTCACAAAAAACCAATAGGAAATAGATTGTCAATTGAACTGAAGGTGAAACAAAGAGAAAACAAATCTTTCTATTTACTTTTAATCACTTACCATTGTTGGAAAAAGATTGTCTCAGATGGAAGCAAAAACAAAGGAGAAGGTACTTGATGCCAAAGGCGAAGCATAGAGACTGTAGAGAGAAATGGATGGGAGGCTATGGATTTTTTTAATAGGAAGGGGCTATGGTTTTTGATTTAGGGGTTTCCTACATATTAGTGTATGGTCTTGTAGTTGGGTTTTTTGAAAGTTTTTTTTTTTTTAAATAATGCTGATGTGTAAAAATGTGGGAGCTCTAAAAAAAAGTCAAATATTGGTTAGAGACTTTGGTTTTATTGTATATAGTATACTAGTATTATGCTAGTGCGTTGCACGGTTTTAATTATAAACTTTTAGTATAATTTTATTGAGAAATAATAAATTAATAATCACTTGAATCTAAATTATATAAATTGCATATAAATTATTGTTCTTAATATATTTATATATTTATTTACTTCATGAGATTGGGGCACGAGCAAAAGACTTGGTGATAGAATTTTTGGATGCAACTAAGCTGGATGTCAGACTGAGAATTGGGAGCATATCAGCACGCTGGGTTCCTCCTCAGGATACGTTCTATAAAGCTAACTTTGATGCGGCTATGTTTGATAATTTGGGATTTGCAGGTTTGGGTGTGGTGATTAGGGACTGTCATGGCCAAGTTATAGCTGCTTTAAGCCAAAAAATCCAAAAGCCTAATTCAGTTGAAGTTGATGAAGCTTTAGTTACATGCTGAGCTGTTGTGTTTGCTAAAGAACTATGTATTCTTAAGGTGGTTGTGGAAGGGGATTGTCTGAGGGTGGTTCAGGCCATGAAAGCCAAGGAGAGGTCTATATGGGAATATAATTGACGAAGCGCGCAATCAAAGCTTATCTTTATAGTTTTGCCAATTTCAGCATGTTCGCCGGGATGGTAATGAGTTAGCACATGCACTAGATAGGAGAGCGGTTTCATTCGCAGATTATGATGTATGGGTAGAAGATCTACCTAGTGAGTTGGAGGTTGTATTTCAATCTGATTTACCTCAATAATATTGACTTACCATTTTCTCAAAAAAAAAAAAAAAAGAAAAAAGAAAAGAAAAAGAACCTATGGAAACTTAACCAAAGTTATTTCATTTGCCAAAAAAATAAACATAATTCTCTTCTAACTTATCAGTTGTCATTTAATGACATTTTTGTAGCGCACACATATAGTTTCACTAACAGCAAAAATAAAAATGAGAAATAGTAACATAAAAATTTTACTATTCAAGAAAATTAATCTAATCTAATAATGCACATATAAGCATAACTCAAATATAACATAGAAATAAAAAAGATGAAACCCTTGTTGTAGGAGGAAATACAAAATTTGATAATTCTTAAATAATAAATAGATAAAGCCTATTGGGGGGAAAAAAAGATGAGTACAAATAATTCATAAATGCAAAACCAAACAAAAGAAGTAGAAAAAAAAAAAAAAATTTGTAGGATAAAAAGGAAGAATAGTATAGCAATAGAAGGATAAATCTCCATACCTTTAAGTTTAACTTAAATAATAATTGATGCGAAGAAATCGTGAAGGTGAAATAATTATATAAGAAGGTGAAATACTTATAGAGGTTTATATAATAGATTTCATGGATTTAAAATTACCTTTTAATAACTCATAAGCAAACCATAAATAAATAAAAAAACACACACACAAAAATAACAAAGAAGAGAAACATTCCTGTAATAATATGGATGGTGGCTTTGATAAAGCATTCTACTACAAACAAAACCAACTCAAATAATAACTAATGCCGGACAAATCATAAGCATGAAATATTTATATAGGCTTATATAATGAATTTCATGGATTTAAAATTGACTTTTTGACTCATAAATAGAACCATAGAAAACAAAAACAAAGAAAAGATTTTTTTTTTTTTGAGAATACTAAGTATTTTATTACACACACTGGGAGAGATGAGAAGATCTTAAAGAAAAGAAATATTTATATAGGCTTATATAATGAATTCATGGATTTAAAATTGAATTTATGACTCATAAACAAAACCATAGAAAACAAAAACAAAGAGAAGCAACATACCTATAATAGTGTGGATAGTGGCTTTGATAAAACATTCTACTACAAAAAAAAAAACTCAAATAATATTTGTAGAGGTTCATATAATTGATTTCATGCATTTAAAATTGCAATTATGACTCATAAACAAAACCATAAAAACAAAAACAAAGAATAGAAACATAACTGTAATAGTGTGGTTTTGATAAAGCATTCTACTGCAAACAAAAAGAGAGATACAAACTTATTAATAATAATTGGAAGAGAAAAAATTGATTAGAAAAATAAGTAATGTTTCTATCTCCAAAAAAAAAAAAAAAAACCCATATATATATAGAGAATTTTCAATTGTGAAGATGCTAGATTTCTAATCAATTTAGGAATTATAAAAGAAATAAAATTATTAGGAAAAAGATATGTATTAAAAAATTATCACAATTAACGTTAAAAAAAAGGTAAAACTTATCACTTAAGATGCATGTTTATCCAAAAAACTTGGAAGTTAGGACTTGGTAGAGTTCAATTAGACATAGAATTTGAAATTATTTTGACATTAAATTATAGGAGAAATTATTAGATGGTTTGGAATTAAAGAAACACCTATCCTATGTGAAATTTTGATCAATTATATATATATATATATATATATATATATATTGTTGTTAAAAAATGTTTCTATCCAAAAAAAAAAAAAAAAAATAGCGTGTATTTTTTTATAAAATTATTTTTTATCCATAATTTTTAATTTTTAATTTAAAATAAAATACTAATGGTTACACAATCCTAATCTAAGTAAATTAGTTATCTTATCCATGTTTCCAAGGTTATTTTTTTTATGTGTCTTATCATTTTAAATCTTAAAAAAAAAAATTCTGGAATATGGATTAGACCTTTTTTTTTTAGTGTAGTAATTAAAAAATAAGAAGAGTTAGATTACATTATGTCTACGTTGCTGCAATTTAAGATGCACTAGACTTTTTTTTTTTTTTTTTATAAATGTTTTCTCTTACGTGTAGTGTGGTAATTAAAAAAAAAAAAAGAAAGTTGTTTTTTTTTTATAATACACCACACGTAAAAAATAAGAATTACATGGATAAGAAGAAGAATTTTGAATTGCAATCAAATTAAGATTTTTATCAACTTAGAAATTATAGGAGAAGAAAAATTATATACATATATTTTTAAATCTAAAAATCTATAAAAATTTTTAGAATATAGTGAGCCACTTGGCGCAACTACAACATTTAAGTCCAACTTTTATTATATAGTTTATGATATAGATATGTAGATTAACCTTTAATAGAACAAAATTTTGGAGAGATCGAATTTTATTTTCAATGAGCTCAAATTTTTAATTAGGGTGTTTAAGTTTTGTAGGTTTATATTGTTGGATAAATACATGTTTGTATCACATACAAAACATACGTAGTGGAATATTAACGGATCCACTTCATTTGTAATTGAAAACATGTACTATGTAAATTTTAGAATTCAAGAATAAGAGAGTGTACCTTGGTATCGTGAATTTCAAAACAAAGATCAGAAGTTCTTGGGAATACTTTTAATCTTCACTCCAATTCCACTAACGCCCAAGAAGTGTGGTCTCTCAATTAGTTATATGTGAATGTACAAGGGAGAATGAAAGAGTGTCCAACACTCACATACAAACCATTTCATGTAGCTTACTAAATTCTGTATGTTTCTCTCCATATAACTGATTATCTAATTGGGCTAACTTTTTGGGCCTTTCCAATTGGCCTTTAGTATGTGGCTTGGAATGGGACAAAAATGGAACAAATAAGACACTAGCTCCAATGGGTCTTGCGCTTTTTTGTCACCTCTTGACAAGTCTAAAGTTATCATTAATTATATTTAATACCACTAAATAAATATAATTGCACTCTAGGTCTTATTAATAAATTATATCCCAAGACTTTATTATACATGCAACTCTATCATAAAATATTCTTAGTAATACAAAGTCATGAATATAGACTGCCACTTTGTGAATTACTACATCTTAAACTTTGAGTACCCGGTATAATCCTTTTAAGTTATTCATCATACATTTATGAAATCCAATTTCATAAATATATACTTTAGTAATTTCTTACCAAAGTGGTTAGGCCTAACTCTTTGAATAACTAAACCCATTAAACTTATCTCAAGGGAATATTTTATATCTCCGTTAAGAAACTATGAATTCCATCTTGAGAATATATATTCCATCAACACTAAATGTGGCTGCCCAACATACTGATGTTTTGACCGTTACTTTAGATTTCACTCTTGATATATAAAAATAACCTACATTTCATGATCATGTCCATTATACTCTCAGGATTAAGAGTTCATATAAATAGAAGATGTGAGATTTATTATTCAATTGAGAGTAGTTAGGAGAATAATAAACCTCACAGTGGTCCAATTCAATATGTCTTAACTCTTAAAACATATTAACATATTAACTAGAAGTCTCCACTTTCATGATCAAGACAAATCATCTTAGTTGATATGTTATTGCCTTCTCAGATGAAACGCTCAATTTTATCACTGACTACGAACTAAAATTCTGAGTTTACAAAGAACTTGTGATTTATATCTTCAATGACTTTTCACATAAATCATATACTAAGCATTTCATGGACTATATGATATCCAAATATTTATGTTACTATTATTTTAAATAATAATAAAAGAACTTTATTAATTACTGTTGGGAAAAATACATGTTTGTATCACATACAAAACATACGTAGCGAAAAATTAACGGATCTACTTCATTCGCAATTGATAACATAAACTATGTAATTTTCAGAATTTAAGAACAAGAAAGCGTACCTTGGTGCGGTGAAATTCAAAACCAAAGATCAGAAGTTCTTGGGAAGACTTTTAATCTTTACTCCAATTCCACTTAATGCCCAAGAAGTGTGGTCTCTCAATCAGTTTCTAAGGAGAGAATAAGAGAATGTCCAACACTCACATACAAACCATTTCATTCCTTGTGTAATCTTAATGAAAAATACTTATAAAAAGACTTATGAAATTTTGTATGTTTCTCTCTTTAAATATAACTGATTATCTAATTGGACTAGCCTTTTGGGCCATTCCAATTGGGTTCAAGTTGTGTGGCTTGGAGTGGGACCAAAAGGGAACAAATAAGACTCTAGCTCCAATGGGCCTTGAACTTTTCTGTCAACTCTTGACAAGTCCAAAGTTACCATTAATTATATTCAATACCACTATATGAATATAATTGCACTCTAAGCCTTATTAATAAATTATATCCCAAGACTTTATTATACATGCAATCCCTTCATTAAAATATTCGTAGTAATACAAAGTCATGAATATAGACTGCCACTTTGAAGATTACTACATCTTAATCTTTGAGTACCCGGTTTAATCCTTTACGTTATTCATCATATATTTATGAAATCCAATTCCATAAATATATACTTTAGTAACTCCTTACTAAAGTAGTTAGGCCCAACACTTTGAATAACCAAACCCATTAAACTTATCTCAAGGTAATATTTTATATTTCCATGAAGAGATTATGAATTCCATCTTGAGAATATATGTTCCATCAACACTAAATATGGTTGCCCAACATACTAAGGTTTTGATCGTAACTTATAGATATTACTCTTGATATATCAAAGCAACCTATATCTCATGATCATGTCCATTATTCTCTCAGGATTTAGAGTTGATATAAATAGAAGTCGTGAGATTTATTATTTATTTGACAACCGTTAGGAGAATAATAAATCTCACAGCGTTCCAGTTCAATATGTCTTAACTCTTAAAAATATCAACATATCAACTAGAAGTCTCTATTTCTATGATCAAGACAAATCATCTTAGTTGATATGTTATAGTCTTCGCAGATGAAACGCCCAATTTCATCACTGACTACAAACTACAATCTAAGTTTACAAAGAACTTGTGATTTATATCTTCTGTGACTTTTCACATAAATTACATACGATGCATCTCATGGACTAAGATAATGTCCCATTAGTTCATTTATAGATAGTTTCATATAATTAAACAATTTAGTTATTTATGACATGCCAATAAATTAGATTTTAGGGAAAAAATCCCAACAATTACAACATTAAGTCATACATAATGCTATACTTAATATCATACATAGCATCATACAATAAGATTTAAGGGCATTAATCCTAACATATATAATATATACTCTTTTACGCTTTTATGTCTGAAATTCTTAATTGTTGACTTGTGTCCGTCACTTCGTTTTTCCTTTTTTTATTTAATATTTTTACTAGGGTGGCTTTTCTTTTTGAACATCTGGAAAAGGTTATTGAAGCAAACCAACAAAATAAAACAAGCAGAGTGAATCAAGGCCGCCATCCTCTTTCTTAAAAAAAAAAAAAAAAAAAACCTCCATCCTGATAAATCGCCAAAACAGGAGGGCTATCAGGCAGCATCCCCTCAACAAAAGAGCTTACAAAATTATTTGACAACGACCACTTTGCCAGTGTGTTGGGTAGCCATTTTTACTAGGTGACCTTAAATACCTTATCACTAAGGATAAGTTACTTTTGTTGCATTATTGAAGATGGCCCAAGTTTCTAAACAAGATTAATAATTTGTTTTTATATATTTTTTTCATTTAATTAAAAAAATTAAAAATATGGTATACTAGTCATTAATCCGTGCGATGCACAGAAAACTATTAAATATGATTAAAAAAAAATATTTTTATTAATTTGTTTTTACTATTGACGATGTTTTCAATTGAAATAGTTTGAAAATTAAATTATAGGACAAAGTTTAACATGACTACATATTTTGAACATCTAATCGTTAATTGCAAGTTCTTTATGTTCTTAACACAAGTCAAATTTTATACTAATTGGATGTTATTTATTATTAAATCCATAAACTTATTTTTTATGCGTAATTTTAACTATAAAAAACTTGAAATCTAAACATTTGATTGATGATATAATTATTGATCTTTGATTTTCTAGAAATTTAGCTATAATTCATATTTTTGTACTTTCTGCTGATTCCTGTGCACTAAGAAGGTCTTTTTGTTATCCTTAAATTTTCATCAATAAAGTTCCATTACTTGCCACACAAAAAATTCAAAGTTTATGAGCATATTCTAACATAATAAGCAAACCAAAAGCTACCCTTTAAGTTGCGGAGACTCATTTGCTACAAACCAAAGCATTTCACTCAACCACATTGAAAATTGGATAAAATGTTAAATGCCCACTAGAAATTGGATAGGAATTAAAGAACTAAAAAAAAAAAAAAATCTCATTCAAATAAGAACTAAAACCAACCTATGAGATTTTTCTCAAAAAAAAAAAAAAAAAACCAACCCATGAGATCCATTAGGGGACCATTACACCCAAAATCATCATTCGTAGCAGCCGTGCAAGATTCAACCCAATCTCTAGACTAGAGCCACTCACCTAGATCCATACCAAAAATACCCAGATTTATGCCGACAAATCCATAATTTTTCTTTTCTTTACTTTCAAATTTGGGTTTGGTGAGAACGGTGTGCGTTGTTCATGGGTTTGGTGTAAATGGCTTGTGATTTTCTTGCTGAAGCACATCTTCATATGAGTGCTTTGGTTGCATTTCAAAGTTCTCATTCAAATAGCTCTCCATTAATTGCCTTCTCATGTCATCTCCAACTAGCTACGGCTATTGCTATTGGAACAAACCTCTCTCATGTTTGCCTCGTACAAATAGCCGCGTTTTTTTTAGCCACGTTTGCAAAAACGCGGCTATAGCTAACCTATAGCTGCGTTTCTAAAATGCGGCTATAGGTTAAGTCTATAGCCACATTTGTAAGTAGTTTTAGCTGTGTTTTTAAAACACGACTATAGGTTAAGTCTATAGCTATGTTTACAAGTGGTTTTAGCCGCGTTTTTAAAATGTGGCTATAGGTCCTCCTTTAAAATATATATATATATATATATATATATATATATATTTTAAAGGAGGACCTATAGCCACATTTAAAAATAGATAAAGCGTATATATTTATAGAGGTTTATATAATCGATTTCATGGATTTAAAATTGCATTTATGACTCATAAGCAAACTTAACCAAAAAAAAAAAAAAAAAAAAAACCACAAAAACAAAGTAGAGAGATACATACATGTAATAATTTAGATGGTAGGTTTGATAATTCTACTATGGATTTCAAAAACATCAAATTGCCTAAGTATAAGGGGAAAAAAAAAAAAAAAAACAAAGGAGAGTTAGATTTCTAAACAACATAAAAATTGTAAGAGAATGAGAATTATTAACAATGGGGAGAGAAAAGAAGAAAAAGAAGAAGAAGTTGTGTCTAAGAATATATAAGAATACATGGAAAAACAATATATATATATATATATATATAAAGAGAGAGAGAGAGAGAGAGAGAGAGAGGAAATTAGATTTCTAATCATTCTAAGAGTTATAAGAGAAGAAGAATTAACTTAGGATGCATGTCTATCCCAAAAAAAAAAAAAAATGTCATATAGATTGAATGAAAAAAATTAGAAGTAATTATCTAAAATAAAAAATGTCATATAGATTGAATACGTTGAATATGTAGTTGAATACGTTGCTTTTTTTATTTTATTTTTATTCATGTACTATGTTGTTGTTGTTGTTTTTTGTTTTTTTGTTTTTGTTTTACATATAGTAATATAATTTAAATAAATATAAAGGATTAGATGAAAATTGTTACAGATTTTTTTCTTTTTATTTTTAGGTGTACTATTTTGTTTTTTTTTCTTTTTTACACGTGATAATATAATTTAAATTAAAAAAAGGATTAGAGGAAGAGTTTTGATTATAATTAAATTAATATTTTTATCAACTTAGAAATTATAGAAGAAGAAGATAAGAACAAAAAAAAAAAAATTATATTTATTTTTTTAAAATCTAATTTTTTTTTTCAATTTGGTGAAGCTACTTGGCACAACCACGGCTTCTAAGTCCAACTTTTATTATATAGTATATGATGTGGCAATACCTGTGATATCTGTAAGATATGAAAATAATATTTTATTTTCACTGTTAGCCATGTCATCTTTTTTCATTTATTACTTAACGACAGTGACCATTTTGACATGATATCAAAACTTTGAGGACTAAATTGATATGTTTAAAAGATTAGTGATCAAATTAAAATATAGCACAAAGACTAAAGACCAAATATATAGTTTACCCAAAAAAAAAAAAAAAAAAAAAACGCTATTGTGAACTGCATTATTTAAAATTTTATTTTCTTTGTGCTATATTAAATTGACCACTTTAGAAAGGGTTGGTAATGTTAATCCAAAAGGAAATTCTTTCATTAGTTAGGTTCATCCTATGACGGTGCGAGTGAGTTCCTTTGAATATATTTTTTTCCCAAATGTAATGATGCGAACCTCAATTGACATGCTTTGAGACCCAATAAATAATATTGGAATACTTGCCCAAGAAAGCTAAAACTCAAATTTTGATAGAAACCCTGACCCAACGTTTATAAATGAAACCCGAATCAAAGGTATAAGTAACAAACTCCGACCCAATTATTATAACTGAATCACGAACTGAGGGTATAAAATTTGAATGCCATAAGGAAGAATCCCTGATAAGTTCACAGTTCTTGAAGAACCAAGAGAAGATGCAAAAACTCACGTTTTTTATTTTTATTTTTATTCAATAATCCCTCTATTACAATGAGTGCATGCTATTTATAAGACATGACTAAAAATAGGAAAATATAAAAAACGTATTACATAATAAAGCCTAAATTAAAGTTGATTTGGTCTGAAATTAGTAGCTCCAAAATAGAAAAATAGCTAAAAAACGTTCTAAATAATAGAAGCCTAAAATTAAGGTGGATTTGGTCAGAAATTGGCAACTGCAGAATAGTTAAAATATCTGTTAATTGGTATGGAGATGGAAAGTTAATCAGCCATTAATCCACACCATAAATCACGCCCAATTAAGCCAGATCAGCCCTCAATAGCTTGGATTAAATTAATTATGCCTTCATCTTCCTTTGGGCCAAGCTTGGAATGTCCTATGTTAGAATCAGTCCAAATCTCTTGAATCAGCCCATTAAGTGCTTCTTTGATCTTCTTGGGTCTTGCTCTAGTAATAGGCCCAACTGGAACATGTAATGGATCCTTTAATGCTTGTTGATTCTCATCATGTGAAGCTTGTTTATTTCAACTATTATTTTTCAACCTTGTTTATTTTTCTTATTATTAAGTCTAACAATAAAAAATGAAAAAAATAACAGAAAGAAAGAAAGAAGTTATTACTTCATCGTCTCTTAATACATTATCTCTTAATCAATCCTTTTATGATCACAGCTTAATTATAATTTGTTGCCAAGAGCCTTAAAATTCAACCGACACTTATTGATATTTCCAATAGAGACATCTTGGGCTAAAATCCCCACAAAAAGAAATTAACTCTAATTCATTAGTAATTAGGTCCATCCTAATGACAGTGCTTATGAGATCCTTTGAATTTTTTTTCCCCAAGTGTAAAACTTATTTATTTCTACTATTGTTTTTCTTTCCTCTACTACCAAGAACTTATTATTAAGTCTAAACAAAATGTGAAAATTACAATTTACCTCTCTAAACTATACCTTATATTACACTTTGCACCATAAACTTTTTGAATGCATCTTTTACATCATAAACTATGACCATTGTTACATTTTGCACCTGGCATCAAGTTTGTTGTTAACTTGGGTGGAAATCAAAAGTTTATGGTGCAAAGTGTAATTGAGAGTATAGTTTAGGGTGGTAAAGTGTAATTTTTTCTTTGTTTTTAAGAGATTAAGAAGATGGACAATTTGGTCTTTCACATGATATTATACTTTTATATCCAAGTTAATGGCAAACTTAATGGCGAGGTGCGAAGTGTAACATCAGTCATAGTTTAGGGTGCAAAACGTACATTTGAAAAGTTTAGGGTGAAAATTGTAATTTACGAGACAATTTAAGGTGGTAAAGTGTAATTTCACAAAAAAGAGTTATTAATTCCTCCCTCTCTTAATATATGAATCATTTAAAATAATAAGATTACAATTATATTATGATCAGACCTTCTACGATCACAACTTTTGCCACAAATTGTTGTAAAAAATTTTGTAGCTCAACTGTTACTTCCTAATGTTTCCAAAGGAGACATCCAAGATCCAAATCTCCCTCACTAGCTATTGGTGTATTAAAAAAAATTACAAATTGTTGAAGTGATCAATTGTGAGTAGTGGACAATTACTATCACATGGGTCTATCACTTTTTCACCACTACTTACCATGGTTTTAAAAACTAGTACGGTCAATGAACCAGAATGGTGAGTAGTTCTTGGTTTTATGGTCGAACCAAGATCGGACCGATGGTCGAACCGATAATGTCATAAATAAATAAATTAATAATTATAAAAATAAATAAATAAATAAATTTATAACCGGTCATTTTAACTAAGAAATTAAATAATACTAAAACATTAAACTTTAGCTTACCAACTTTTAGACACCACTCAACACAATTCAACCATAATAAAAACAGAAAAACATATACAAGCACCCGCAACCCAAAAGCCTATTATAAAATATTTTAGTTATTTTTTAACCTTTCAAATAACAAAAAGTAAGTGCATTGATGGGTAGCAATATCATTGCCCACTTGATATTCTTTTTCCCTCCATACATTCTTCATACTTCACGTTAATATCCCAACTACTGCACATTCTGAAATCCACACATCCACACGTGGTTCAACAATAGTTCTGTACATAATTTTCTCATCTCACTTTTTACTTTTCATATCTCTCTCTTCAGTACTCTCTCTCTCTCTCTCTCTCTCTCTCTCTCGTGAATATGTGCATGTGCAAGAGGCAAGAGCAGCAAAAAAAAAAAAAAAAAACTACTTCATACTGGAAAAAATAACTACTTCATACTTGAAAAAGGTAAGTGAGGTAAATCTTATGTTTTTGGGCCACTGTGGCTATCTTAGGCTTAACCACTTCATACTTGAAAGAGCATTTTCAAAATCAAAATCTCTCTTCTTCTTAGATTTGAAGCAAGATCTCTATTTTTAATTAAATTTTTTTTTTTGGTTTAAAATACACAACATCCGAAATATTTACGAAGAAATGCTTAAAACCGGTCTGACTGCACCAATTTCCAGTTATGCCGGTTGAACAGGTGGTTTGTCTTGTTTGTCCGGTTTTTCTTTCATTTTCGATTTTAAATAATAACCGGATCGGATTAAGGTTTGGTTTTTCAGTTGAATCGGTCAAACTAGGTAGCCTGTTTTTTAAAACCATGCTACTTACAGTTGATTGTGACAAAAATTGTGACACAAAAGTTATATTCGTATACTTCCTCTTAATGAAATGTGACTTTTTTTTTTAAAGATGTTCTTTATTTTGTATTAGAAGTTATGTGATTTTTTTATTTTAAAAGAGTATAGTTTTTTTTATTATTTAATTTTTTTAGAAATAAATAGACACGCACAAGAAAGAGGGAAAGGATTGTACTGAATTTTTATTAAATATGCTATTTGTATATAATGGTTGAATGGAGGAGCCATACTGCTATGCCCCAAAAATTTTTTTTTTTAAAAAAATATTAATTTCCCAAAACTAAATAAACAAATTATGTGTAATAATAATACATTAATAATAAATGGTTTAAGTTTTCAAATAAAAAAATAAGGCAAATTACAACTTACTGGCCAAAATTTAAGTTGCTTACTTTTGGTTTGAAATTTGACACTTTACCCACTTGAGATTAGCTCAGTTAGATTTTCTTAACCCACATTTGTTAAAAACATGGCTAAATATATAATTTTGCTTAACATTTATGTCTCTTTCCTTCAAAAACACAAAAACATAATAATACAAGATCAAATAAGATAAAAAAATGATCCAACGGAACACTTGCATTATAGGATTTCAAACCATAGGCAGACAACTTAAATTTTGGTAAAATCTTAGGTGGGTGAATTGTAATTTGCTCTTAAAAACATCTTAAGGACTCATCCTCGATATATGCACGAGCAAAGTAATTAGGCTTATGATACACTAAATCCCAATTATAATTTATATATTTACAAAATAAAATTATTTTTTAAAGCATATGGTTTTTATACGTAAGTCTAAGGATACTAATATTCATTCAAATAGAGTTACAATTTCATCACTGATAAGTTGTATACATCAATTATTTAAACTAGCTTGTAACCTTATGCATATATGTGTTACGTTTACAAATAAGCATAAATAAATGTCTATTAAAATTTATCAAGATTATATAATATATATATATATAATGTTTTATATTTAAAAATATAAAATAATTACTAATAAAATAAATATAAGTTTATTTGAAACAAATGAAAAAAAAAATCATTTAAATTGTTATCCATTAAATTCTCAATTTTAGTTTGTCCAACCACTATAATAATAATAATAATAATAATAATAATAATAATTAGATAAGCTTGATGGGACAAGCATCCAAGGGATTTCTACCAAATCAACAGATGGAAGGCTGGGATGAAGAGGTGAAGGACTATATAAGGAAATGGCCACCGTGAAAAATGGGACATGGAATCTAAGAAGGAAGAAAAAAAAGAAGAACATAGTGTATTTAGATAAGCTTGAGTTAAATATAAGAACAATTCATCCTCGGACTTGACCGAGGAGCATTATTTCCATCAAATTGTGCTTTCAATCTCATTAATATCTATCTTATCAGTTTTGGCTCATACTTAATTTGTTGAGACCTTTTATTGTTAAACCTATTCTCTAACAAATATATTGTTTTGGGCTCATTGGGCTATCATCCACTGTATTTAGTGGGCAGAAGTTCAAATTCCAGCCCTTACAATTGGCGTTGTTTGTGGGAAACAGGGAAGCACCTGCAATTTTATCCAGCCATGGTGAGATCGGGACCAAATAAAAAAGAATCTGTTGGGTCACAGAGAGAAGATCATTTCATCAACCTTGAAAGGAGTAGAGACTATGAGGCTAGTGTACATACAAATCATACTGGTAGGAGTCATTCCAGGATAGGGAGCCACGTCTCACATGATGAGAAAATCAGGAATCTCAGGTTGGAGATTGATCATTTACGTAGGAAGTTACGGCGTAAGCAAAGCGAAGCATCCCCTCCTATCTCCGAAACTGATTCAGATGAAGATGGTGACTACAGGCCAAGTTCCAGAACACCCTCTAGCGAATCCTTCTCTATATCTCCACATTTGGAAAGAGAGGAGTAGTATCATAGGAAGAAAGCTAAAAGTCCAAGGCCTAGGAGCATGGGGAATGACGTGATGAGTAAGGCGTTGCATCAAATTTCCAAATCATTGTTCACATGTTGAATTGATAGGGCTAAACTCCCTCGTCGATTTACGCAACCAACCTTTACTATTTATAATGGGAGGACTGACCTTGTGGAGCATGTCAGTCATTTCAACTAGAGGATGGCTGTGTATTCCATGAATGAAGCTTTGATGTGCAAAGTTTTTCCTTGAAGTTTGGGACCTGTGGCGATGAAGTGGTTTGACGGATTGGATGAGGGTTCAATTAGCTCTTTTGAAGAGCTAGCCAGGGTTTTTGGGGCCCGATTTGTTACATGTAGCAGGGTTCCTTGTCCTTTGGATTCCTTGCTATCAATGGTGATGAGAGAGTGTGAGACCCTAAAAACTTATTTAGATAGGTACTAGGAATTGTTTAACGAGATAGATGGAGATTTTGAAGATGTGGCGATAAGGACGTTTAAAATGGGCCTCCCCATCAAGAATGATTTAAAAAAGTCTTATACGATGAAGCTTGCACGAAATATGCATCAGCTAATGAATTGAATTGATGAGCATAAACAGGTTGAGGAGGATCACCAGCAAGGAAAGGGGAAGGCAATGATTGTTCCTACTAATTGAAGAGATTTTCAGGCGGAGAGGTATAGTCATAGTCGACCCAGGAGAGATTTTGTTGGTCACGCTGGGCACCCTAATGCTTAGATGGTCAGTTCGGTGTTCAAGGAGCTGGTTCACCAGATCCTTGAAAAGATAAAGAGTGAGCCTTACTTCAAGTAGCCGAACATGATGGTAGGTGATCCCACCAAACGTAACCAAAGTCTTTACTGTCAATACCACCAAGATCGTGGGCATACCATCAAAGATTGTAGAACTCTTTGTGATCACTTGGAGTAGCTAGTCAAATAAGGAAAGTTGAAACAATTTGTGCATTAATCCTCCAAGTAGGAGAGTTAAACTGGATTAAGGTATCGAAGGGAATCTGTATCGAGGATGCCATCCTTGGGGACAATTAATGTTATCTTTGCAGCCCCAAACTTGATTGGAGCATACCTTTCTAGGGTTATGTCTATAGCATGACCAGATACTGAGGATCGGGTCCCAGAGTCTAAGCGACAAAGGTTAGAGGCCCAACCAACCTTGGGTTTTTCTAGTGAAGACAAGATCGGGACTTATCAACCACATGACGATGCCCTAGTGGTAAGCTTTCGTATTGGAGGGTATGATGTGAAAAGAGTTCTGGTAGACTGAGGAAGCGAAGCTAAAATCATGTATCCCGACCTATACAACAGGCTTAGTCTGAGACCTGAGGACCTAGTTAGTTATGATTCCCCTTTGGTGGGATTTGATAGGAAGACGGTTATATAGAAGGGCCTGATCAAGTTGCCTATCTAGACTAGGTCTGAGGTGGTTGAAGTAAGCCTTATAGTGGTGGACGCTTATTCACCTTACACTGCTATCCTGGTAAGACTGTGGCTCCAAGCCATGGGAGTAGTATCTTCGACCCTGCATATGAAGGTGAAGTACCCTTTGGGAGGATAGGTAGGGGAATTGATAGGAAGTTAGGCCAAGGTGAGGCAGTGCTTGGTCTCCGTTATTAGACATTAGTTAGAGGAGGGAGCCTTAGCTTCCCAGAAGGAAGCCTCATAGCAATTAGCAGAAATGACTGAACCCCCAAATATTGGAGGTGGGGGAATGATGTGCGAAGAGCTCAAGAGAGTTATGATCGACACTGATGCAGAGAAGTATTTCCAGGTTCCAGTTGCCTCTCCAAGAAAGAGAGGAATTGTTGGCTTTCCTTAGGAAGAACGTTGATGTTTTTGCTTGGAGCGCGTATGAAGCTCTAGGGGTGGACCCAAATTTCATTTGTCATCATTTGAATGTGAGCCCAATAGTTATCCCTAAAAAGCAACCACCTTGGCGCTCCTCAAAAGAGTATGCTAAGGCCGTTAAGGAAGAAGTAAATAAGCTTATGCGTGCGGGAGCAATCAAAGAAGTGTTTTATCTAGAGTGGCTGGCAAATATAGTTGTGGTGAAGAAGAAGTCTAGAAAGTGGAGAGTGTGCGTGGATTTTACTGATTTGAACAAAGCTTACCCCAAGGACCCCTTTCCGATTTCTCGAATTGACTAGTTTGTTAATGCTATAGTCGGACATCCTTGGATGAGCTTTTTGGATGCCTTTCAGGATGCCTTTTAAGGGTATCATCAAATACCTTTAGCTCTGGCCAACTAGGAGAAGACTGCCTTCTTAACTCCTGCTGGTAATTATCACTATCAGGTGATACCTTTTGGCTTGAAAAATGCTGGGTCTACCTATCAGAGGATGGTACCTAGAATGTTTGAGTCTCAACTCGGGAAGTATTTGGAAGCATATATTGACGACATGGTTATGAAGAGTAAACTAGTGACCGAGCATTTAAGTGATCTGGGAAGTGTGTTTGAAGTATTGAGAAAACATAAGCCGTATCTCAATGCCTCGAATTGCTCTTTTGGTGTCAGTTCCAGCAAGTTCTTAGGATATATGATTACACATTGAGGAATAGGGGTTAACCTAGATCAAATTAAGGCTATAAGTGACTTACGACCTCCTCAGAATCCCAAGGAAGTTCAAAAGCTGACCGGAATGACTGTTGCCTTAAACAGGTTTATATCTCGATCAGCAGATAGATGTAGAACATTTTTTCAACTCCTTCACAAATGGAAGGGAATTGAATGGACTGAAGAATGTAGCCTTGCCTTTGAAGAGCTAAAGGAATACCTTTCTCATCCTCATATCCTTTCTAGACCAGAAAAAGAGGCAGTCCTTTTTGCCTACATCGCAGTTACATGTCATGCAGTTAGCCTAGTCTTGGCAAGTCATTACAGGAGGCAGAAATCCATTACTTGCCACTGGAGAAGGCCATTTTGGCCTTTGTGCAATGAGGAAGCTCCCTCATTACTTTCAAGCATACACGGTTGTGGTCCTCACCCAACTCCGTTTGCAATCATTACTTTAGAGGTCTGATTACATAGGGAGAATTGCCAAGTGGGGAACGATCCTAGGGGTGCTTGATATCAAATATTTGCCCCGCACGGCCATTAAAGGGCAGGTGCTAGCAGACCTAGTGGCAAAATTCATTAAGTATCCCGAAAGGGTCATTGCCGAGGAGGATGAATCAATGGGGGCATAGATCACAACAGTTACCGTCCTTGGGCCGCCAATGTGGAAGCTCTATGTAAGTAGGGCTGCCAACTAGAAGGGATCCAGCATTGGGATAATTCTGATATCCCCGGAAGAGGATCACCATTGAGAAATCTTCAAGGTTGGGTTTTTTAGCCACAAACAATGAGGCTGAGTATGAAGCCTTGTTGATCGAGGTAGCCATGGTGAAAAAGTTAGGAGGCAAAGCCGTGTAGATTTTTTTAGACTTGAGTTTAGTCGTCGAACAGATTAAAAGTGAATTAGAAGCCAGAGATTAAAGGATCCAGGGGTACCTTAATAAGGCTTAGCAATTGCAGTATGGATTTGAATAATTTTCTATACAACAAGTCCCAAGGAGTAAGACTACTTATGTGGACTCTCTGGAAACTCTTGTCTCTTCCTTGGAGCAAGGTCTTCCTCAGGTCATACTCGTTGAGGATTTATTAATGCTTGCTAATCGAATCCAAACTATGGTTGGAGTGCACCAACTAAGGGTCAGTTCGAGTTGGATGGACCGTTTGGTTTCATTTTTGAAGGATGGAGTATTGCCCAATGACAAGGGAGAAGCTAAGAAAATACGAAGAAAAGCTCCTCGTTTTTGGTTGTCCGAGGAGCAAAACCTGTATAAGTGTTCATTCTCTAGACCATATTTACTTTGTGTACACTCTAAGGCAGTGGATCTGTTACTAGAAGAGTTGCATGACGGAATTTATGGCAGTCATATGGGAGGAAGGTCTTTATCACATAGAGTTCTCATTTAAGGCTACTGGTGGCCGAGTATGCAGAAAGCAGCTCAAAAATATGCCAAGAAGTTTGATCAATGCCAGAGGTTTACCTCGAGCATCCATCAACTTGTAGGCATGTTGAATCCTCTCTCTAGTCCATGGCCATTTGCAAAGTGGGGTTTAAACGTAGTTGGACCATTCCTAAGGACAATAGGAAACAGAAGCTGGCTCTTTGTTGGGACAAATTACCTCACAAAGTGGGTAGAAGCTAAGCCATTATCTAACATTAAGAATTTTGATGCAAAAAAGTTTGGGTGGAAGAATATTGTCACCAGATTCGGGATCCCTCACACACTCATCTCGAACAATGGACTCTAATTTGATAGTTAGGAGGTACTGTTGTGAGCTAGACATCAAGAATAGATACTTAACTCCAGCCTACCCACAGGGGAATGGGCAAGTTGAGGCTGTTAATAAGGTCATAGTTAATTGGTTGAAGAAAAGGTTAGATGAAGCTAAGGGCAGGTGGGTTGATGAGCTCCCCCATGTACTTTATGTTGGAAAAACATAGTTTGTATCGCACACAAAACATACACTATAGAAAATTAATGGATCTACTTCATTCACAATTGATAACATGTAGAATGTAAATTTTAGAGTTTAAGAATAAGAGAGTATACCTTGGTGTGGTGAAATTCAAAACCAAAGATTAGAAGTACTTGGGAACACTTTTAATCTTCACTCCAATTCCACTTGTGCTTAAGAAGTGTGGTCTCTCAATCAATTTATATGTATGTGTTTAAGTGTTAAAGCCATGCAAGTCTGTCCAAGAAACAAGCTGAAGAAGTGCCTGTCATTAAAGCTCGACAGCTAGCATCTATCGAGCTTAAGAAGCTGTTCCAGCCCCGTGGCTTGACAGCTGCTCGACAGCTTCTCGGTAGATGCTATCTGTCGAGATTTAAGAAAAACAGATTTTCTGTTCTGTTTTCTTGGGATCCATGAATATGTCTTTGGATTTTTTTTCTCATAACCCTAGACATATAAAAGGATTATTTTAAGGGCCGTCAAAGTGGATACAAGTTGCACAAGTGTTGAGCAAAGTTTGTTCAAGCAAATTGTGAACGGAGACAAAGTTTTGCCCTAGTTCATCTTTCTTGTGAAGAAGTTGCTGTGTTTGTACACCGTAGGGTTTTGTGACCAAACATCTTTTGAATCTTCATCGTGTAATGAACTGAAGAACTTTGCAGCCAACAACTTTCTCTAGTTGGTGTTTGAAGTCGCATATTGGGATCCGTGCAATTGGTTAGTCACGTAATGAGAGCTGTGCATTAAAAGGAGAAATTGTCATTACAGAACAAGTCCAATTGGGTATTAGGGTAAGGGTTCAACTGTAGGTTGGTATAAGGTATTCGGATTCCTTTACTTGTAACCATTTGTTGTGATAATAGTGGAATTTCGGGAGTGGTGACCTTAAAATAACCTGGTAGGGTTTTTGCCGTGTAGGTTTTCCCCATTCTTAAACAAATCACCGTGTCAATTTATTTTCTGCTGTGTACTTAGTTTAATTGGTGATTTGTTTTTGCTACCACGTTCTTTACATGTAATTGAACCTAATTAATTCACTTGGTTAATTCATTACAAGGGGTCAATACGTTTTTGGCCTATCAAGTGGTATCAGAGCAGGCACACTCTGATTAGGTTTAATCTTGTGTTGATCCATTGACCCCTGTTTGTCATGGATAGCGGATAGTCTCTTATCATACCTCCTTTATTTGATGGCACTAACTATGCATATTGGAAAGTACGCATGAGAGCTTTCTTGCAGTCACTAGGGCATTGAATGCTCTATTCAGTGCGGTCATTAATGAAGAATTCAAGAAGATATTCTCTACTGAAACTACTAAGGAGGCATGGACCATTCTCTAGACAACCTATGAAGGAACCAAGGCTGTCAAAAATTCAAAGTTTCAGAGGCTCACTACTAGCTTTGAAGAAATCAAGATGGAGGAGGATGAGTCGTTCGATGAGTTCTATGCCAAGCTCAAGGACTTAGTGAACTTTTCCTTCAATCTTGGGGAAACCATTCCTGAGCCCAAGATTGTGAGGAAAGTGCTCAGATCTCTACCCAAGAGATTTCATGCCAAGATTATGACGATCGAGGAATCAAAGAATATTGACAAGATTCCTTTGACAGAGCTGGTTGGTAATTTGCAGACCTACGAGCTAGGGTTAACAAGAATTGGCAAGTCGGATAAGGGCAAGAGTATGGCTTTGAAGGCCAAGAGCAGTGACATTAATGAGTCTGCAGAAGATGAAGATTCTAAGATGAAGTCCTACATTACCAGGCAATTCAAGAAGTTCATGAAGAATGCCAATGGAAAGGGTTTCTACAAGGACTGTAGGCAATCTAGTTCTTCTCAATTCAAGAGCCAAGACAAAGGGAAGAAGGATGCTAGGGATGGAGGTTAGTACACTGTTCCCATAGGACCTAAGTGCTTTGGGTGTCAAGGGTTCAGTCACATGAAGCAGGAGTGTCCTACATATCTCAAGAGCATTAGGAAGAGCAAGGTACTTGCTGCTACCTTGAGTGACACTGAGTTTGAAGATGATTCTGACAATGAGGATGATGGAATCTTAAATGCCTTCACTGCCATTGTCAATCCTATTGAGGGGATTGTTGAAGATGTGGATGAAGAAGAAGAATTGGTGGAGTCCAAGTTTGAGAAGATGGATGAACAAGATGACGTTCACATAGCCTATGCAAAGTTGTACAAGGTCTAAGAAAAGCATGAGAAATTGTATAGGTTGACTACCAAGAAGCTCAGTGATGTGGAGCTTGAGCGTGAAAAGTATTCCACAAAGTTTGATGAATCAAATCAGACTATTGGAGAACTGAGGTTTGAGAACAACTTCTTGGCTGAGAAGATTAAGAAGCTTGAGGCAGAACTATTCCAAGTTAGAGCTCAGCTAGAAAGGACTTCTAGTGTTAGAATATATACCCTTAAATCCTATTGTATGATGTTATGTATGACATTATGTGTGATTTAATGTTATGATTAATAAAGTTGTTTTATTATTATCTAAAATAATGGTAACATGAATATTTGGACATTATCATAGAGTCTATGTGATGCATAGTATGATATTTATGTGATTTAGTCATGGAAGATATAGATCACAAGTTCTTTGTAAACTTAGAATTATAGTTCTTAGTCGGTGATGAAATTGGGCATTTCATCTGCGAAGACTATAACATATTAACTAAGATGATTTGTCTTGACCATGGAAGTGAAGACTTCTAGTTGATATGTTAATATGTTTTAAGAGTTAAGACATATTGAACTAGACCGCTGCGAGATTTATTATTCTCCTAACGACTGTCAAATGAATAATAAATCTCACGATTTCTATTTGCATGAACTCTTAATCCTGAGAGAATAATGGACCTGATCATGAAGTGTAGGTTGCTTTGATATATCAGGAATGAGATCTAAAGTCACGATCAAAACCACAAAATGTTGGGCAGCCACATTTAGTATTGATGGAACATATATTTTCAAGATGGAATTCATAATCTCTTAACGAAGATATAAAATATTCTCTTGAGATAAGTTTAATAGGTTTGGTTATTCAGAGTGTTAGGCCAAACCATTTTAGTAAGAATATACTAAAGTATATATTTATGGAATTGAATTTCATAAATATATGATGAATAACTTAAAAAGATTAAACCGGGTACTCAAGGATTAAGATGTAGTAATTAACAAAGTGGCAGTCTATATTCATGACTTTGTATTACTACGAATATTTTATGAAGGGGTTGCATGTATAATAAAGTCTTGGAATATAATTTATTAATAAGGCCTAGAGTGAAATTATATTTATATAGTGGTATTAAATATAATTAATGGTAACTTTAGGCTTGTCAAGAGTTGATAGAAAAGCCCAAGGCCTATTGGAGCTAGTGTCTTGTTGGTCCCTTTTGGTCCCACTCCAAGCCACACACTATAGCCCAATTGGAAAGGCCCAATAGGCCGGCCCAATTAGATAATTAGTTAGTTATAAAAGGGAGAAACATACAGAATTTTTTTTATAAGGAAAAAAAGAGACATCATTGTGAAGTGGTGTGCATGTGTGAGTGAAGCCACTCAATATTCTCCCTTAGAAACTGATTGAGAGACCACACTTCTTGGGCATAAAGTGGAATTGGTGTGAAGATTAAAAGTTTTCCCAAGTACTTCAAATCTTTTGTTTTGAATTTCACCGCACCAAGGTACGTAATCTCGTTCTTGAATTTTGAAATTTACATAATGCATGTCATCAATCATGAATGAAATAGATCCATTTTTGTTGCTTCCGCTTTGTGTTTTGTATGAGATACAAAACCAGTTTTTCCTACATCAAGTGCAAAGCTTGACGAGATGCTCAGCATTCAGAAATCTGCTTCAGATTGAACCGGTTTAGGGTATGATTTCTCTTCTCCTACTATTGCTTCTACTACTTCTACTATTTTTGTTCCACTTACTAATAATGTTGAAATTGAGAACATAAATGTTGAAAATAAATTAGCTAGTGAGAACATAGACAAGGGTAAGTCTATCTTAGGAGCACCCCTTAAAATTGCTAAGAATGAAACTAAAAACCCTAGGGCTAAAAAGGCTAACTCTTAAAAGCCAAAACAAAAGAAGCAGCATCTCTGTCGTCACTGTGGTGTAGCCGGTCATACTCGACCAAGTTGCTACAAGTGGTTAGCCACTCAACAAAGCAATGGCATGATTGCATCGAGAACTCAGAATCAGTTTCCAACTTCTTTTGCTCCCCTTGGAGATCTTCTCAAAGCCCTCATGTTCCTTTCTAACTTGAATGATTTTAATTCTCCCCCCTCACCTCTGGTTCAAGGTTTCGCTCAAACAAAAGGTTCCTCCAAGGTGTGGAAGGAAAAACGAACTAAGTGATTCTATCACTTTTTCTCTCTTTCTCCCCTTCTTCTTTTTGTTTGCATTACTTGTGTATTTTGCTTTCATGCTTTGAATCAGTCTAGTTTTATGCATTATTTTTATTTTGTTTAACATGTTTTTGTTTGTTTATTTTTAGTTTTGCTTTATTTTTTCATAAAATAAAAAAAAATTGAAAAATCTAAAAAAATACAAAAACAGTGTGTGTTTGTGTACATTGGTACTTGTGTACCTTAGATGGCCATTGAAACAAAGTTTTCTAAACTTTGTATCCTTTGTAGCTTGGATGAGCATCTCTATGCACAACTAAGTAAGTGAGCTTTGTGGCTCGTGTTTGTGATGATTAAGATTAAGTTATCTCTTATACTTAACACTTGTATCACTCTTTTTGAAGGGTAGGACTAGAAAATCCTAAGAGAATGGAATAAATAACCATCTCGCCATTGTTACCCACCAATCATAAAATGACATTTGTACGCTTCAGCATAGCAAAAGTGCAATGTCAATGACATCTGTATGCTTCAGCATAGCAAAAGTGCAATGTCAAAAGCTTAACATCATTGGGTATTTCTTTTCTCTCTTATATGTGCCCATGCATGGTTTGCTTAAAAGAAAAAAAAAATATATGCAAAGAAAATTAAAAGCAAAAAGATCAAAAATGTTTTTAAATTTGATTGCAAGCGTGTACTCTAGGAGATGTGTGAGTTATAGGATGTACCTCAAAGGTGATAGTTCCTATCAAATAGTTATGATTGTGTGTGAGTTAAAGTGATTTTCTCATATCTCAAATCTTCATAACATGTATACATTTATGCAATCTTGTGATGTTTTTCACATACAACACGCAATATTCTTTGCTACTCTTGATACATGTGCAGGTATAATGTATGCTCACTAAACTGTCTTGATTTATTTTTGAAATATAAAATTGGTTAGACTTGTTTAGTGTGTGTGTGTGTGTTTTTGAGATCCATGCGCTTAAAATTATTGTTGAGAGATGATTTTGAGAGCTTAATATGTTGATTGGATCTCTGGTTGAGTTGCATGCTTGATTGCATTCATGTATGTGTTTTTCTCTTCTCGAAAAACTATTTTTAAGCAATCTCGACAGCTCCTCGACACCTGGCTATTTGTCGAACTCTTAAGCTGTTTCTTATCGCATCTCGACACCTGGTGGATCGATCGAGAAAGTTCTCGACCTCTCGATAGTTTCTCGACAGCTGGTGGATCAATCGAGCTTCCTTTAGCCTTTTGTTGTTTTGTCCCTCGACAGATCCTCGACAGCTGCATCTGTCTACATTTTGTTTTCTCGACACCTGGCTCGATAGATGTCTCGATAGATCTTGACACCTCTATCTGTAGAGATTTACTGAGGTTCTATAAATAGGTTCTGTGCGATCCGGACTTCATTTCTCTCGATCTCTCTCTTGATACCTCTATCTTTCACCTCCCAAATCACTCTCTTTCATTCCAAACCTCAATTTCAAGTGATTTTCAAGGATTTTATTCACTTGGTAAGCCTCTAATCTCTTTCAATTACATGCATTTCATGTTTTAAAACCTAAATTTTAGGGATTTTGAAAAATTTTGGGGTTTTTCCAAAATGATGAGTTTTTGTTGAAATTTTGGGATGGGTGTTTGCCTAAATGAGTTTAAGATCTCATGCATTGCATCACATAAGCATAATAACAGTATTATCATGCATTTAGATGTGTGTAACTTGATTGTGTGCTGTTAGGATTGGATTGGGCAGAGCCCATAATGCTTTTATGTTGCATGTCACATGTTCATGCATTCCCCTGCATACGTTATTACTCTTCAATATATCTTGATATTTGAATTGTTTTTGGGACTTTTTTGATTGTCTCTGTCTCTGTCTCTCTCTTTTCGTTTACGTTAGTCGTGTCTATGGCACCTAAACATAAGTCTACTCCATCCCTGAACCCTCTTCGTTCTAGGGCCTCTTCGTCTTCTGATCCTACTCCCTTCTTTATTCGATTCTGTGATGAGGATGCCCAAAAGGACTTCTTAGAGAACTTCTCTAAATGAGGTGTTCATTCGGAACGCTGAGTTGTTTTGGCAGACTTTGCCGACACTAGCCTACCCAATGTCATTCACAATCGGGGTTGGGAGTCACTGTGTGACGTCTCGGTCACATGTCCATCCATGCTAATTCAAGAGTTTTACTCCAACGTGCATGTATTTGATTTTTCAGTACCTCTCTTTCATACTCGCGTTCGAGGTACGCGCATAGTGGTCACATCAGAGTTGGTATTCGATATACTCCATGTACCGAGGGTAGAGCATCCTGACTACCCCAATTGTGAGCATCTGAGGACTGTGTCCAAAGACGAGATGATCTCTGCTTTCTGTGAGTGCCCTTCTGATTGGGATGAGCGTCAGTTCACATCATGTAGGCCTTTTGCTAAAGGTCCTAGATTCTTGAACATGGTGATGACCTTTGTTTTGCACCCACTTTCTCACTACAACTCTATCACAGAGCCTCATGCTCGATTTTTGTTGTCCTTTCTAGAGCACCTCACTATAGATTTTCCTTCACATTTCATTCTTTCTATCTTAGATGTCTATAGGGATATGGCTACCCGTGATAAGCTCATTTTTCCTTCAACTATCACGTAGATTTTGAGCCATTTTTCCATTCCTTTTCCCTCGTCTGACCACTTTACTGTCATGTGTGCCATAGACGCCACTACCGTCAAACGTAGTGAGGCATAGTTTCTGTCATGACAGACTGGGTTAGCAACTCTTCCCTCCCATTTGACTCCATCCAGCTTTGCTTCATCCACATCTGCTCCTTCCTTTTCTATGGCGATGTGACTCTTGAAGACATCATGGCGCAGCTTCAATGCATGGATGTTCGCCTTGATACACCCTCTACTGAGCTGTATCAGGTGAATGTTCATGTCGATCGTATCACACGGCGGCAGGCGGTCATGGTTGGCTTTGCTCTTGAGGATTCTCCTCTACCTCCTCTAGCGGCTTTTGATTCTGATGCTTCTGATGTTGATGAAGATGCTAGCTCAACTGATGAGATGTCTACTTGACACTCTTCCCTTTGTCACTCGTGACAAAAAGGGGGAGTAATTTTGGTCTATGAAAGTAGTCATACTTCATGGGAGAGTTAGTATAGGAGATTTTTGTCAGGGAGAGTGTACATATTGAGGGATGTAGTGACGATTACTTGTATTTTTTTTCTTTTCTTTCTTTTAGAGATATACATTGCTCATGTACCTTAGGTCTTGTGACCATTATTGACATACATTGTATTTATTTTCTTTATATGATTGATGTATGTTTCTTTCACCTACCCTTACAATTGTTGTTTCTTTTCTCTCTTTATGCACATGCTTCTTATTACTTGTATGCAATCTATTATTTCTGTTTCACACTAAGATGCCTTGATGAGTTTTGTTTAAGTATTTTAGAAATACAAGTTGTCAAAGTCTACTTGCCATAAACTCTCTTCTTGTTAAGTTTTTCAAGAGTTTGTGTTAGAATAGATTTTATTGTATTCAACAGGTGAGTATGAGTTGAGTGATTTATGACTTTTCTCATATGTTCATTTGTTTGTTATGGTTTTGTCACGAATTGCCAAAGGGGGAGATTGTTAGGACATATGTGTTTCACTTGTTAGGAACATATGTCATTATGTTATGTAATTGGCTAATCTTTTGACAAAACGCACTTTACTTGTAATTGGGTAGATCTAGGATGTGTTTAATACTTTAAGAAACCTTGTTTCAAGATTAAGTGTTAAAGCCATGCAAGTCTGTTTAAGAAACAAACTAAAGAAGTGCCTGTCATTAAAGCTCGACAGCTAGCATTTATCGAGCTTAAGAAGTTGTTCTAGCCTTGTGGCTCGACAGCTGCTCGACAGCTGCTTGACAGATGGTATCTGTCGAGGTTTAAGAAAAGCATATTTTCTGTTCTGTTTTCTTAGGATCCGTGAATGTGTCTTTAGGCTTTCTTTTCTTATAACCCTAGACATATAAAATGATTATTTTAAGGGCCGTCAAAGTGGACACAAGTTGCACAAGTGTTGAGCAAAGTTTGTTCAAGCAAATTGTGACCGGAGACAAAGTTTTGCCCTAGTTCATCTTTCTTGTGAAGAAGTTGCTGTGTTTGTACACCGTAGGGTTTTGTGACTAAGCATCTTTTGGATCTTCATCATGTGATGAACTGAAAAACTTTGCAGCCAACAACTCTCTCTAGTTGGTGTTTGAAGTCGCGTCTCAGGATCCGCGCAGTTGGTTAGTCACGTACTGGGAGCCGTACATCAAAAGGAGAAATTGTCACTACAGAATAAGTCCAATTGGGTATTGGGGTAAGGGTTCAACTGTAGGTTGGTATAAGGTACTGAGATTCCTTTACTTGTAACCGTTTATTGTGATAATAGTGGAATTTTGGGAGTGGTGACCTTAAAATTACCCGGTAAGGGTTTTGCCGTGTAGGTTTTCCCCATTCCTAAACAAATCACTGTGTCAATTTATTTTTCGCTGCGTACTTAGTTTAATTGGTGATTTGTTTGTGCTACCACGTTCGTTGCATATAATTGAACGTAATTAATTCACTTGGTTAATTAATTGGTTAATTCATCACAAGGGATCAATACGTTTTTGGCCTATCAAAAGATTACGAATTCCATCTTGAGAATATATGTTCCTTAAACACTAAATGTGGCTACCTAATATACTGAGGTTTTGATCGTGACTTTAGATCTCAATCCTAATATATCAAAGCAACCTACACTTCATGATCAGGTTCATTATTCTCTCATGATTAAGAGTTGATTTTAATAAAAGTCGTGAGATTTATTATTCATTTGACAATCGTTAGTAGAATAATAAATTTTATAGCGGTCCAGTTCAATATGTCTTAACACTTAAAACATACCAACATATGTAACACCCGTCTCATTTAAATTTAATTTAATTGCTTCTAGAGAGTAGATTTGATAAATTGCTTAGTTTGTTTTGGAGGAGATATTATTTTATATTGTGATTTCTATAATAATAATAATAATAATAATAATAATAATAATAAGGGGTAACGTGAATAATTATTTTGTGGTGTATTTAAATTTAACTTTTGGTCTCCTTATCAGTTAAGGAAAAGGATAAGAGACTAAAACCTACTTGGACTAGGAGTTTAATTGTTATTGGAATTCTTTAGAAGTCCTAGCCTATGTTAACAACCTTATAATGAGTTTAGTGGAAAGGTAGGTCTTGGAAGTTTATTTTAGTAGTAGTGGGCTTCTAAATTTTCAGCCCAAGTGAAATTAGCCTTAACCTGAATTAGGCTTCTGAAATTTCAGCCCAAGTGCAACAGCTTATTATGAAAGAAAATTAGGGTTTCTCAAAAACAAAAGAATAGGAGGCTGTGCACTTCAGGGCAGCCAGCAACTTCATCTTGGTTTTGAGGTAAGCATCATTCTAGGAAAGCCCTTTTTTTTTCTTTGTGTTTGCTGGAATTTCAATTGTGCTATTAGATTTATATATAAGTATATATAGATATATGGGATTGCCGAATATATATATATATTTCATCAATAGTTCACGGTTTGATTTATATGGGATTGCCGAATATATATATATATATTTCATCAATAGTTCACGGTTTGATTTATATGGGATTGCCGAATATATATATATATATATTTCATCAATAGTTCATGGATTAATTCATATGGGATGCGGCCATGTGATGAATGTCTCCAGAGAATAGAGTTATATTACATTGTTTCTTGCGGCCATGTGATGAATGTATATATATATATATGCATAAATTGCCTTTATGAAACTATGACCTTTAATGTAAATTGCTTATGCGGTTTGGATTGTGAAGGCTAATGTATATAAGGCTTGGCACTACTTGGATATATATATATATATATATATAGGTATATTAGGTGTTAGTTTTAGGGTATACTTTGCATTATAATCTAGAATAGGTGGGGGTTTATTAGAAGGAGATGTTAAATTTTAATTTTTTTTGCCAATCTTCTTAGTGGCTGAGGAATTGTTTCATCAAAGGACTTTGTGATCATTCAAAATCTGCCCTCATTGAGTTATCTAATTATTATTTAGGTTCTAGTTGACGTCGTTTCGAGCAATTGAAGTGAAGCTTGGTTTAGCCACTAGAGGTAAGTAGACTTCAACACATGACGTCTCTCAAGACGTATATATTTTTACATATATATATATATATATATATATAATTGTGGTAAAAATATATTTATATATATATATACATACACATAATTGCAAAAGTGAAGTTTCAAAGACTTATACCATTGTTAGTGCTTTATACATACTCAAACTCTATTGTTTATTGTATATTATTGTGAAACTGTATATGTCAAGAGTATTTCAAATGGTCAACTAGACAGTCTGCAACCTTTGCCAACACAGGGTTAAGTGTTGGTCTTCGGCCGAAGTAGTGTTAGTGTGGTGTGGTGCAGTGTTATTGTTGCTCTTCGGAGCTAGTGTTGCCTCTTTGAGGTTAGTGTTATTGTTCCCATGGGAAATCACCCACCAAGTGTTTAGCAGCTTTTGTCTATGTTTGACTAATATTTTTCATATTGAATTACTGTTTATTTGCTACTGTTCCTTTAGGTGAAAAAGTGTTTATTTTCAAAATAAAGTGTTTCTACCTATTTGGTGCATATTGGCATATTAATGTGGTTATTATTGTATTAATGTTTACAGCGTTATAGTGATATATTTTATTTTAACAGCTTTATGGAATAAATTATATTACAGTTTAAACTAATTGTAATTGTATTGTGAGGACTATATTTTGTCAAAAATATTATCGTTTTGTTTTGGAAGACATCCTCATGTTTGTAGTCTCTTATTGAGCCTTTAGCTCACCCCTTTTTCCATCCTTTCAGATTAGAGGCTTGGAGTGTATTTTGGTGGTAGATCAGTGAAGCCTTAGATTGATGACTGCGTTTGGAGCTTGGATAGTTGCTGAGTTGTTTTAGTAAAATTGTTTCAGGACAATGAGATTATTTTTTTTGGAACTATTTTGAGATGTTATTTGGGGATTTTACATACAAGAATATTATTGTTGTTTTGTTTTTATGGATATTTAAGGAAATCCGTTGATGAAATAAGAAGTTTATTTGAGGTTTTAATTACGCTCTGTTCCATTATATTAGTGTTGATTATTTCTACGACAGGTTATGCATCTAAATCCTTCTTAAGGGTTTGGGGTGTTTCAGTTATGGTATCAGAGCATAGGTTTATGATTCTGTAGACTTATAGGTTTGATCTTAAGACTATTTTGGAACAAGAGTGTGATTATGACAAGGAATTTTAGTGTTAGAATTATTCGACCTTTCATAATGATTTTATATTTTATTTTTGTTTTGTTTTGTTTATTATTCTAGAGTGTGTAGGAATGATTGTTGTACTATCTATGTGTTTGGTTTTAACCCTCTGAAATATTTGAAACATTTATTTGTGATATCTTATTGTATTGCTTAGAGAGATGGCACCACCTAGGAGGAACCCAGAGAACAGTCAACCAAATGCTGGGGGACCTACTAATCTCCAAGGAAAAGCGCTAGCCACATCTGCGCTATACCTCAAAAGGACTAGTCACTATTGAAGCTCCTTGTAGTTGTTAATAAAGCTCAGATCTACCCAGTAAATACCCGATGTGGGACTCATCACACACCCACACACATCACACAATCAATCAATCAAATTGGGGTATCACAATCTCCCCCACTTAAATCCCTAACGTCCTCGTTAGGATCCACTTTGTGGGGTAGTGTCTCCGAGCACACACAGGGTTACCGGGTCGGCTCTGATACCATATGTAACGACCCAAGGAAAAGCGCTAGCCACATCTGCGCTATACCTCAAAAGGACTAGTCACTATTGAAGCTCCTTGTAGTTGTTAATAAAGCCCAGATCTACCCAGTAAATACCCGATGTGGGACTCATCACACACCCACACACATCACACAATCAATCAATCAAATTGGGGTATCACAACATATCAACTAGAAGTCTCCACTTCCATGATCAAGACAAATCATCTTAGTTGATTTGTTATAGTCTTCATAGATGAAATGCCTAATTTCATCACCGATTACAAACTAAAATTCTGACTTTACAAAGAACTTGTGACTTATATCTTTCGTGACTAAATCACATAAATCACATACTATGCATTTCATGAACTATATAATAATGTCCATATATTCATGTTACCATTAGTTTAGATAATAATAAAACAATTTTATTAATCATAACATAATATCATACATAATGTTATGCATAGCATCATACAATAGGATTTAAGGGCACATATCCTAACAATTTGGACATATCGTATTACTCCTCATGGATCAACTGGGGAATCTCTGTTTTTCATGACTTATGGTTCCGAGACTGTTATCCCTTTAGAAGTGGAATTTCTGACGTTGAGGACATGTTAGGATATGTGCCCTTAAATCCTATTGTATGATGCTATGTATGATATTATGTATGACATTATGTGAGAAATGATGTATGACTTAATATTGTGTTTAATAAAGTTGTTTTATTCTTATCTAAAATAATGGTAACATGAATATTCGGACATTATCAAATAGTCCATGAGATGCATAGTATGTGATTTAGTAACAGAAGATATAGATCACAAGTTCTTTGTAAACTCAGAATTTTGGTTCGTAGTCGGTGATGAAATTAGGCATTTCATCTGCGAAGACTATAACATATTAACTACGATGATTTGTCTTAATCATGGAAGTGGTGACTTCTAGTTAATATGTTGATATGTTTTAAGAGTTAAGACATATTGAATTGGACCGCTGTGAGATTTATTATTCTCCTAACGACTGTCAATTAAATAATAAATCTCACGACTTGTATTCACATGAACTCTTAATCCTGAGAGAATAATAGACCTGATCATGAAATGTAGGTTGCTTTGATATATCAGGAGTGAGATCTAAAGTAACGGTCAAAACCTCAGTATGTTGGGCAGCCACATTTAGTGTTGATGGAACATATATTCTCAAGATGGAATTCATAGTCTCTTAACGGAGATATAAAATATTCCCTTGAGATAAGTTTAATGGGTACAGTTATTCAGAGAGTTAGGCCTAACCACTTTAGTAAGACTAAAGTATATATTTATGAAATTGGATTTTATAAATATATGGTGAATAACTTAAAAGGATTAAACCGAGTACTCAAGGATTAAGATGTAGTAATTTACAAAGTGGCAGTTTATATTCATGACTTTGTATTATTACGAATATTTTATGAAGGGGTTGCATGTATAATAAAGTCTTGGGATATAATTTATTAATGAGGCCTAGAGTGCAATTATATTTATATAGTGGTATTAAATATAATTAATGGTAACTTTGGACTTGTCAAGAGTTGACAGAAAAGCCCAAGGCCCATTGGAGCTAGTGTCTTATTTGTTCCCTTTTGGTCCCACTCCAAGCCACACACTAAAGCCCAATTGGGAAGGCCCAAAAGGCTAGCCCAATTAGATAATCAGTTATGTGGAGAGAAACATACATAATTTTATATAGAATGAAATGGTTTGTATGGAAAATATGAATATAAAAATAAGGAAGAGAGACACTTTTTCATATTCTCTCTAGAAAACATAGAACTGATTGAGAGACCACACATCTTGGGCATCAAGTGGAATTGGAGTGAAGATTGAAAGTCTTCCCGAGTACTTCTTCATTCGGTTTTGAATTTCACCGCATCAAGGTAGACTCTCTTGTTCTTATATTCTGAAACCTACATAATGCATGTTATCAATTGCGAATGAAGTAGATCCGTTTATTTTCCGCTGCGTTTGTTTTGTATGTGATACAAACATGTATATTTCCCAACATTGGTATCAGAGCGGTCTTCATTTCGAATCTGTATAACATGTTTTGTGCGTTTTGGAATTAGAGATAATAGTTTCAAGTTGATAGAGGATTATTCATTTAATTTTCTGCATGGTTATTGAAACTATGATTTGATAAAAACTGATATTGATGTTATGATGTTGTTTAAATATGAATTTAAGAATGTTAAATTGATCTTTAAGGCTATAGCATCAATAGATTTCAGTTTTGATATCAATCTCTGTCTATCATTTTCGTATGATGGTTGTTAATTCATGCAAAACTGTTGAAAACTACCTTAGAAGAATTTCTGGAAATTCGAGTTTTACGAGTTTCGATCGATCGAAATTTACTTTCGATCGATCGAGTAAAACAGAGACCAATCCTTTTGGAACGATTGATATTCGATTGCTAGTCGATCGATCGAATTTTCTTTTCGATCGATCGAGAGGCGATCGAGTATCAATCGAACAAGACAGAAGGTCAAGTTTGAATTGTTTAATTTTTTCGACCAATCGAGAGGCACATTCGATCGATCGAAAGAAGGAAAATCTGAATTTTTCTAAGTGTTTTCAAACTTAAAGTGCTTAGTATAATGTGCAAGGCTGTGTATAATTAGTTTATGCATGTTTAAAAGATAAAAACCTTTATTTTAAAACATCTAGTGGGAGAGAGATTCAAGGGTTGGATCTCACGGCCTCCATTGTCAGTTTATAGTAGTAAGATTAATCACCTCGCCTTGGCGTATATGCCTTGCTCCCTACGAAGGGTGTTTAATTCATGGTACTACAGGTTAAACTTCTTAATGATGGATGAAGTGTGTTTTTGCATTAAGAGCGACCACGCTACCGTGGAGTTACTTGGTGACTCACATTGAATCTAGACAATGGTGTACACTAAACTAAGTATGATGTTAACCTCCCTACGAAGCTATGTCATTATCACTTAGAGGCTAAAGAATAAGCGGCACATTATTTTTTTTTGGTAAGAGTTACAATGATAGCATTAATAATGAGGATAATCCTTGCTTAATCATAGTGATTGGTATGACCTCGCTACCGAGGAATATTAATTGCGAGATTGGGTTGTCGTTGCATATATTATATTATGGTTTTATTAAGGTTCCATATTATATGTTTATATGCTAAATTGATAATGTCCAGTTTACTTATTATATTCATGTATATTATTTTCAGATTTGAACATGGCATCATTTAGCCCACTTGTTACCATTCTTAATCAAAACAAACTGACTGGATCCAATTATGTTGAATGGAAAAGAAATTTGGACATAGTTCTCACAGCTGAAGAGCACAAATATGTGCTTACTCAACCATGTCCTAGCTTTCCTTCATTAGATGCTCCTCTTGAGGAAAAACAACGATATGATCGTTGGTAGAAATCTAATGAAATGGCCAAGTGCTACATCCTAGCGTCCATCTCAAATGTTCTACAGCATCAAATGCAGGATGTAGAACTTGTTTCGGACATTATGCTAAGTCTGAAGGAGATGTTTGGTGAGCAAGGCCGTTCTGCAAGGCAAGAAACCATGAGGCAAATTTATAATACCAAAATGGCTGAAGGTAGTTCAGTGAGAGAACATTGTCTTACAATGATCTCTAATCTGAATACATTGGAAGTTTTGGGTGCCGACATTGATGGAGAATCCCAAGTGGATATGATACTCCAGTCACTACCAGAATCATTCAAGGAATTCAGACTTAATTATAACATGAACAAAAAGATTTATTCTTTGTCTGAATTAATGAATGAGTTGGTAGCGGCGGAAGGCATCCTTGGTACTTCTAATGTTGAAGCCAATGTGGGTGAAGCTTCTACTTCTCAACCTAAGTCGAAAGTCAAGGGTAAGAAGAAGAAGAAGAAGGACTTCACTAAGCAGGAGGGTAAACAAATTGTCTTAGGGGTTGCCGACAAAGGAAAGAAGCTGAAAGGAAAATGTTTCCATTGTGGTGAGAAAGGACATTGGAAGAGGAATTGTCCAATGTTCAAGGCTGCCAATAAGGGTATGAAAATTTCATTCCTTCTTGAAATATTTTTGGTACAAAATCCCACGGATTCCTGGTGTGTGGATTCAGGTTGTACTAATCATATCTGCAATTCTTGCATGGGTTCCAAAAGACCAAAAGACTTAAAGAAGGAGAGTTGTTTCTGACCTTGGCTGATGGGAGTAGGATTCCAGTTGTAGCTATTGGAGTGTTTAATTTATGTTTTGAATCAAGAGTTTTAATATTAAATGACTGTCTATATGTACCTAATGTTCGTAGGAATTTAATTTCTGCAACTTATTTAGGTAAAAGTGGATATTGTGTTATCCTTAAAGACAATGTTCGTAGGAATTTAATTTCTGTAACTTATTTAGGTAAAAGTGGATATTGTGTTATCCTTAAAGACAATGTTGTAATAAAGAAGGGTAAAACATTTATCTGTTCTGGCAATATTGTGGATGGTCTTTATATTTTAACTCCTGATAAGCATGAATTATATAATTCTGAATTAGATAATAACTCTCATGTAAAATCATTAAAGAGAAAGTTTCCTTCTACTAATGATGCATATCTTTTGCACTTGCGTTTGGGTCATATTAATCCAAAAAGAATTCAAAGACTGATCAAAGATGGTCTCTTAGAGCCATTGGACTTTGATGAATTTTCAGTTTGTGAATCTTGTTTGGAAGGTAAAATGACCAAACGACCTTTTAATACAAAAGGTAGAAGAGCCCATGAGTTGCTAGAATTAGTTCATACGGATGTTTGTGGTCCTATGTCAACCCAAGCAAAAGGTGGTTATGAGTACTTCATTACTTTCACCGATGATTACTTTAGATTTTGTTATGTGTACCTAATGAGACGGAAGTCCGAAGCCTTTGAAAAATTCAAAGAGTTTAGGGCTGAAGTTGAGAATCAATTGGGTAAACACATAAAGGCCATTCGATTTGATCGTGGTGGCGAATACCTTCTTGGGGATTTCAAGGATTACTTAACTCAAAATGGGATTGTATCCCAATTGACTGCACCTGGAACTCCCCAACAAAATGGTGTAGCAGAAAGAAGGAATAGGACTCTTTTAGAAATGGTTAGGTCTATGATGAGTTACTCAACTTTACCTATTTGTTTTTGGGGTTATGCCTTAGATATAGCAATACATCTTTTGAATTTAGTTCCATCAAAATCTGTTCCCAAAACACCCATGGAATTGTGGAGTGGGTAAGCCTAGTATGAAATATCTCCACATTTGGGGTTTTCCAGCACATGTGTTAAAAGGGAAGTCTGATAAGTTGGAACCAAAATCAGAAGTATGTTTGTTTGTGGGTTATCCAAAAGAAATTAGGGGTTATTTATTCTATAGTCAAAAAGATAACAAAGTTTTTGTTAGTACAAATGCTAAATTCTTGGAATATGACTATATGAATAATTGTACTCCTAGAAGTAGAGTTGTCTTGGCTGAAATGAATGAACCTGTAATTGAACAACCAATGGTTAAAACTAGGGATGATTTGGCTGTATTGGATACACCACAAGATACTACTCATGAGATGTCTAGTACACAGTTGCCTCGTTGTAGTGGGAGGAATGTTAGGCCACCTATAAGATTCGTAGGTCTTGGAGAGACTTATGAGGCTATCTCAGAGGAGGCTGAAACTGATCCTTACACTTATGAAGAAGCAATGAATGATATAGATGCACATCATTGGGTCCAAGCTATGAAATCAGAATTAGATTCCATGTATTCCAATCAAGTTTGAGATCTTGTACAGGCGCCTAATGGCATTAAACCTGTTGGTTGCAAATGGGTTTACAAGAGGAAGAGAGGGATAGATGGAAAGGTTGAAACCTTTAAAGCAAGGCTAGTGGCAAAAGGATATACTTAAAAAGAAGGTATTGATTATGAGGAAACCTTTTCACCAGTAGCAATGCTTAAATCTATCAGAATTCTCTTATCCATTGCTGCTCATTATGATTATGAGATTTGGAAATTGGATGTCAAGACTGCATTTCTTAATGGTAATCTTGAAGAGGAAATCTATATGAAGCAACCAGAAGGTTTCATAGCAAAGAACCAAGAGCATATAGTATGCAAGTTGAATAGGTCCATTTATGGACTTAAGCAAGCATCTAGGTCATGGAACATCAAATTTGATCAAGCAATCAAATCATTTGGTTTTGAACAAAATCTTGATGAACCATGTGTGTACAAAAGACATCAAGACAAAGTAGTAATGTTCCTAGTGCTTTATGTTGATGATATTTTACTCATTGGAAATGATGTAGGTGTAATGTCATCAGTAAAGGTTTGGTTGTCAAGCCAATTTGATATGAAGGACTTGGGTGAGGCTAACTTTATTCTAGGGATCAAGCTTTGGCGAGATCGTAAGAATAAGATGCTACGCTTATCACAAGCTGGATATATAGATAAGGTTCTAGAACGGTTTAGTATGCAAAACTCCAAGAAAGGATTACTTCCTTTCAGACATGGAGTTCCTCTGTCTGATGACCAAAGGCCTAAGACTCAAGAGGAAGAAGATATGATGAGACAAGTTCCTTATGCTTTTGCAGTAGGAAGTCTCATGTATGCCATGCTTTGTACTAGACCAGATATCTGTTTTTCAGTTGGCATGGTCAGCCGATATCAATCAAATCCAGGACCACAACATTGGCAAGCTGTAAAGCATATTCTCAAGTATCTACGGAGAACGAGAGATTATATGCTTGTTTACCGTTGTGAGGATTTGATTCCCGTTGGTTATACAGATTTAGATTTTCAATCGGATCTAGATTTCAGAAAGTCCACGTCAGGATGTGTATTCACCTTGGGAGGTGGAGCCATAAGTTAGAGGAGTGTTAAGCAATCTTGTATTGCGGACTCCACCATGGAAGCTTAATATGTTGCTGCTTGTGAGGCGGCAAAGGAAGCTGTTTGGCTCAAGAAATTCCTTTCTGATCTTGGTGTAGTGAGAATGGAGCAAGTTCCTATCACATTGTTTTGTGACAATAGTGTAGCAGTTGCACAATCCAAAGATCCAAGGAATCACAAGAAAGGAAAGCACATTGAGAGAAAGTACCACATCATTCGAGACATTGTTGCTCATGGAGATGTGGTGGTTGCAAAGATTGAAAGTGCAAATAATCTAGTAGATCCCTTTACCAAAGTCTTGCCTCAAAGGACCTTCGAGTCACATTTGGAGGGAATGGGAGTTAGATTAGTGCACAATAGTCTTTAGGGCAATTGGGAGATTGTTAGGATATGTGTCCTTAAATCCTATTGTATGATGCTATGTATGATATTATGTATGACATTATGTGAGAAATGATGTATGACTTAATATTGTGTTTAATAAAGTTGTTTTATTCTTATCTAAAATAATGGTAACATGAATATTCGGACATTATCAAATAGTCCATGAGATGCATAGTATGTGATTTATGTGATTTAGTCACAGAAGATATAGATCACAAGTTATTTGTAAACTCAGAATTTTGGTTTGTAGTCGGTGATGAAATTGGCCATTTCATCTGCGAAGACTATAACATATTAACTACGATGATTTGTCTTGATCATGGAAGTGGTGACTTCTAGTTAATATGTTGAAATGTTTTAAGAGTTAAGACATATTGAATTGGACCGCTGTGAGATTATTATTCTCCTAACGACTGTCAATTGAATAATAAATCTCACGACTTGTATTCACATGAACTCTTAATCCTGAGAGAATAATGGACCTGATCATGAAATGTAGGTTGCTTTGATATATCAGGAGTGAGATCTAAAGTAACGGTCAAAACCTCAGTATGTTGGGCAGCCACATTTAGTGTTGATGGAATATATATTCTCAAGATGGAATTCATAGTCTTTTAACGGAGATATAAAATATTCCCTTGAGATAAGTTTAATGGGTACAATTATTCAGAGAGTTAGGCCTAACCACTTTAGTAAGACTAAAGTATATATTTATGAAATTGGATTTTATAAATATATGGTGAATAACTTAAAAGGATTAAACCGGGTACTCAAGGATTAAGATGTAGTAATTTACAAAGTGGTAGTCTATATTCATGACTTTGTATTATTACGAATATTTTATGAAGGGGTTGCATGTATAATAAAGTCTTGGGATATAATTTATTAATGAGGCCTAGAGTGCAATTATATTTATATAGTGGTATTAAATATAATTAATGGTAACTTTGGACTTGTCAAGAGTTGACAGAAAAGCCCAAGGCCCATTGGAGCTAGTGTCTTATTTGTTCCTTTTTGGTCCCACTCCAAGCCACACACTAAAGCCCAATTGGGAAGGCCCAAAAGGCTAGCCCAATTAGATAATCAGTTATGTGGAGAGAAACATACAGAATTTTATATAGAATGAAATGGTTTGTATGGAAAATATGAATATAAAAAATAAAGAAGAGAGACACTTTTTCATATTTTCTCCAGAAAACATAGAACTAATTGAGAGACCACACATCTTAGGCATCAAGTGGAATTGGAGTGAAGATTGAAAGTCTTCCCGAGTACTTCTTCATTCGGTTTTGAATTTCACCGCATCAAGGTACACTCTCTTGTTCTTATATTCTGAAACCTACATAGTGCATGTTATCAATTGCGAATGAAGTAGATCCGTTTGTTTTCCGCTGCGTATGTTTTGTATGCGATACAAACATGTATATTTCCCAACAGGACAAGCCTATTTGATCTAGACAAAAATGATCTATTGCTCCAAGAAAGTTTGGATTTAATTGATGAAAGAAGAGAAGTAGCCATTGTCCAGTTAGCGCATTATCAACAAAAACTTAAGCAGGGTTATGAAATGGGAGTGAAGGTGAGACCATTGGTTTTATAAAGTTGTGATTTACAACTATTTTTTGTTGGCTTTAATTTCGTGCCAAATTTGATTGTATTTTTGTTTAATCATTTGTACCCTGTATTTTTTGTGGAGTTTTCTTGTATGGGTTGTGTGTGAGAGAGAGTGTGAAGACTTAAGCAGTTATTGAAGACAAAGTGGATTTCGCGAGAAGCCTTCCTGCGAAGTGAGCCACGTGTAGAGCACATGATTGGAATGCGAAGAGTCATGACAGCTAGTGACAGTTGGTTTTCGCGAGCATTTTGCAGGTAAGGCATTTTTCGTGAAATACTCGTGAAACATTCTGTTTGGCTATTTTGGCATATCTGCTATACGAAGTCTTCACCCACACTAAACATACCCACATTACCCACATATTGTATGGAATTCTTTTCAGAGCGAAAACCTTAGATATTATCCTTGTGAATTCGAGATTGCCATACCCACAATCCTCTACATAAATCCTTAGTGGTTTTCCTCAACTCTTACCTCTCCATACTAAGATCCTTAAGAGGTTGATAGCCCAAGCACTTACCACACCCATTCTGAGTGTAAAGTGAGGTTTTGGTGCCGCTGGGAAGCATTGGAAGAAGCCATTTGTTTGGTGGGTGCAATCGGGCTGAATTACGTGATTCGAAGAGCTAGAGAAGACAAGGCTTCGTCAAGTCAGTTGCTAGCAGGAGCTTGGAGGGCTTAAGTACATGGGGCATACTAGGCTTGGAGGGTTTTTTGTTATTCGTGTACTCCAACTTATTTTCTAGTGGATCGATTACCGCTTCGAAGGTGGCAGAGAGGTTTTTTGCCGAGTTCTTCGGTTTCCTCTTCGATAACACATCGCAGTGTTATCTTGTGTTTGCATCCTTCTTTCTTACTCTTTTAGCTTTCATATTATTGTTGTTATTTGATAAAAATGGCTTAGAGTAGTTTTATTGTTTGTTCGCTCGCATTTACTCTATTCCGCACTTAGTTTAAGTTAGAGTAAAATCAACCGAGCCGTAAGTTTTAATTTAGGGGTCTAAATAGCTCTTGTCTTTTCACACATATTCAAGCTTTCAATTGGTATCAGAGCGGGTGCACTTGCTGTGGTTTCATTACCTAAATGTGATCCTAGACCCTTTGGCTTGCTATGGATAGTGCTATGGCAAAGGCCAACATGAAGCATGGCTCATGTGTTTTTGATAATGACTCTATGAGCATCTTTAGAGATTGTCCTAGCAATGAGCTTTTAGAGTTAGTCAAATCTAAGAAACATGCAAGGATTTTTGTACACATGCTGAAATCTTTACAGCATAGGAATCATGATATTCATAATAGCTTGTATGAGTCGAATTCCTTAATTGCTAAATATAAGAGAAGGAATAGACTTTGTGTGATAAACTTGATGGTTTGAAAAGAAAGCTTCACTCATCTATGAATGAAGTGAAGGAAGATGAGTTTTGTTTTAATGGTCAAGAATGTTTACCTCATGCTTGTCTTTTTGTCCATACCGCATTGAAAGTGATTAATTCATGTTAGTCGTATCTTGATAGCGAGTATTCAAGGCACATGACCGGTGATAAAACACTATTCAAAACTCTAAAGGAGAAGGAAGATGGTTTTGTGACATTTGGAGATGGTAGCCACTTACAAGCTCTTGGAAAGGGAGCCGTTGATATTCCGGGACTTCCTTTATTGACCAATGTTCTTTACATTAAAGGATTAAAAGTGAACTTGCTAAGTATCACCCAAATATGTGATGAAGACTTCATAGTTCAATTCTCAAAGAAAGGTTGTCTAATCCTAAACGAAGAAGGTGTTCAAGTATTGAAGGGACTCAGGACCATCGACAATTGCTATGGTGTTATTCCCAAGCCAAGCATATCATGTTGAAGTGCTCGAGTAAATATTTTGGTGTTATGTCATCACCAGTTTGGGCATGCAAATTACAAGCAAGTGGTAAAAGTCTTAAAGCTTGAAGTGGTAGTTGTCGAAGTTTGGAAAGATCGAGAAGAATGTTTGTGGTCCATGTCAATTGGGAAAAAAAAAAAAATCAACCCATCCTAAAGTAAATGAAGTTGCTACATCTCGTCCTTTGGAGTTACTTCACGTGGATCTAATGGGTCCAATGAGAACAGAAAGCATGGGTGGAAAACAATACATCATGGTGGTGGTTAATGATTTCTTAAGGTACTCTTGGGTGGAATTCCTTAGAGAGAAGTCGGAGGCAAGTGACAAGATCGAAAAGTTATGTAAGAGGCTCCAAAATGAAAAAGGAGTTCCCATAGAAGTTTTGGGCTGAAGCAGTGAACACTTCGTGTAACATTGGGAATAGAATTTTCTTCCAAGCAGGAACAAAGAAGACATTATATGAAATTTGGAGGGAAAAGAAGTCGAAGGTGAAATACTTTCGAGTTTTTGGAAGCAAATGCTACATTCTCAATGATAGAAAGAATCTTTGGAAGTTTGATGCTAAGAGTGATGAAGGGATCTTCCTAGGATACTCCACAAATAGCCGAGCATATAGAGTGTATAATAAGCGCACTAAGATGGTGATGGAATCGATAAATATGGTTATAGATGACACCATCTTGGAAAAAGATGTTGATGAGGATGGTGAAGCACCAAGACTTAAGAAGAATAAGGGTGATGAAAACATGTCTCAAAGTGATGATGGTGAGAAAGAATCACCGAAAAAGGAGTGTACACCTCCTACATCAAGAAAGGAGACTAGATCAACACAGAGGTCTTTAAGCCCACTCACCCCTCCAGAAGTTCAGCCTTCAATATCTCGTGATGGGGAACCCTCGACTTCCAAGAAACCGTCATCAAGAGTAACTCTCAATCATCCCAGAAGCAACATCATTGGTGATTTAGCTAAGGGACTTCGTTTAAGAAAAGGATCGAGCTATAGTGTGAATCATGTGACATATAGTTGTTATCTTGTCCAATTTGAACCCAAGAAAGTGGAAGAAGCCTTGAAAGATGAGAATTAGTTAGAATCTATGCACCAAGAGTTGCATCAACTTGTTAGAAATGATGTATGGGAGTTGGTACTAAGGCCCAAGGATACACATGTAATCGGCACTAAGTGGATCTTTAAGAACAAGACCGATAAAGATGGTGAAGTTGTCCGAAACAAGTCTAGATTGGTGGCTCAAGGATATACCCAAGTTGAAGGCGTTGACTTTGATGAGTCATTTGCTCCAGTAGCAAGAATAGTGTCAATCTGAATTCTTCTCTCCATAGCGTGTATCATGAACTTCATGCTATACCAAATGGATGTGAAGAGTCCCTTCTTGAACGGACTTTTGAACGAAGAAGTATTCTTTAAACAACCAAAGGGATTTCAAGACCCTCACTTTTTGGACCATGTACTAAGACTGAAGAAGGCATTATATGGGTTAAAGCATTATATGATCGCCTCACCACATATCTTTTGGATCATGGTTTTAAGAGAGGTCAAGTCGATCGAACACTCTTTGTTAAAAGAGATGAGGAATCTCTCCTTGTTGCTCAAGTATACGTGGATGACATTGTCTTTGGATCCACAATTGACCACCTTGCTCAAGAATTTTCAGAAGAAATGAAAAAGGAGTTTGAGATGAGCATGGTAGGGGAGCTAAACTACTTCCTAGGGCTTCAAGTGAAACAACGGAAAGATGGGATATTTATATCTCAAGAGAAGTATGCCAAAAATCTTTTCAAGACATTCAGATTAGACTCTAAGAAGTGTACATCCACTCCTATGAGTTCCTCGGTAAAACTAAGCCTTGATGCAGTTGGTGTGGAAGTAGATCCAACACTCTATCGAAGCATGATCGGTAGTCTTCTCTACCTTATTGCGAGTAGGCCGGACATCACCTTTAGTGTAGGGGTACGTGCACGATTTCAGGTAGCACCCAAAAAGTCCCACTTGACAGCAGTCAAACGAATTCTCTGTTATATCAATGGCACATCTGACTATGAAATTTGGTATTCAAGAGACTTGAATGAGTGCTTAGTTAGATATTCGGATGCTGACTGGGTTGAGTGCACTGTTGATAGGAAGAGCACCTCGGGTGGTTGTTTTTACCTTGGAAATAACTTGGTGTTGTGGATGAGCAAAAAAAAAATTCAGTCTCTCTATCAACAGCTGAAACTGAATACATTGCAGTAGGGAGTTGTTGTGCACAACTATTTGTTGAGATAAGTGCCCTTAAATCCTATTGTATGATGCTATGTATGATATTATGTGAGAAATGATGTATGACTTAATATTGTGTTTAATAAAGTTGCTTTATTCTTATCTAAAATAATGGTAACAAAAATATTCAGACATTATCATATAGTCCATGAGATGCATAGTATGTGATTTATGTGAAAAGTCACAGAAGATATAAATCACAAGTTCTTTGTAAACTCAGAATTATAGTTCGTAGTCGGTGATAAAATTAGGCATTTCATCTGCGAAGACTATAACATATTAACTAAGATGATTTGTCTTGATAATGGAAGTGGAGACTTCTAGTTGATATGTTGATATGTTTTAAGAGTTAAGACATATTAAACTGGACCGCTATGAGATTTATTAGTCTCCTAACGACTATCAAATGAATAATAAATCTCATGACTTTTATTCACATGAACTCCTAATCCTGAGAGAATAATGGACCTGATCATGAGATGTAGGTTGTTTTGATATATCAGGAGTGAGATTTAAAGTAACGGTCAAAACCTCAGTATGTTGGGCAGCCACATTTAGTGTTGATGGAACATATATTCTCAAAATGGAATTCATAGTCTCTTAACGGAGATATAAAATATTCTCTTGAGATAAGTTTAATGAGTTTAATTATTCAGAGAGTTAGGCCTAACCACTTTAGTAAGACTAAAGTATATATTTATGAAATTAGATTTCATAAATATATGATGAATAACTTAAAAGGATTAAACCGGGTACTCAAGAATTAAGATGTAGTAATTTACAAAGTGGCAGGCTATATTCATGACTTTGTATTACTGTGAATATTTTATGAAGGGATTGCATGTATAATAAAGTCTTGGGATATAATTTATTAATAAGGCCTAGAGTGCAATTGTATTTTTATAGTGGTATTAAATATAATTAATGGTAACTTTGGACTTGTCAAGAGTTGACAGAAAAGCCCAAGGCCCATTGGAGCTAGTGTCTTATTTGTTCCCTTTTGGTCCCACTCCAAGCCACACACTAAAGCCCAATTAGGAAGGCCCAAAAGGCTAGCCCAATTAGATAATCAGTTATGTGGAAGGAAACATACAGAATTTTATATTAGAATGAAATGGTTTGTATGTTCATGGAAGTAAGAGAAAGACTCCTTCATATTCTCTCTAGAACAAACACATAGAACTGATTGAGAGACCACACATCTTGGGTATCAAGTAAAATTGGAGTGAAGATCAAAAGTGTTTCCAAGTGCTTTTCTTCATTCGGTTTTGAAATTCACCATACCAAGGTACACTCTCTTGTTCATATATTCCGAAATTTACACAACACATGTTATCAATTGCGAATGAAGTAGATCCGTTAGTTTTTTCGCTGCATATGTTTTGTATGCGATACAAACATGTTATTTTCCTACAATTGGTATCAGAGCCAGGTTTTCATTTCGAATCTGTATAACATGTTTTGTGAGTTTTGGAATTAGAGATAATAGTTTCATGATGTTAGAAGATTTTATATGCATTTAATTTTCTGCATGGTTGTTGAAACTGTGATTTGATAAAAACTGATATTGATGTTATGATGTTGTTTAAATTTGAATTTAAGTGTGTTAAATTAATCTTTAAGGCTATAGCATCAATAGATTTCATTTTTGATATCAAATTCTGCATATCATGTTCATATGGTAATTGTTTGTTCATGAAAAATCGTTGAAAACTGTTTGAAACTGTTCTGGAAAAACTGAAAACACGGGTTTTTTGTAGGTTAACTTCCCACGAAGTTACTCGCGAAAAATGATTTTGAAGACAAAAACTTTTTGCAGGTAAGCTTTACTCGCGAAACAGTCGCGAGACAGTAGTGAAAGTTTCTGTCTGATTTTTTGTGTTTTCAATTTTTTCCTTTACTTGTTTTCGCAGGAAGTGCTTAGTCGCGGGATACCCGTGTGACAGTCGCGAAAGTTTCTATCTGAATTTTCGTTGAAATTGCTTAGTCGCGGTATTCTTGCGAATATGCATTTGAAGAGATTTTTGAAGTTTTTTTTTCAAAATGTTTTCACATGTATAAAGTGCAAGGCTGTGTCTAATTAGTTTATGCATGTTTAAAAATAAAAACTTTTAATTTAAAACATCTAATGGGAGAGAGATACAAGGGTTGGATCTTATGGCCTCTATTGTCGATTCATAGTAGTGTGAAATATATACTTTGTCTTAGCTTCGAGCTTTGCATTCCATGCGGAGAGTTTCATGGACCTACAAGATTGAATTTCTTGGTTTATAGTAGTTTGATCAAACACCTTGTCTTAGCCTCGAGTTTTGCATTCCATGCGAAGGATGTTTTGTATCATGGTACTACAAAATAAGCCTGTTAAGGGGATGAAATGTGGCTACACACGATTCTAGACAATGGTATACACTAGACTAAATATTATAGTATCCTCTATGTTGAGTTCTTATAATAATTATTTAGAGGCCAAATGTATAACGGCATATTATTGGTGTTTGATAAGAGTTATCATGATAGCACTAATAATGAGAATAGTTCTCAATCAATCATAGTATTTTATATTCACTTTATGCTGAGGAATATTAATTGCGAGATTGGGTTGTCGTTGCATATATTATATTATGGTTTTATTAAGGTTCCATATTATATGTTTATATGCTAAATTGATAATGTCCAGTTTACTTATTATATTCATGTATATTATTTTCAGATTTGAACATGGCATCATTTAGCCCACTTGTTACCATTCTTAATCAAAACAAGCTGACTGGATCCAATTATGTTGACTGGAAAAGAAACTTAGACATAGTTCTCATAGCTGAAGAGCACAAATATGTGCTTACTCAACCATGTCCTAGCTTTCCTTCATTAGATGCTCCTCTTGAGGAAAAACAACGACATGATCGTTGGCAGAAATTTAATAAAATGGCCAAGTGCTACATCCTAGCATCCATCTCAAATGTTCGACAGCATCAAATGAAGGATGTAGAACTAGTTTCGGACATTATGCTAAGTCTGAAGGAGATGTTTGGCGAGCAAGGCCGTTCTACAAGGCAAGAAACCATGAGGAAAATTTATAATACCAAAATGGCTGAAGGTAGTTCAATGAGAGAGCACTGTCTTACAATGATCTCTAATCTGAATACATTAGAGGTTTTAGGTGTCGATATTGATAGAGAATCCTAAGTGGGTATGATACTCCAGTCACTACCGGAATCATTCAAGGAATTCAGACTGAATTATAACATGAATAAAAAGATTTATTCTTTGTTTGAATTAATGAATGAGTTGGTGGCGGCGGAAGGCATCCTTGGTCCTTCTAGTGTTGAAGCCAATGTGGGTGAAGCTTCTACTTCTCAACCTAAGTCGAAAGGCAAGGGTAAGAAGACGAAGAAGAAGGACTTCACTAAGCAAGAGGGTAAACAAATTGCCTTAGGAGTTGCCGACAAAGGAAAGAAGCTGAAAGGAAAATGTTTCCATTGTGGTGAGAAAGGACATTGGAAGAGGAATTGTCCAAAGTTCAAGGCTGCTAATAAGGGTATGAAAATTTCATTCCTTCTTGAAATATGTTTAGTACAAAATCCCATGGATTCCTAGTGTGTGGATTCAGGTTGTACTAATCATATTTGCAATTCTTTGCAGGGGTTTGAGGAAACCAGAAGACTTAAAGAAGGGGGGAGTTGTTTCTTACTTTGGCTGATGGGAGAAGGATTCCAGTTATAGCTGTTGGTGTTTATAATTTATGTTTTGAGTCAAGGGTTTTAATATTAGATGATTGTCTGTATGTACCTAATGTTCGTAGGAATTTAATTTCTACAACTTATTTGGATAAAAATGGATATTGTGTTATCCTTAAAGATAATGATGTAATAAAGAAGGGTAAAGTATTTATATGTTCTGGCAATATTGTGGATGCTCTTTATATTTTAACTCCTGATAAGTATGAATTATATAATTCTGAATTAGATAATGACTCACATGTAAAATCATTAAAGAGAAACTTTCTTTCTACTAGTGATGCATATCTTTGGCACTTGCATTTGGGTCATATTAATTCAAATAGGATTTAAAGACTGATCAAAGATAGACTCCTAGAGCCATTGGATTTTGATGAATTACCAGTTTGTGAATCTTGTTTGGAAGGTAAAATGACCAAACAATCTTTTAATACAAAAGGTAGAAGAGCCCAAGAGTTGCTAGAACTAGTACATTCAGATGTATGTGGTCCTATGTCAATCCAAGCAAGAGGTGGCCATGAGTATTTCATTACCTTCACTGATGATTACTCTAGATTTGGTTATGTGTACCTAATGAAACGGAAGTCCGAAGCCTTTGGAAAGTTCAAAGAGTTTAGGACTGAAGTTGAGAATCAATTAGGTAAACGCATAAAGAACATTCAATCTGATCGTGGTGGCAAACACATTCATAGGGATTTTAAGGATTACTTAACTGAAAATGAGATTATATCTCAATTAACTGTACCTGGAACTCCACAACAAAATGGTGTAGTGGAAAGAAGGAATAGGACTCTTTTAGATATGGTTAGGTCCATGATGAGTTATTCAACTCTACCAACCTCCTTTTGGGGATATGCCTTAAATACTGCAATATATCTTCTGAATTTGGTACCTTCAAAGTCTGTTCCTAAAACACCTGTAGAGTTGTGGAATGGGCGTAAGCCTAGTATGAGACATCTCCATATTTGGGGTTGTCCAGCACATGTGTTAAAAGAAAAGTCTGACAAGTTACAGTCTAAAACAGAAGTGGTATTCTTTGTTGGGTATCCAAAAAGGAACTGCTGGAGGTTTATTCTATAGTCATAAAGATAATAAAGTGTTTGTTGGTACAAATGCTAAATTCTTGAAAAGTGACTATATGAATAACTTTACTCCTAGAAGTAGCGTTGTCTTGGCTGAAATGAATGAACCTGTAATTGAACAACCAATGGATGAAACTAGAGATGATGTGGCTGTATTGGATACACCACAAGATACTACTTATGAGATGTTTAGTACACAGGTGCCTCGTCGTAGTGGAAGGAATGTTAGGCCACCTATAAGATTCATAGGTCTAGGAGAGACTTATGAAGCTATCTTAGAGGAGGCCGAAACTGATCCTTACACTTATGAAGAAGTAATGAATAATATAGATGCACATCATTGGGTCCAAGCTATGAAATCTGAATTAAATTCTATGTATTCCAATCAAGTTTGGGATCTTGTAAAGGCGCCTAACAGCATTAAACCTGTTGGTTGCAAATGGGTTTACAAGAGGAAGAAAGGGATAGATGGAAAGGTTGAAACCTTCAAAGCAAGGCTAGTGGCGAAAGGGTATACTAAAAAAGAAGGTATTGATTATGAGGAAACCTTTTCACCAGTAGCAATGCTGAAATCTAGCAGAATTCTCTTATCCATTGCTGCTCATTATGATTATGAGATTTGGCAAATGGATGTCAATACTGCATTTCTTAATGGAAATTTTGAAGAGGAAATCTATATGAAGCAATCAGAAGGTTTCATAGCTAAGAACCAAGAGCATATGTTATGCAAGTTGAATAGGTCCATTTATGGACTTAAGCAAGCATCTAGGTCATAGAACATCAGATTTGATCAAGCAATCAAATCATTTGGTTTTGAACAAAATCTTGATGAACCATGTGTGTACAAAAGACATCAAGATAAAGTAGTAATGTTCCTAGTGCTTTATGTTAATGATATTCTATTTATTGGAAATGATGTAGGTGTAATGTCATCAATAAAGGTTTGGTTGTCAAGCCAATTTTATATGAAAGATTTGGGTGAGGCTAACTTTATTCTAGGGATCAAGCTTTGGCGAGATTGCAAGAATAGGATGTTAGGCTTATCACAAACTGGATAGATAAGGTTCTAGAACGATTTAGCATGCAAAACTCCAAGAAAGGTTTACTTCTTTTTAGATATGGAGTTCCTCTATCTGATGACCAAAGGCCTAAGATTCAAGAGGAAGTAGATATGATGAGACAAGTTCCTTATACTTCTACAGTAGGAAATCTTATGTATGCCATGCTTTGTACTAGACCAGATATCTGTTTTTCAGTTGGCATGGTCAATCGATATCCATCAAATCCAGGACCACAACATTGGCAAGCTGTAAAGCATATTCTCAAGTATCTACGGAGAACGAGAGATTATATGCTTGTTTACCGTTGTGAGGATTTGATTCCCATTGGCTATACAGATTCAGACTTTCAATTAGATCTAGATTTCAGAAAGTCCACATCAGGATGTGTATTCACCTTGAGTGGTGGAGCCATAAGTTGGAGGAGTGCTAAACAATCTTGTATTGCGGATTTTACCATGGAAGCTAAATATGTTGCTACTTGTGAGGTGGCAAAGGAATCTGTTTGGCTCAAGAAATTCCTTTCTGATCTTGGTGTTGTGAGAATGGAGCAAGTTCCTATCACATTGTTTTGCGATAATAGTAGAGTAGTTGCACAATCCAAAGATCCAAGGAATCACAAGAAAGGAAAGCACATTGAGAGAAAGTACCACATCATTCGAGACATTGTTGCTCGTGGAGATGTGGTCGTAGCAAAGATTGAAAGTGCCAATAATCTAGCAGATCCCTTTACAAAAGCCTTGCCTCAAAGGACCTTCGAGTTACATTTGGAGGGAATGGGAGTTAGATTAGTGCACAATAGTCTTTAATGCAGGTGGGAGATTGTTGGGATAAGTGCCCTTAAATCCTATTGTATGATACTATGTATGATATTATGTATGACATTATGTGAGAAATGATGTATGACTTAATATTATGTTTAATAAAGTTGCTTTATTCTTATCTAAAATAATGGTAATATATTAACTAAGATGATTTGTCTTGATCATGGAAGTGGAGACTTCTAGTTGATATGTTGATATGTTTTAAGAGTTAAGACATATTGAACTGGACCGCTGCGAAATTTATTATTCTCCTAACAACTGTCAATTGAATAATAAATCTCACGACTTCTATTTACATGAACTCTTAATTCTGAGAGAATAATGGACATGATCATGAAATGTAGGTTGCTTTGATATATCAGGAGTGAGATCTAAAGTAATGGTCAAAACCTCAGTATGTTGGGCAGCCACATTTAGTGTTGATGGAATATATATTCTTCAGATGGAATTCATAGTCTCTTAATGGAGATATAAAATATTCCCTTGAGATAAGTTTAATGGGTTCAGTTATTCAGAGAGTTAGACCTAACCACTTTAGTAAGACTAAAGTATTTATTTTTGAAATTAGATTTCATAGATATATGGTGAATAACTTAAAAGGATTAAACTGGGTACTCAAGGATTAAGATGTAGTAATTTATAAAGTGGCAGTCTATATTCATGACTTTGTATTACTGCAAATATTTTATGAAGGGGTTGCGTATTTAATACCACTATATAAATATAATTGAACTCTAGGCCTTATTAATAAATTATATCCCAAGACTTTATTATACATGCATTCCCTTCATAAAATATTCGTTATAATACAAAGTCATGAATATAGACTGCCACTTCATAAATTACTACATCTCAATCCTTGAGTATCCGGTTTAATCCTTTTAAGTTATTCATCATATATTTATGAAATCCAATTTCATAGATATATACTTTAGTCTTACTAAAGTGGTTAAGCCTAACTCTCTCAATAACTGAACCCATTATACTTATGTCAAGGGAACATTTTATATCTCCGTTAAGAGATTATGAATTCCATCTTAAAAATATATGTTCTATCAACACTAAATGTGGCTGCCCAACATACTGAGGTTTTGACTGTTACTTTAGATCTCACTCCTGATATATCAAAGCAACCTATATTTCATGATCAGGTCCATTATTCTCTCAGGATTAAGAGTTCATGTGAATAGAAGTCGTGAGATTTATTATTCAATTGACAGTCGTTAGGAGAATAATAAATCTCACATCGGTCCAGTTTAATATGTTTTAACTCTTAAAACATATCAACATATCAACTAAAAGTCTCCACTTCCATGATTAAGACAAATCATCTTAGTTAATATGTTATAGTCTTCACAGATGAAATGCCCAATTTCATCACCGACTACGAACTATAATTCTGAGTTTACAAAGAACTTGTGATTTATATTTTCTGTGACTTTTCACATAAATCACATACTATGCATCTCATGGACTATTTGATAATGTCCAAATGTTCATGTTACCATCATTTTTGATAAGAATAAAGCAACTTTATTAAACACAATATTAAGTCATACATCATTTCTCACATAATATCATACATAGTATCATGCAATAGGATTTAAGGACACATATCCCAACAATAATGACTCAGAAAAACCAATGAAACAAACTAGTTTCACAGTAAAAAACCTAAAGGGAAACCTTCTCGAAAAGTAATTCACTATAGTAAAGAGAAGTTTCAGATCTAGTACAAAACCTTCTACCACTTCAGAACCTCTAAATTCTTCAATATATGAATGCCACCATTTTGCATGGATTCCAGTACTTGACTAACTCCAACAACTTGAAGATGTTGTTGGCTGCAAAGTTCTTCACTTCATCAATAATGAAGATTAAGAAGTAATTGGTTATAAAACCCTAAGGCACAAAAGACGTAGTAACTTCTTGCAGAGAGAATAAGGCACTAGGTCACTTTATGTATATGTTCTCCATGTATGACGGCCTTTAAAATAAGCCTTATATATGTTTAGGATTGTGAGAAAAGAAACCCTACACTTATATGTCAGCATGAGCTAAAAATCAAATCTGAAAATTCTAATGTTGTAGATCTCGATAGATTTAGCTTCTGTCGAGCTTCGGTCGAGCTTTCTTCATTAAGTCTTGATAGATCCCGTTTCTATCGAGGTATATGTCGAGTTTTAATGAACAAATTTTCTTCACTTGTTTCTTGGTCCAATCTTCATGGCTTTAATACTTGACTTAAACAACATATTTCTTGAAGTACTAAACCTATCCTAGATCAACCCAATTACAAGTAAAGTGCATTTAGTTAAAGGATTAGCCAATTACATAAAATATGTCCCTAACAGTAACAGATTGAGATCCTTACCATAGCTAAGTCCCTTTTCAAGGTTAGCAAAACCTCATGCTTCTTTAAAGTCCACAAGTCAGCCACGTCTTGAGGAAGAAGTAGGGGCTACTTCAAGGCATTGACTACGTAGCCTGCCTTCCCCTATTGAATCCTTGATGGGGAGTCCATAGGAAGAGGGGCTCTATCCAGCTCAAGTAGTGGATTCCACATTAGAACCCTAGCATGGTGGTCAGACACTATTTCAGTGCCCGAGCCTTCCACCATGTTCCTTCTTTGTGGCCCTTTAGAAGTTTTTGCCCCTTTCTGTGGCTCTAGGTCCTTAACGGGTGGAATCTCACCCTTTTTGGCTGTCTCCTTACCTTTCTTGTGTTGGGTTATATACATGTTTGCATCGCATACAAAACATACGCAGCGGAAAAATAAACGGATCTACTTCATTCGCAATTGATAACATGCACTATGTAAGTTTCAGAATATAAGAACAAGAGAGTGTACCTTGATGTGGTGAAATTCAAAACCGAATGAAGAAGAACTCGGGAATACTTTTAATCTTCACTCCAATTCCACTTGATGCCCAAGATGTGTGGTCTCTCAATCAGTTCTATGTTTCTAGAGAGAATATCTTATGATTCTTTTCTTGATTAAACATACAAACCATTTTATTCTATATAAAATTCTGTATGTTTCTCTCCACATAACTGATTATCTAATTGGGCTAGCTTTTTGGGCCTTCCCAATTGGGCTTTAGTGTGTGGCTTGGAGTGGGACCAAAAGGGAACAAATAAGACACTAGCTCCAATGGGCTTTGGGCTTTTCTGTCAACTCTTGACAAGTCCAAAGTTACCATTAATTATATTTAATACCACAATATAAATACAATTGCACTCTAGGCCTCATTAATAAATTATATCCCAAGACTTTATTATACATGCAACCCCTTCACAAAATATTCGTAGTAATACAAAGTCATGAATATAGACTGCCACTTTGTAAATTACTACATCTTAATCCTTGAGTACCCGGTTTAATCCTTTTTAAGTTATTCACCATATATTTATGAAATCAAATTTCATAAATATATACTTTAGTCTTACTAAAGTGGTTAGGCCTAACTCTCTGAATAACTGTACCCATTAAACTTATCTCAAGGGAATATTTTATATCTCCGTTAAGAGACTATGAATTCCATCTTGAGAATATATGTTCCATCAACACTAAATGTGGTTGCCCAACATACTGAGGTTTTGACCGTTACTTTAGATCTCACTCCTGATATATCAAAGCAACCTACATTTCATGATCAGGTCCATTATTCTCTCAGGATTAAGAGTTCATGTGAATACAAGTCATGAGATTTATTATACAATTGACAGTCGTTAGGAGAATAATAAATCTCACAGCGGTCCTGTTCAATTTGTCTTAACTCTTAAAACATATCAACATATTAACTAGAAGTCACCACTTCCATGATCAAGACAAATCATCGTAGTTAATATGTTATAGTCTTCGCAGATGAAATGCCCAATTTCATCACCGACTACGAATCAAAATTCTGAGTTTACAAAGAACTTGTGATCTATATCTTCTGTGATTAAATCACATAAATCACATACTATGCATCTCATGGACTATTTGATAATGTCCGAATATTCATGTTACCATTATTTTAGATAAGAATAAAACAACTTTATTAAACATAATATTAAGTCATACATCATTTCTCACATAATGTCATACATAATATCATACATAGCATCATACAATAGGATTGAAGGGCACATATCCTAACAATCTCCCACTTGCCCTAAAGACTATTGTGCACTAATCTAACTCCCATTCCCTCCAAATGTGACTCGAAGGTCCTTTGAGGCAAGACTTTGGTAAAGGGATCTGCTAGATTATTTGCACTTTCAATCTTTGCCACCACCACATCTCCGCGAGCAACAATGTCTCGAATGATGTGGTACTTCCTTTCAATGTGCTTTCCTTTCTTTTGATTCCTTGGATCTTTGGATTGTGCAACCGCTCCACTATTGTCACAAAACAATGTGATAGGAACTTGCTCCATTCTCACTACACCAAGATCAGAAAGGAATTTCGTGAGCCAAACAGCTTCCTTTGCCGCCTCACAAGCAGCAACATATTCAGCTTCCATGGTGGAGTCCGCAATACAAGATTGCTTAACACTCCTCCAACTTATGGCTCCACCTCCCAAGGTGAAAACACATCCTGATGTGGACTTTCTGAAATCTAGATCCGATTGAAAATCTGAATCTGTATAGCCAATGGGAATCAAATCCTCACAACGGTAAACAAGCATATAATCTCTCGTTCTCCGTAGATACTTGAGAATATGCTTTACAGCTTGCCAATGTAGTGGTCCTGGATTTGATTGATATCGGCTGACCATGCCAACTGAAAAACAGATATCCGGTCTAGTACAAAGCATGGCATACATGAGACTTCCTACTGCAGAAGCATAAGGAACGTGTCTCATCATATCTACTTCCTCTTGAGTCTTAGGCCTTTGGTCATCAGACAGAGGAACTCCATGTCTGAAAGGAAGTAATCCTTTCTTGGAGTTTTGCATGCTAAACCGTTCTAGAATCTTATCTATATATCCAGCTTGTGATAAGCCTAACATTTTATTCTTACGATCTCGCCAAAGCTTGATCCCTAGAATAAAGTTAGCCTCACCCAAGTCCTTCATATCAAATTGGCTTGACAACCAAACCTTTACTGATGACATTACACCTACATCATTTCCAATGAGTAGAATATCATCAACATAAAGCACTAGGAACATTACTACTTTGTCTTGATGTCTTTTGTACACACATGGTTCATCAAGATTTTGTTCAAAACCATATGATTTGATTGCTTGATCAAATATGATGTTTCATGACCTAGATGCTTGCTTAAGTCCATAAATGGACCTATTCAATTTGCATACTATATGCTCTTGATTCTTTGCTATGAAACCTTCTGGTTGCTTCATATAGATTTCCTCTTCAAGATTGCCATTAAGAAATGCAGTCTTGACATCCATTTGCCAAATCTCATAATCATAATGAGCAGCAATGGATAAGAGAATTATGATAGATTTAAGCAGTGCTACTGGTGAAAAGGTTTCCTCATAATCAATACCTTCTTTTTGAGTATACCCTTTTGCCACTAGCCTTGCTTTAAAGGTTTCAACCTTTCCATCTATTCCTCTCTTCCTCTTGTAAACCCATTTGCAACCAACAGGTTTAATGCCATTAGGCGCCTTTACAAGATCCCAAACTTGATTGGAATACATGGAATCTAATTCTGATTTCATAGCTTGGACCCAATGATGTGCATCTATATCATTCATTGCTTCTTCATAAGTGTAAGGATCAGTTTCGGCCTCCTCTGAGATAGCCTCATAAGTCTCTCCAAGACCTATGAATCGTATAGGTGGCCTAACATTCCTCCCACTACGACGAGGCACCTGTGTACTAGACATCTCATGAGTAGTATCTTGTGGTGTATCCAATACAGCCACATCATCCCTAGTTTCAACCATTGGTTGTTCAATTACAGGTTCATTCATTTCAGCCAAGACAACTCTACTTCTAGGGTTAAAATTATTCACATAATCATCTTCCAAAAATTTGGCATGAGTGCTAACAAACACTTTATTATCCTTATGATTATAGAATAAATAACCCTTGGTTTCCTTTGAATACCCTAAAAACATGCATACTTCCGTTTTAGCTTCCACCTTATCAGACTTCCCTTTCAACACATGTGCTGGACATCCCCAAATGTGGAGATATTTCATACTAGGCTTGCCCACTCCACAATTCCATAGGTGTGTTGGGAACAGATTTTGATGGAACTAAATTCAAAATATGCATTGCAGTTTTTAGTACATATCCCCAAAAAGAAACTGGTAAAGTTGAGTAACTCATCATGGACCTAATCATTTCTAAAAGAGTCCTATTCCTTCTTTCTGCTACACCATTTTGTTGGGGAGTTCCAGGTGCAGTCAATTGGGATACAATCCCATTTTGAGTTAAGTAATCCTTGAAATCCCCAAGAAGGTATTCGCCACCACGATCAGATCGAATGGCCTTTATGTGTTTACCCAATTGATTCTCAACTTCAGCCCAAAACTCTTTGAATTTTTCAAAGGCTTCAGACTTCCGTCTCATCAGGTACACATAACCAAATCTAGAGTAATCATCGGTGAAAGTGATGAAGTACTCATAACCTCCTTTTGCTTGGGTTGACATAGGACCACAAACATCCGTGTGAACTAATTCTAGCAACTCTTGGGCTCTTCTACCTTTTGCATTAAAAGGTCGTTTGGTCATTTTGCCTTCCAAACAAGATTCACAAACTAGAAATTCATCAAAGTCCAATGGCTTTAAGAGACCATCTTTGATCAGTCTTTGAATTCTGTTTGGATTAATATGACCCAAACGCAAGTGTCAAAGATATGCATCATTAGTAGAAGGAAACTTTCTCTTTAATGATTTTACATGAGAGTTATTATCTAATTCAGAATTATATAATTCATGCTTATCAGGAGTTAAAATATAAAGACCATCCACAATATTGCCAGAACAGATAAATGTTTTACCTTTCTTTATTACAACATTGTCTTTCAGGATAACACAATATCCATTTTTACCTAAATAAGTTGTAGAAATTAAATTCCTACGAACATTAGGTACAAATAAACAGTCTTCCAATATTAAAACCCTAGTTTCAAAACACAAATTAAACACTCCAATAGTTACAACTGGAATCCTACTCCCATCATCCAAGGTCAGAAACAACTCTCCTTCTTTAAGTTTTCTGGTCTCCTGGAAACCCTGCAAAGAATTGCAGATATGATTAGTACAACCTGAATCCACACACCAGGAATCCGTGGGATTTTGTACCAAACATATTTCAAGAAGGAATGAAATTTTCATACCCTTATTGGCAGCCTTGAACTTTGGACAATTTCTCTTCCAATGTCCTTTCTCACCACAATGGAAACATTTTCCTTTCAGCTTCTTTCCTTTGTCGGCAACCCTTAAGACAATTTGTTTACCCTCCTGCTTAGTGAAGTCCTTCTTCTTCTTCTTCTTCTTACCCTTGCCTTTTGACTTAGGTTGAGAAGAAGAAGCTTCACCCACATAGGCTTGAACATTAGAAGTACCTAGGATGCCTTCCGCCGCTACCAACTCATTCATTAATTCAGACAAAGAATAAATCTTTTTGTTCATGTTATAATTAAGTCTGAATTCCTTGAATGATTCCGGTAGTGACTGGAGTATCATATTCACTTGGGATTCTCCATCAATGTCGGCACCCAAAACTTCTAAAGTATTCAGATTAGAGATCATTGTAAGACAATGCTCTCTCACTGAACTACCTTCAGCCATTTTGGTATTATAAATTTGCCTCATGGTTTCTTGCCTTGCAGAACGGCCTTGCTCACCAAACATCTCCTTCAGACTTTGCATAATGTCCGAAGCTAGTTCTACATCCTGCATTTGATGCTGTAGAACATTTGAGATGGATGTTAGGATGTAGCACTTGGCCATTTCATTAGATTTCTGCCAACGATCATATCGTTGTTTTTCCTCAGGAGGAGCATCTAATGAAGGAAAGCTAGGACATGGTTGAGTAAGCACATATTTGTGCTCTTCAGCTGTGAGAACTATGTCCAAGTTTCTTTTCCAGTCAACATAATTGGTTCCAGTCAGTTTGTTTTGATTAAGAATGCTAACAAGTGGGCTAAATGATGCCATGTTCAAATCTGAAAATAATAAACATGAATATAATAAGTAAACTGGACATTATCAATTTAGCATATAAGCATATAATATGGAACCTTAATGAAACCATAAAATAATATATGCAACGACAACCCAATCCATGTCTATAATTCCTTGGTAGCAAGTTTATTATAAACACATCAATCAGTTGAGAACTATTCTCATTATTAGTGCTATCATGATAACTCTTATCAAACACTAATAATATGCCGTATTATCTTTAGCCTCTAAGTAATAATGACATAGCTCCTTTGGGAGGTTAACATTAAACTTAGTCTAGTGTATACCATTATCTAGAATCATGTGTAGCCACATTTCATCTTCCTTTGTGATGTTTAAACTTGTAGTACCATAGAACAAAACACCCTCATTTGGGATCGCGAGGCATATACGCCAAGACGAGGTGCTTGTCTACACTACTTTAAACAGGTAAGTTCAATCTTGTAGTACTATGAAGTAAACACCCTCCTTTGGGATCGCGAGGCATATACGCCAAGACGAGGTGCTTAGCCCACACTACTATGAACCGATAATGGAGGCCGTGAGATCCAACCCTTGTATCTCTCTCCCACTAGATATTTTACAATATCAACATATTAACTAGAAGTCACCACTTCCATGATCAAGACAAATCATCGTAGTTAATATGTTATAGTCTTCGCAGATGAAATGCCCAATTTCATCACCGACTACGAACCAAAATTCTGAGTTTACAAAGAACTTGTGATCTATATCTTCTGTGACTAAATCGCATAAATCACATACTATGCATCTCATGGACTATTTGATAATGTCCGAATATTCATGTTACCATTATTTTAGATAAGAATAAAACAACTTTATTAAACACAATATTAAGTCATACATCAGTTCTCACATAATGTCATACATAATATCATACATAGCATCATACAATAGGATTTAAGGGCACATATCCTAACATAGAGCACCATGCAAGGCAATAAATGATGCGTAGAAAATGTTGAAGCGTCAGGAGCGTGCTCAAAGTAGGTGAAAAGAAGTTACCATATGGGAACGTTCTTTAAGTGTGCAAGGCTTTGGTGCAGAAATGAAAACCCCACTTTCATCGGTAGAGAAAGAGATGGAGTTTTGAGGGGCTATTGTGGGGACAGGAAATCCGAGCAGGTATGTTAGGTTATAGGCTATGCCTAAGGACGAGCAAAAGCTCGAGGATGATCAAAGGGATTGTTGAGCTTGAGTTAATAGGCCGAGGACAAAGGAAAAGAATAACGGGTTAGCTGTGGTTCTCGAGGAGCCGGGACACCCTGGGAGGGCTTTAGGGAGGTAACCATTATGGAAGGATACGCTTTAGGGAAAGCAGCAGAGCTCAGTCAACAATAAAAGAAGAAATATCTAGGAAGAAGGCTATCATCACCACATTAAATGCACTGCACCAAATGAACTAGCCATATTTATGAAGAAATGAAACTTGAACAGTGTCATCTCAGCTCACAGCTACTCATAAAGCTTCCAGGAGGTCCTAATAGGACAAGCATCCAAAGGATTTCCTACCAAATCAACAGGTGGAAGGCTGGGATGAAGGGGTGAAGGATATATAAGGAAATGACCACCGTGAAAATGGGGTATGGAATCTAAGAAGGAATAAAAAAAGAAGAACATAGTGTATTCAGATAAGCTTAAGTTAAATATAAGAACATCTCATCCTCGGACTTGACCGAGGACCGTTATTTCCATCAATTTGTGCTTTCAATCTCATTAATATCTATCCTATCAGCTCTGGTCCATATTTAATTTGCTGAGACGTTTTCTTGTTAGACCCATTCTCTAACAAATATATTGTTTTGGGTCGTTGGACTATCATCCACTGTACTTAGTGGGCTGAAGTTCAAATTCCAATCGTTATAATAATAATAATAATAATAATAATAATAATAATAATAATAATAATAATAATAATAAAATCATTGATGGTTATTTTTAATGTTTAATGATTTTAATTCTATAGTTTTGTCACTTAATAACTCATTTAGCACAAAAAATTAAGAAAATTGAATGGGACACATGACATAAAATTAGACTCTAATTTTAGATCTAATTAGCTATTCTGTTTATATATATATATATATATATATATATATATATATAAATTGGACATTCATAAAATTATAATAAATATAGAGTTGTCCTAGTAATTATCCCAAAGGATAGAGGAAAAGAAATAAGGGTTTTACTCCTTACTCTTTATGGTATATAATTTTTTTTTTTTAAACTTTGTAGTAAAAGATATTTAGTTTTTGCATTATTCTTTATTTGTGATTGTCTAGTGCTTAAATGATTATTGATTATAGATAATTTAAAAATATTAAATCTTTTTGTCCATTTTGACATAATTTGTCAAGTTAAAAAATTTATATTTTGTAATAGACATATTGGTGAACCATACTAAAATAGGGACAAACTGATGAGTGATGACAAGCATTAGCAATGGGGATTGTATAAAAGTTCTATTTTTCCATCTAAAATCTGCTTTATCTATTATACCAACTCACTTTATAATACACCCTACACCCCAGTTAATATTTTTACATATAACTGATTAAAATAATATAAATACACAACAAAATAATATTAAATGAAAAATATGTTCCTCTCTTTTCTCTTTCCTCTCCTCTGCTACCAACCAAAATCGTCACTATTCACCATGCAAACCACCACTATTCACCATGCAAACCACCATTGTCACGCCCCAAACCTAAGTAAGAGCTAGGCACGTGACAATAGCTACACACTTATAAAGTTTACACCCTACAAGTGTGAAAGACCTTCTTAACAACCAAAGAATTATCCTCAAAGAAAATTTCATCAATAAATCCAAAAATATCTTCAATAGTGCAGTCCTCAAAGGAACTCCAAAATAATAATCTTCCAACATCATAAAGAAAAAAAACTAAATCTTTGAGACTAAAGTCTAAACAAAAGACAATATTTAAAATAAAAGTCCAAATCTGTAAGTTTGTTTAGACCCCCTTAAACCCAACAGATTAACCTAGTGAATTAGCCAAGTGAAAAACTTAGGTAATTTAATTAAATCTAGGTTAACACAAAATAAACAAAAACAACAAAGCAGCAGAAAAATAAATAACACAAAGATATGATGACCCAGGAAACCACACCTGTAAAAACCTGGGGAGGATTTGACCTAGCTATCCTCAAGGTAAACTGAATACACTATGAAAGAATCGAAGTTTACACAACAAGACTTAGACCACTAACATCTTATTGCTACCCAAGTGTAGGAAACTTACTACCATGACCCCATGATAGCTCTGAGATCCACGGACTCCTTCTTTCTTGAATTCTTCAGCAAATCCACAAGCGCACCTGCTTGTATATCTTTGTGCTCTTTTGATTCTGCAACTGTATTGATCTACACAACTCTTGACATGAATCTCAAGTTTGTAAACTCTAAGTGTATGTGAAGGTAAACACCTCTAGATCTCACAATGAGATTCACAAACACAGCATTCAGAACACAAAAAACGTGGCTAGGGTTTTCCCTTATATACTTAGGGCAAAACATAAAACCCTATACATTAAATGGACTTGGGCTGAGTTGGAAAATTCTGCAGAAAAACGATCTGCCCGATTTTCGATCGATCGAGTCTAATTTTCGATCGATCGAGTCTGGCAGAAAGTGAACAGTAATTCTGCACAACAACTCGATTCCAACTTTACATTAAGACCCATACTTTGAGCAAGTCTAACACACGACTAAACATTGTTTTGATCATGGTTTGCCAACATACAAATTGAAGTTCTAAATACATTAGATCCTAATCCTTAGAACCTAACAAAATCTTATTCCAATGATTCCTAAACTTCACTCATATGCACATCCCAGCAGAAGCCCAAATACATGCTACTTTTCCTGATCAGAATCTGAAAGGGAAAGAAGGGGGTGAGTTGACAATTCAAAGTCCTAATAAGTTCTATCAAGAAAATAGATCTGCAAAATAGTAAGTTGTATATAGATCAAATATTTTAAATCTTACAAATATGTCATAGATGGATTAGAAAATAATCAGATTTCCATATATCAAAGATATAATTTATAATAGGTTCCAAAAGCATACATAAGCAGCTTCAAGGACTTAAAACAGTTCAAATATTCAACCATAATTCATATTCTTAACAATCTTTATGACTATGGTCACGCTATATCCGTATGACTGGGCATCAGATTTAGATGAAACTAGTTCCGTGCTAATGTATATCCCCCCATTGGCTGGGTCCAGAAACATGATAGGCTCATGATGCCCCAGATAGAACTAGTTTCAGTACAATGAATAACCCCTATTGGCTGGGTATCAGAGTACCAATGAATAACCCCCATTGGTTGAGTATCAAAGTCAAAACATAGTCAGATTGTCTAAAATCATATATATCAAATCACAGTTCAAACAAAGATATATTTTATTCAAATACATATATAAAATCATATATTTAGTAAATCAAATACATTTGTCATAGTTCTTTATTCTTTACTTTAAATCAATGTAGCTAAAACAATTAAAATAAAATTGTAATAACTGTAAACAATTTTCAGTAGTTAAAATACACAAAATAAAACCAATTAGGATAAGGTTACTTACCTCAGCTAGCTCACCACAAAAGAACTTTTCTCTAACACTTCCTCTAAAATCCTTAGATATCGCCTCAATTGTGCAGTCAAACGTTCTCTACTTGAGTATTTTGGGTAATCTTATCTCTCAAAAAATTTGTCTTTATACGCTAACTTAAATTAGATTATATATTTCTAGGGTTTCAACCTTATTTTCTAAAAACCCCCTTAGTGATATTAATTCTAAAATTGACCCCGTAAACAAATTTACTTAAATACCCCTCATTTTAAATCTTTTTTTTTCCGGGTATTACATTCTCCCCCCCTTAAAAGAAGTTTAGTCCTCTAAACTTGACATACCTGAGTCCTCAAAAAGATATGGGTATTTTTCCTTCATTTCATCTTCTAACTCCCATGTAGCCTCTCTCATAGACTGGTTCCTCCATTGAACCTTGACATAATGTATGGTACGACGCTTCAACTCTTGCTCCTTCTTGTCAACAATTTTAATTGGTTGTTCTTCATAAGTTAAATCATGTCTTAATTTTAGAGGCTCATAATCCACTACATGACTAGGGTCTGGAACATATTTCCTCAACATTGAGACATGGAAAACATTATGTACCCCTGATAAAGAAGGTAGTAAGGAGAGCCTATAAGCATTTTACCCATCATTTCCAAGACTTTAAAAGGTCCTACAAAACGAGGGCTCAACTTACCTCCAAAATTAAGCCTCATAACTTGTTTAGTAGGTGAAATCTTCAAGAACACATGATCACCCACTTGGAACTCTAATTTCCTTCTTCTAAGGTGATGAGAATCAACAAGCTTTCAAGGATCCATTGCAAGTTCCAGTTGGGCCAATTACAAGAGCAAGATCCAAGAAGATCAAAGAAGCACTTAATGGGCTGATTCAAGGGATTTGGGCTGATTCACATTCCAAGCTGGGCCCAAAAGAAGATAAAGGCATAATAAATTTAATCCAAGCTATTGAGGGCTGATCTGACTTAATTGGGCGCTATTTATGGCATGAAATTATGGCTGATTGACTTTCCAGCTCTAAATCAGTTAACAGATACTTTTTCTTATTTAGATCTTCTAATTTTGGACCAGATCTTCCTTAATTTTATGCTTTTATTATTTAGAACGTTTTTTAGGGTTTTTCCTATTTTGGATCTGCTATTTTCAGACCAAATCAGTTTTTAATTAGGGTTTTATTATTTAGTACGTTTTTTAGGTTTTCTACATTCAGCCATGCCTTATAAATAGCATGCACTCATTGTAATAGAGATGGATTTATTGAATAAAAATCAGAAAAAGGTGAGGCTTTGCTCTTCTCTTTGGTTCTACAAGAACTGTGAACTTATCAAGGATTCTTCCTTGTGGCGTTCAAACTTATACCTTTGGTTCGTGATTCCTTTATAATCATTGGGTCAAGGTCTGTTACTTATACCTTTGGTTCGCGTTTCTCTTATAAACGTTGGGTCAGGGTTTCTATCAAATCTGAATTTTAGCTTTCTTGGGCAATATTCCAATATTGTTTGTTGGGTCTCAAAGCGAGTCTGTTGAGGTTCGCATCATAAGGTCTGCATAACTCTTTTGCCTACTCTGAGCTGATTGGAGATGCTCTTTAATCTCTTGAATTTTTTCCACTGTTTGCTGTTCAATCTCAGGAACCAACAATCTTCTTTCTCCAACATCATCCAAACATATAGGAGACCTACACTTCCTACCATACAAAGCCTCATAAGGTGTTGCTTTAATACTTGCTTTGTAGCTATTATTATATGCAAACTCCACCAAAGGTAGATGTTCATCCCATGAACCTTTGAAATCAATTACACAGGCTCTTAACTTATCTTCCAATGTTTGCATAGTTCTTTTTGAAAGTCCATCTGTTTGAGGGTGAAAAGCTGTGCTAAACTTCAAGTTAGTACCCATTGCTTTTTGCACGCTTTCCCAAAATTGAGACACAAATCTTCGGTCTCTATTAGATACAATGGACACAAGCGTACCATGTAATCTCACTATTTCATTGATATACAATCTAGCTAACCTTTTGACTGAGAAATCCACCCTAATGGCCAAAAAGTGTGCAGATCTTGTTAGCCAGTCCACAATAACCCAAATTACATCTTTACTAGTAGGGGTTCTTGCAACCCCGTCACAAAGTCCATAGTAATGTCCTCCCACTTCCGTTCTAGGATGGGAAAAGGTTGCAAAAATCCAGCTGGTCTTTGATGCTCAATCTTGACTTGTTGACACATTAAACATTGATCAACATATTGAGCAATCTTCCTCTTCATGTTCTTCCACCAAAACATCTCCCTTAAATCCCGTTACATCTTAGTGCCTTCTGGGTGTATTGTGTAACTTGGGTTATGAGCTTCCTTTAGAATTTTTGCCTTAAGGTCCGGATCATTTGGTACACAAAATCGATTGCCAAACCTCAAGGATCCATCCTCATGAATGCAAAAATCAAATTGAGAGTCTATATTTATCAAATCCCTTATCTTCAGCAACTATGGATTATTACTTTGTGCAATCTTTATCCTTACAATCAGGGTAGGCTGAACTCTAAGGTTTGCCAGTTGTGCCTCTTCTTCATGAAACCGTACTTCTATCCTCATCTTCCTCAAATCTTCCAGGATGTGTTTTTGTGCAGTCAACAATGCTGCCAAATTTCCTATTGACTTCCTACTTAAGGCATTAGCTACCACATTGGCTTTTCCAGAATGGTAACTAATAGTCAGGTCATAGTCCTTAAACAGCTCCAACCATCTTCTTTGTCTCATATTCAACTCTTTTGGAGTAAAGAGATACTTGGGGCTCTTGTGGTCAGTGAATATCTCACACTATTCTTCATACAAATAATGCCTCTAAATTTTTAGAGTAAAAACCAACGTTGCTAACTCCAAGTCATGTGTGGGATAATATTGCTCATAAGGCTTCAACTGTCTAGAGGCATATGCCATTACCTTCCCATGTTGCATAAAAACACACCCCAAGCCTTTCCTAGAGGCATCACTATAAATGGTGAGACCTCCACCCTCTAAGGTATGGTGAGAATGGGTGCAGACACCAATCTTCTCTTCAATTCTTGTAAGCTTTGTTCACACTTTTCAGTCAACTCAAACTTAACTCCCTTTTGGGTCAAGCAAGTCAAAGGCATGGCTAAGTGAGAAAACCCTTCAACAAACCTCCTGTTATATCCCTCCAGTCCCAAAAAGCTACGAATCTCTGTCACATTGTTCGGTCTATTCCATTCTACTATTGCTTCCACTTTCTTAGGGTCAGTAGAAATCCCATCTTTAGATATGACATACCCAAGGAATGCAACACTTTCTAGCCAAAATTCACATTTTCTAAGCTTTGCATACAGCTTCTTCTCCTGCAATAGTTGCAGTACAAGCCTTAAGTGATTTTCATGGTCCTCCACACTCTTAGAATATATCAAGATATTCTTAATAAAAACCACAAAAAATTTATCTAAGAAGGGTTTAAACCCCTTATTCATTAAGTCCATAAAGGCTGCTGGTGCATTGGTTAAGCCAAAAGGCATCACCAAAAATTCATAATGGCCATATCTTTTACGGAAGGCTGTCTTGGGCACATCAGTAGTCTTAATCTTCAATTGATGGTAACGAGAATGAAGATTAATCTTAGAGAAAACCCATGCTCCTTGAAGTTGATCAAACAAATCATCTATCCTTGGTAAATGGTACTTATTTCGCATTGTCACTCTATTCAGCTCCCTATAATCAATGCAAAGTCGCATGCTCCTATCCTTTTTCTTTACAAATAACACAGGGGCTCCCTAAGGGGAAACACTAGGTCTGATGAAGCCTTTGTCAAGTAGCTCTTGCAACTGTTCTTTTAATTCTCTCAACTCAGCAGGTGCCATTTGGTATGGAGCCTTAGAAACTGGGCCAGAACCTAGTAATAGGTCAATAGAAAACTCCATCTCCCTATCTGGTGGTAAGCCTGGCAAGTCTTCTAGAAATACATTTGGAAACTCTCTCACTATAGGAATTTTCTCAAGCTTCAACTCACTTGTTAAGTGTCTCTCACTGTGGCCAGATATCCTTTATACCCTTTCTTCAACATACGTCTAGCTTGTAAAGCTGAAATCACCCGTGGAGAAGTATATGCCCCACTTCCTATAAAAAAGAACTCAATCTCACCAGGTACTTGGAAAATTACTTTCTTCCTATGACAATCAACTACGGCATAATGGGCAGCCAACCAATCCATCCCAAAGATTATGTCAAAATCCCTAATTTCCAACAATGTTAGATCTGCTTGTAACTCTCTATACCCTATTTTAACAACACAAGACTTGCAAACACTATCAGTAACCATTACACCCCCAACTGAGATATCCACACATAATTTAGACTCTATAGGCCCAAATTTAAAATTATGTTTCTTTGCAAAATTAGTAGATATGAAGGAGTGAGTGGCATCAAGATCAAACAATGCATAAGCATAAGCTGTGGAAATTGGAATAATACCTATTACCATAGCATTTAAAACTAACCTGTTGAGTGAGTGCATAAACCCTTCCTTGGATCTTGGGCTTTTGGCTTGCTCCATGATTTTGTCCTATTCTTGGTCTTGGATGTTGGGGTTTATGCCCTAAAATCCAATTTATTAGCATGTCATAAATAATTAAATTGTTTAATTATATGAGACTATTTTTTAATGAACTAATAGGACATTATCTTAGTCCATAAGATGCATAGTATGTGATTTATGTGATTTAGTTACAGAAGATATAAATCACAAGTTCTTTGTAAACTCAGAATTTTAGTTCGTAGTCGGTGATGAAATTGGGCATTTCATCTGCAAAGACTATAACATATCAACTAAGATGATTTGTCTTGATCATGGAAGTGGAGACTTCTAGTTGATATGTTTTAAGAGTTAAGACATATTGAATTGGACCGCTGTGAGATTTATTATTCTCCTAACGACTGTTAAATGAATAATAAATTTCACGACTTCTATTTACATCAACTCTAAATCCTGAGAGAATAATGGACCTGATCATGAGATGTAAATTGCTTTGATATATCAGGAGTGAGATCTATGAGTCACGATCAAAACCTCAGTATGTTGGGTAGCCGCATTTAGTGTTGATGAAACATATATTCTCAAGATGGAATTCATAATTTCTTAACGGAGGTATAAAATATTCCCTTGAGATAAGTTTAATGAGATTGGTTATTCAGAGTGTTGGGCCCAACTACTTTAGTAAGGAGTTACTAAAGTATATATTTATGGAATTGGATTTCATAAATATATGATGAATAACATAAAGGATTAAACCGGGTACTCAAGGATTAAGATGTAATAATTTCAAAGTGGCAGTTTATATTCATGACTTTGTATTACTACGAATATTTTATGAAGGGGTTGCATATATAATAAAGTCTTGGGATATAATTTAATAATAAGGCCTAGAGTGCAATTATATTTATATAGTGGTATTAAATATAATTAATGGTAACTTTGGGCTTGTCAAGAGTTGATAGAAAAGCCGAAGGCCCATTGGAGCTAGTGTCTTATTGGTCCCTTTTGGTCCCACTCCAAGTCACACACTAAAACCCAATTGGAAATGTCCAATAGGCTAGCCCAATTAGATAATTAGTTAGTTATAAAGGAAGAAACAAACAAAATTTTTTATAAAAGAAAAAGATACATCATTGTAAAGTGGTGTGTATGTGTGAGTGAAGCCACTCAATTATTCTCCCTTAGAAACTGATTGAGAGACCACACTTCTTGGGCGTAAAGTGGAATTGGAGTGAAGTTTAAAAGTGTTCCCAAGTACTTCCAATCTTTTGTTTTGAATTTCACCACACCAAGGTATGCTATCTCGTTCTTAAATTCTGAAATTTATATAGTGCATGTTTTCAATCATGAATTAAATAGATCTATATTTGTTGCTTCCGCTATATGTTTTGTATGAGATACAATACCAGATTTTTCAACAATTGATATCAGAGCCAAGTTTTCATCTCATGCTTGTATAACATATGATTGTTTTTAGAATTTAAGAAAACCGTTATCTTTGTGTATTAATTTTCTGCAGTAAAATTTTCTACATTAATGTGTCCTTGAACGTGTTCTTTTGTGTAGACATGTTTTGATAATCATGGGTTTATGAATTTTTGTTATTAGCGTTGGAGTTCATATGTCATGATTCATATGCCAAGGATTGTAGTTATTGAAAATTTTATAACCATCAAGTATTGATTGCCGTGTCTATCAATTTATGTGCATGGACTTTAATCATCTCTATATATATGATACGGATTGGAATGTGCAAGTTTTATAAAGGCATATCCAAAAACCGTGTAAAGTGCAAAAACTACTTTCTTTGCTATGAGCAGTCAATTGTTTAATATTGTGGCTTCGGACTTGTACTCATGATTCATGCATTGGACGGTTACAATTGGCATATAAAGTTCGATCATGCACCGCTTGGTTATTATTTAAGGCTTGCATGGGCTTGCATGCGGTTATTATAAGGCTTGCATGGGCTTGCATGATTATAAGGCATGCACCGCTTGGTTATTTTTGGTTTGCATGGGCATGATTGTTATATATGTATAATGTATAATATTTATATATAATTCGTATGGTATATTATATATGATATATATCGTATAATCCGTATGGCAGGGACGGACCCAGGATTTTAAGTTGGGGGGGGGGGGGGCCGGAGATAAGTGGAAAAAAAAATTTTCAAATACGCATTCATATAGTACTAATAAACTATCAACCAAGACAAATATCTGCAAATACGCAATTCCACGTTAACTTCGGAAGAATTTGAAGTTGAACCATTTCTTTTGAAAAAATAAGCATTGTCATTGATTTTTTCATGATCTACAAATAAAATAATAATCATATAAGAATTACCATTATTTTCTTAAATTTGTGTGACAATTTTCTATATTATATGATTTTTTTTTTCTTTTTGTCTTTTGGTCTGCCGTCTGCCTTTATTTAAGTCTTTGTGTTTGTGTTGTCTTTGTGTTGTGTTGTCTCTGTCTGTCTTTGTGTTGTCTCTGTCTGTCTTTGTGTTGTCTTTGTATTGTCTCCATCTTTCTAACACTGACCCACTAACCCCAATAAATCCCACCACCGACACTAAAAACTTTCCTTTTTAACTTTACCTTTTTTTAACTTTTCTTTTTAACTTTACTTTTTTTTTTTTTTTTTTTTTTTTTTTTTTTTTTCTGTCACTTGTCTTTTGCCCAACTCCACTTGTCCCTATTATGCCCAATTACCGGTCAATAAGTCAACAAAGAAAAAACTAATCTCTCCAACTACAAACTTTACTCTCTCTCTCAGTCTCTCTCTCTATCTCTCTTATCTATATAATACAAGCTATCAAAGCCAAAAAGCCAAAAAAAAAAAAAAAAAAAACTCCACAGTTAGCACAGATTCAATTCACAATTAGTCATCACTCATCAGTAACAACACAAACATGAAACACCACAAGTCCACAAGGCACAAGCACAGTTTCTGTGAATCTCAGATTCTCAGATCAGATCACAAACATTTTATATTTATTAGGTTTTGAAGGAAAAGATAAGAGTAAATACCTGTGAGCGGCGGCAGCAAGTGGGTCTCGAGCATCCGGCGATGGCGGCAAGTGGGTCTCGCGACTCTCGCCGGCGTTGGTACTGAGTAGCAGCTTGCTCTCGCAAGCGTCACGACGTCACGACGACATGGCGAATGGTGTGGGCATGGGCGTTGGCCGGCGGCGTCACGGGGTGGGTGATGTTAGGAAATATACATGTTTCGTATCGCATACAAAACATACGCAACGGAAAATAAACGGATCTACTTCATTCGCAATTGATAACATGTACTATGTAGGTTTCTAAATATAAGAACAAGAGAGTGTACGTTGATGCGGTGAAATTCAAAACCGAATGAAGAAGTACTCGGGAAGACTTTCAATCTTCACTCCAATTCCACTTGATTCCCAAGATGTGTGGTCTCTCAATCAATTCTACGTTTTCTAGAGAGAATATGAAAGAGTGTCTCTCTTCCTTATGTCATATTCTTATTATTCTTAAACATACAAACCATTTTATTCTATATAAAATTCTGTATGTTTCTCTCCACATAACTGATTATCTAATTGGGCTAGCCTTTTGGGCCTTCCCAATTGGGCTTTAGTGTGTGGCTTGGAGTGGGACCAAAAGGGAACAAATAAGACACTAGCTCCAATGGGCCTTGGGCTTTTCTGTCAACTCTTGACAAGTCCAAAGTTACCATTAATTATATTTAATACCACTATATAAATATAATTGCACTCTAGGCCTCATTAATAAATTATATCCCAAGACTTTATTGTACATGCAATCCCTTCATAAAATATTCGTAGTAATACAAAGTCATGAATATAGACTGCCACTTTGTAAATTACTGCATCTTAATCCTTAAGTACCCGGTTTAATCCTTTTGAGTTATTCACCATATATTTATAAAATCCAATTTCATAAATATATACTTTAGTCTTACTAAAGTGGTTAGGCCTAACTCTCTGAATAACTGTACCCATTAAACTTATCTCAAGGGAATATTTTATATCTCCGTTAAGAGACTATGAATTCCATCTTGAGAATATATGTTCCATCAACACTAAATGTGGCTGCCCAACATACTGAGGTTTTGACCGTTACTTTAGATCTCACTCCTGATATATCAAAGCAACCTACATTTCATGATCAGGTCCATTATTCTCTCAGGATTAAGAGTTCATGTGAATACAAGTCGTGAGATTTATTATTCAATTGACAGTCATTAGAAGAATAATAAATCTCACAGCGGTCTAGTTCAATATGTCTTAACTCTTAAAACATATCAACATATTAACTAGAAGTCACCACTTCCATGATCAAGACAAATCATTGTAGTTAATATGTTATAGTCTTCGCAGATGAAATGTCCAATTTCATCACCGACTACGAACTAAAATTCTGAGTTTACAAAGAACTTGTGATCTATATCTTCTGTGACTAAATCACATAAATCACATACTATGCATCTCATGGACTGTTTGATAATGTCCGAATATTCATGTTACCATTATTTTAGATAAGAATAAAACAACTTTATTAAACACAATATTAAGTCATACATCATTTCTCACATAATGTCATACATAATATCATACATAGCATCATACAATAGGATTTAAGGGCACATATCCTAACAGGTGAGTGGGTCTCTCTACTCTGAGCACTCTCTGTCTCGCGCCTCTTTATCTCTCTGTGACTCTGTCTCGACTCTCACCTCTCAGTGCAGTCACTTTCTTTCTTTCTTTTCTTTTTTTTTTTTCGTTCGTTTTTAGGCTTTCTCAGTTGGTTTTGGACTGCTGAGGGCTTCCTTTTTTTTTTTTTTAAGATTTACATAGGTCATGGTCATGGGCTCCTGAGCTGGCCGGATGATGGGCTAGAGGGGGCCCGAGCTAAAATTAAAGGGGGCCCTGAGCTAAAAACTAAGGGGCCTAAGCCCTTTTTGCTTTTTTTTTTTTTTTTTGAAAATTTTGGCTGCTAATTTTTTTTTTTTTGGGCCCAGGGGGGTCCCAGGCCCCCTTTGGCCCCCACCTAGGTCAGTCCCTGCCGTATGGTATATTATATTATATATATATATATATATTATTTATATATATATATGTAATATAATATATATGGTTTTGGTTTTATATTTTTACATATTAATGCTAGGGTTATGAAATTTATTTCTAATGAGATTAGGATTATGTTTTCAAGGTTTCTAGCATTATTAGGGTTCTTGATAATGATCTTGAAAACCTTAATGTTTGATCTATAAATCTTCGTTGATAAAATAAAAAGGTGTTTTTGATGTAAGAACAATGAAGATGTCAAATACAGTTACCTGAAAATTCTGGAAAAATTCAGTTTCACGAATTCGATCGATCGAGTAATAGCTTCGACCGATCGAAGGCACTGAATTTTGAATTTTCACTTATTTTTACTAAGTGTTAAAACTTTGATAAAAAAACAAAGCTATGTGATTAATTTTATAGTCCTTTAAAGTTAGGACATTTATTAATCGCTATCTAACTAAAAGACCTAATAAGATCAATGATGTTAGTTAAATAGAACTCCTAGTCCTAAATTGTTTTATGATTAAAAGTCCTTAATTTATTTTAATTAGAGGTTTTTAATGAGATTAAAATTCTAATTAAAAAGGTATATTGTTTCTAATGAGATTAGAATCCTTTATCTAGTAAATTAAGGATAGAGTTCTATAAAACTAATTTTTGATTCATTATTGTTTAAGCAATCCTAAATAGTTTAGGACTTCCATTTTAGTTAGTGATTCTAATGAGATTAGAGTCTTCAATAAGTGCAAGGTTATTAGTTGTGAAGAGATCACAATTATTTAAAGAAAAACTCAAATAATGAGTGGGAGTGCTGAAATAACCCTTTTGTTAAGTTTATTGTAATGTGAATAAATACCTTGTCTTGACTTCGAGTCTTGCATTCTATGCGGAGGGTATTTACTTCACCGATTACAAAATAAAACTTCTTTGTGATTGCGCGTTATGCTATTGTGACGTGACTTAGCAACATCATATTGAATTTAACAATTAAACACATCTGATGTGTAGAGTTACAATTGTGATTAGATCACAATTATTTAAAGAAAAACTCAAAAAATGAGTGGGAGTGCTGAAATAACCCTTTTGTTAAGTTTATTGTAATGTGAATAAATACCTTGTCTTGACTTCAAGTCTTGCATTCCATGCGGAGGGTATTTACTTCACCGATTACAAAATAAAACTTCTTTGTAATTGCGCGAATGTTCGTTATGCTATTGTGACGTGACTTAGCAACATCATATTGAATTTAACAATTAAACACATCTGATGTGTAGGGTTACAATTGTGATTAGATCACAATTATTTAAAGAAAAACTCAAATAATGAGTGGGAGTGCTGAAATAACCCTTTTGTTAAGTTTATTGTAATGTGAATAAATACATTGTCTTGACTTCGAGTCTTGCATTCCATGCAGAGGGTATTTACTTCACCGATTACAAAATAAAACTTTTTTGTGATTGCGCAAATGTTCGTTATGCTATTGTGACGTGACTTAGCAACATCATATTGAATTTAACAATTAAACACATCTGATGTGTAGGGTTACAATTGTGATTAGATCACAATTATTTAAAGAAAAACTCAAATAATGAGTGGGAGTGCTGAAATAACCCTTTTGTTAAGTTTATTGTAATGTGAATAAATACCTTGTCTTGACTTCAAGTCTTGCATTCCATGCGGAGGGTATTTACTTCACCGATTACAAAATAAAACTTCTTTGTAATTGCGCGAATGTTCGTTATGCAATTGTGACGTGACTTAGCAACATCATATTGAATTTAACAATTAAACACATCTGATGTGTAGGGTTACAATTATGATTAGATCACAATGATTTCATAACAATCCACTTGTTTTAAAATTTCTAGTGGGAGAGAGATACAAGGGTTGGATCTCACGGCCTCCATTATCGGTTCAAAGTAGTGTGGGTAAGCACCTCATCTTGGCGTATATGCCTCGCGATCCCAAAGGAGGGTGTTTTGTTTCATGGTACTACAAGTTTAAATACTATAAGGGAGATAAAATGTGGCTACACATGATTCTAGATAATGGTGTACACTAGACTAAGTGTAATATTAACCACCCAAAGGAGCTATGTCATTATTACTTAGAGGCTGAAGGTAATACAGCATATTATTAGTATATGATAAGAGTTATCATGATAACACTAATAATGAGAATAGTTCTCAACCAATTAATGTGTTTATAATAAACTTGCTACCAAAGAATTATAGACATGGATTGGGTTGTCGTTGCACTTAGTATAGTATGTTTTTCGGGTTCCATACTATATGGTTATGGATGCAAAATATAATGTCCCTGTAATTATGTTCATAGTCTCAAAATAAAGTTGTCATAAATTTTGTTCTCTAGCTACTATTTTAATTGAATCACATTAACTAAGAAATAAGTTTGGACATGGTGCTTAAAGGAACTGAAGTACATAAATATGTTTCGTTTCAACATTGTCATAATTTCCTATACATGATGCATTTATGGAAGATAACTTATGATGTAATCATAGTTTCCATTGAAAATGCTAAAATGTTACATTGGCTTCTATCTCAACTGTGCTATTGCATGAAATGCAAGAGTTAGTACTAGACTTAGACTTTATATTAAGTCTAAATGAGATGTTTGGTATGAATCATATTGAGTGCTAAGAAAGGCTTAAAAGAGTTTCAATTCTATATCATTTTATGAAATTTTTTTTATTTTAAAATAAATTGGAATTCTTGGATGTAGAGATTAAATGTTAATCTCATATGGATATGATCCATAAGTCCTTGTTAGAATCATTTAATCAATTCAATTTTTTTTTAAATAAATTTTTTTGGAATAAACTTTGATCCTCGGTCCTGAATAAAGGCAATAGATGATATGAATATGGATTACTGGATCAAGGTTATGTAAATAGAATTAGATTCTATTTAAAGTCTAGAACTTGTAAAGGCGCCTAATGGCATTAAGCCTATTGTTCTCAAATAGGTCTACAAGAAAAATGAGATTGATAGATTTGAAAGTGCAAACCTTCAAAGTCAAGACTAGTGGTGAAAAGATTTATTTAGAAAGAAATGGTTCGACTATGAAAAGATTTTTTCACTAATAGTCAAGTTTGACTCTATCTAGATTCTCTTATTCATTATATTTCATTTGGATGAAATATGAAAATGAATATCAAGAAAGCTTCTTTTAGTAGCAATCTTGAGGAAGACATTTTTATAATGTAACTAGACTTGTACATAGCAAAGAAACGGTAGTGATTAGTATGCAAGTTGCTTAAAGTCCATTTATGGACTAATGCAAACATCTAGGTCATAAAATATCATCTTTGATCAAGAAATCAAATTTTTTATTTTGATCAAGTATTAAAAGGCCTAATGGGTGTAAAGCTATATAGAATAATATATTTCTTAATGTATGTTGATGACATTCTAATCATTTAGAATGAAGTTGAGTTATTGTCATCAATGGAGTTTTAGTTTTCTAGTCCAGTTTGATATAAAATACTTGGGAAAGACTGGTCACATCCTAAGAATTAAACTTTGGTTAAAATTTAGATATTAGGATGTTAAGTCTATCTCAAACTGCTTAAATAGATTAGATTCTAGCCAAGTATAGCATGTAATACTTCAAGAAAGGATTCTTTCCTTTTAAGTTTTGAAGTTCTTTTATAAAGGACTATGATCCTAAGAAATATAAAAGGAAGAGCATATTAAGACGGTCCCTAATATCATATCAATAGGAAGTCTTTATGCTATGCTATATACTAGGCTAAATATCTATTTTGCAGTGGGCATGATAAACAAATATCAATTGAATCAAAGATCACTTAATTTAGTGGGAGTAAAGCATACACTCAAATATCTTAGGAGAATGAGGGATTATATGCTTATCCACAAAAGTGAGGTTTTGATTGATACTGGATGTACAAATATTGACTTGTAGTTTGATTGTGATTCATGAAGTTGGACTTCAAGATGTGTGTTCATCCTAAGTGGTGAAGATACATATTATGTATAAGTAATATCTCATTAGAGAAATATGAGTACTTGAGTAGTAGTAGAAAAGATAATTTATGCAATAAATCTGGCTGAAACTTGTTTCCAAACCTTGCCTTAGAATGACAGTGAATTACTCTAAAGGAAGATAAGTGACGGATATATGGTAAATTGTCTTTGAGGGCAAGTGAAAGATTGTTGGGGTTTATGCCCTAAAATCCAATTTATTGGCATGTCATAAATAATTAAATTGTTTAATTATATGAGACTATTTATTAATGAACTAATGGGACATTATCTTAGTCCATAAGATACATAGTATGTGATTTATGTGATTTAGTCACAGAAGATATAAATCACAAGTTCTTTGTAAACTCAGAATTTTAGTTCGTAGTTGGTGATGAAATTGGGCATTTCATCTGCGAAGACTATAACATATCAACTAAGATGATTTGTCTTGATCATGGAAGTGGAGACTTCTAGTTGATATGTTGATATGTTTTAAGAGTTAAGACATATTGAACTGGACTGCTGTGAGATTTATTATTCTCCTAACGACTGTCAAATGAATAATAAATCTCACGACTTCTATTTACATCAACTCTAAATCCTGAGAGAATAATGGACATGATCATGAGATGTAGGTTACTTTGATATATCAGGAGTGAGATCTATGAGTCACGATCAAAACCTCAGTATGTTGGGCAGCCGCATTTAGTGTTGATGGAACATATGTTCTTAAGATGGAATTCATAATTTCTTAATGGAGATATAAAATATTCCCTTAAGATAAGTTTAATGGGATTGGTTATTCAAAGTGTTGGGCCTAACCACTTTAGTAAGGAGTTACTAAAGTATATATTTATGGAATTGGATTTCATAAATATATGATGAATAACGTAAAGGATTAAACCGGGTACTCAAGGATTAAGATGTAGTAATTTTAAAGTGGCAGTCTATATTCATGACTTTGTATTACTACGAATATTTTATGAAGGGGTTGTATATATAATAAAGTCTTGGGATATAATTTATTAATAAGGCCTAGTGTGCAATTATATTTATATAGTGGTATTAAATATAATTAATGGTAACTTTGGGCTTGTCAAGAGTTGATAGAAAAGCCCAAGGCCCATTGGAGCTAGTGTCTTATTGGTCCCTTTTGGTCCCATTCTAAGCCACACACTAAAGCCCAATTGGAAAGGCCCAATAAGCCAGCCCAATTAGATAATTAGTTAGTTATAAATAGAGAAACATACAGAATTTTTTATAAGAGAAAAAGATACATCATTGTGAAGTGGTGTGTATGTGTGAGTGAAGCCACTCAATTATTCTCCATTAGAAACTGATTGAGAGACCACACTTTTTGGGCGTAAAGTGGAATTGGAGTGAAGATTAAAAGTGTTTCCAAGAACTTCTAATCTTTTGTTTTGAATTTTACCGCACCAAGGTACGCTATCTCGTTCTTAAATTCTGAAATTTTTATAGTGCATGTTTTCAATCATGAATGAAATAGATCCATATTTGTTGCTTCCGCTATATGTTTTGTATGAGATACAAAACTAGATTTTTCAACATTGGAATGGTCTGAACCTCCTTCCGTTAGGGACACTCAGCAATCCTATGACCTTTTTGTCCACATGATAAACATGCTTTAGTATTCTAGTGGCAATCCTTATTTGCATGAGACCTACCACATCGAGAGCACTTTGGCAGTGCCTTGGTGTCAGCACGTTGTGTTCCTTATTTCTTGGCTTGAAAGCTAGAGTTTTGCTTTCCTTGCCTAGGCCTCTTCTTTTGGTTGTTATCTTTATCTGCTTGAGCTTCATTAAGCCCCTTCTCCACTAATAAAGCCTTACTCACCATTGCCCTAAAGGTAGTTAACTTAAAGGGCACAACTCCTTGCTTAATTCGGAACATTAATCCATCTTCAAGCCTTCGAGCCTTAGTTTCTTCATCCACCACCATTGTCGAAGCAAATTTGGCTAACCTGGAAAATTCTACTTCATGCTGAGCAATTGTCATGTTACCTTCTGTCAGCTTGATAAACTCTTTTTCCTTCTGAAAATGGATGCTCTTAGGAAAATATTTCTCATAGAATACAAACTTAAATAGCTCCAAAGTCCAAGGCTTAGTCTCTTGGCCACGTTTGTCTTCTTCCAGCTTCCACCAGTCATAAGCATCTCCACGCAACATCTAGGCTGCATAAGCAATTTCTCACCCTCAGAGCATTCAAGAACTTTGAATACTTTCTCCATCTCAATTATCCATTTTTCTACTTCCATAGGCTCAGTAGTCCCCTCAAAAGCTGGAGGAGACAACATCTTGAATTCAATCATCCCACCATGATGACCTTGGCGTTGTTCCATCATCCTAGCCAGGTTATCTCCAGTACTGACCTGTTGTTGGACCACTCCAACCAAGGTTTGCATCATCTAAATCATCTCTGGTGGCTGGCCTTGTTTATGTTGGAAAAACGTGGTTTGTATCACATACAAAACATACGCAGCAAAAAATTAACAGATTTACTTCATTCGCAATTGATAACATGTATTATGTACGGTGAAATTCAAAACCAAAAATTGAAGTACTTGGAAACACTTTTAATCTTCACTTTAATTCCACTTGTGCCCAAGAAGTGTGGTTTCTCAATCAGTTTATATGTGTGTATTCAAGGGAGGATAAAAGAGTGGCTTATACTCATATACACCCCATTTCATTCTCATATAAAATTCTGTATGTTTCTCTCCTTAAATATAACTAATTATCTAATTGGGCTAGCTTTGGGTCATTACACTTGGGGTTTAGTATGTAGATTGGAGTGGGACCAAAAGGGAACAAATAAGACACTAGGTCCAATGGGTTTTGGGCTTTTCTTTCAGCTCTTGACAAGCCCAAAATTACCATTAATTATATAATAACACTATATAAATATAATTGCACTCTAGGCCATAGTAATAAATTATATCCCAAGACTTTATTATACATACAACCCCTTCATTAAAATATTCATAGTAATACAAAGTCATGAATGTTGACTGCAATTTTGAAGATTACTACATCTTAATTCTTGAGTACTCAGTTTGATCCTTTAAGTTATTCATCATACAGTTATGAAATCCAATTTCATAAATATATACTTTAGTAACTCTTTATTAAAGTGGTTAGTCCTAACACTCTGAACAACCAAGCCCATTAAACTTATCTCAAGGGAATATTTTATATCTCCATTAAGAGATTATGAATTCCATCTTGAGAATATATGTTCCTTCAACACTAAATGTGGCTGCCTAACATATTGAGGTTTTGATCGTGACTTTAGATCTCACTCCTGATATATCAATGTAACCTACACTTGATAATCAGGTTCATTATTCTCTTAGGATTAAGAGTTGATGTAAATAGAAGTCGTGAGATTTATTATTCATTTGACAGTCGTTAGTAGAATAATGTTGGGAAATCATCATGTTTGTAACGAATACAAAACATACGCAGAGGAAAATAAACGGATCTACTTCATTCGCAATTGATAACATTCACTATGTAAGTTTCAGAATATAAGAACAAGAGAGTGTACCTTGATGCGGTGAATTTCAAAACCGAATGAAGAAGTACTCAGGAATACTTTCAATCTTCACTCCAATTCCACTCGATGCCCAAGATGTGTGGTCTCTCAATCAGTTCTATGTTTCTAGAGAGAATATGAAAGAGTGTTTCTCTTCCTTATTTTCATTACCTTTATTTTATTAAACATACAAACCATTTTATTCTATATAAAATTCTGTATGTTTCTCTCCACATAACTGATTATCTAATTAGGCTAGCCTTTTGGGCCTTCCCAATTGGGCTTTAGTGTGTGGCTTGGAGTGGGACCAAAAGGGAACAAATAAGACACTAGCTCCAATGGGCCCTGGGCTTTTCTGTCAACTCTTGACAAGTCCAAAGTTACCGTTAATTATATTTAATACCACTATATAAATATAATTGCACTCTAGGCCTTATTAATAAATTATATCCCAAGACTTTATTATACATGCAACCCCTTCATAAAATATTCGTAGTAATACAAAGTCATGAAGATAGACTGCCATTTTGTAAATTACTACATCTTAATCCTTGAGTACCCGGTTTAATCCTTATGAGTTATTCACCATATATTTATGAAATCCAATTTCATAAATATATACTTTAGTCTTACTAAAGTGGTTAGGCCTAACTCTCTGAATAACTGTACCCATTAAACTTATCTCAAGGGAATATTTTATATCTCCGTTAAAAGACTATGAATTCCATCTTGAGAATATATGTTCCATCAACACTACATGTGGCTGCCCAACATACTGAGGTTTTGACCGTTACTTTAGATCTCACTCCTGATATATCAAAGCAACCTACATTTCATGATCAGGCCCATTATTCTCTCAGGATTAAGAGTTCATGTGAATACAAGTCGTGAGATTTATTATTCAATTGACAGTCGTTAGGAGAATAATAAATCTCACAGCGGTCCAGTTCAATATGTCTTAACTCTTAAAACATATCAACATATTAACTAGAAGTCACCACTTCCATGATCAAGACAAATCATCGTAGTTAATATGTTATAGTCTTCGCAGATGAAATGCCCAATTTCATCACCGACTACGAACCAAAATTCTGAGTTTACAAAGAACTTGTGATCTATATCTTCTGTGACTAAATCACATAAATCACATACTATGCATCTCATGGACTATTTGATAATGTCCGAATATTCATGTTACCATTATTTTAGATAAGAATAAAACAACTTTATTAAACATAATATTAAGTCATACATCATTTCTCAAATAATGTCATACATAATATTATACATAGCATCATTATACAATAGGATTTAAGGGCACATATCCTAACAATCTCCCACTTGCCCTAAAGACTATTGTGCACTAATCTAACTCCCATTCCCTCCAAATGTGACTCGAAGGTCCTTTGAGGCAAGACTTTGGTAAAGGGATCTGCTAGATTATTTGCACTTTCAATCTTTGCCACCACCACATCTCCACGAGCATCAATGTCTCGAATGATGTGGTACTTTCTCTCAATGTGCTTTCCTTTCTTGTGATTCCTTGGATCTTTGGATTGTGCAACCGCTCCACTATTGTCACAAAACAATGTGATAGGAACTTGCTCCATTCTCACTACACCAAGATCAGAAAGGAATTTCTTGAGCCAAACAGCTTCCTTTGCCGCCTCACAAGCAGCAACATATTCAGCTTCCATGGTGGAGTCCGCAATACAAGATTGCTTAACACTCCTCCAACTTATGGCTCCACCTCCCAAGGTGAAAACACATCCTGACGTGGACTTTCTGAAATCTAGATCTGATTGAAAATCTGAATCTATATAGCCAACGGGAATCAAATCCTCACAACGATAAACAAGCATATAATCTCTCGTTCTCCGTAGATACTTGAGAATATGCTTTACAGCTTGCCAATGTTGTGGTCCTGGATTTGATTGATATCGGCTGACCATGCCAACTGAAAAACAGATATCCGGTCTAGTACAAAGCATGGCATACATGAGACTTCCTACTGCAGAAGCATAAGGAACTTGTCTCATCATATCTACTTCCTCTTGAGTCTTAGGCCTTTGGTCATCAGACAGAGGAACTCCATGTCTGAAAGGAAGTAATCCTTTCTTGGAGTTTTGCATGCTAAACCGTTCTAGAACCTTATCTATATATCCAGCTTGTGATAAGCCTAACATCTTATTCTTACGATCTCGCCAAAGCTTGATCCCTAGAATAAAGTTAGCCTCACCCAAGTCCTTCATATCAAATTGGCTTGACAACCAAACCTTTACTGATGACATTACACCTACATCATTTCCAATGAGCAGAATATCATCAACATAAAGCACTAGGAACATTACTACTTTGTCTTGATGTCTTTTGTACACACATGGTTCATCAAGATTTTGTTCAAAACCAAATGATTTGATTGCTTGATCAAATCTGATGTTCCATGACCTAGATGCATGCTTAAGTCCATAAATGGTCCTATTCAACTTGCATACCATATGCTCTTGGTTCTTTGCTATGAAACCTTCTGGTTGCATCATATAGATTTCCTCTTCAAGATTGCCATTGAGAAATGCAGTCTTGACATCCATTTGCCAAATCTCATAATCATAATGAGCTGCAATGGATAAGAGAATTCTGATAGATATAAGCATTGCTACTGGTGAAAAGGTTTCCTCATAATCAATACCTTCTTTTTGAGTATAACCTTTTGCCACTAGCCTTGCTTTAAAGGTTTCAACCTTTCCATCTATCCCTCTCTTCCTCTTGTAAACCCATTTGCAACCAACAGGTTTAATGCCGTTAGGCGCCTTTACAAGATCCCAAACTTGATTGGAATACATGGAATCTAATTCTGATTTCATAGTTTGGACCCAATGATGTGCATCTATATCATTCATTGCTTCTTCGTAAGTGTAAGGATCAGTTTCGGCCTCCTCTGAGATAGCCTCATAAGTCTCTCCAAGACCTATGAATCTTATAGGTGGCCTAACATTCCTCCCACTACGACGAGGCAACTGTGTACTAGACATTTCATGAGTAGTATCTTGTGGTGTATCCAATACAGCCACATTATCCCTAGTTTGAACTATTGGTTGTTCAATTACAGGTTCATTCATTTCAGCCAAGACAACTCTACTTCTAGGGTTAAAATTATTCACATAATCATCTTCCAAAAATTTGGCATGAGTGCTAACAAACACTTTATTATCCTTATGATTATAGAATAAATAACCCTTGGTTTCCTTTGAATACCCTAAAAACATGCATACTTCCGTTTTAGCTTCCAACTTATCAGACTTCCCTTTCAACACATGTGCTGGACATCCCCAAATGTGGAGATATTTCATACTAGGCTTGCGCCCACTCCACAATTCCATAGGTGTGTTGGGAACAGATTTTGATGGAACTAAATTCAAAATATGCATTGCAGTTTTTAGTGCATATCCCCAAAAGGAAACTGGTAAAGTTGAGTAACTCATCATGGACCTAACCATTTCTAAAAGAGTTCTATTCCTTCTTTCTGCTACACCATTTTGTTGGGGAGTTCCAGGTGCAGTCAATTGGGATACAATCCCATTTTGAGTTAAGTAATCCTTGAAATCCCCAAGAAGGTATTCGCCACCACGATCAGATCGAATGGCCTTTATGCGTTTACCCAATTGATTCTCAACTTCAGCCCTAAACTCTTTGAACTTTTCAAAGGCTTCGGACTTCCGTTTCATTAGGTACACATAACCAAATCTAGAGTAATCATCGGTGAAAGTGATGAAGTACTCATAACCTCCTTTTGCTTGGGTTGACATAGGACCACAAACATCCGTACGAACTAATTCTAGCAACACTTGGGCTCTTCTACCTTTTGCATTAAAAGGTCGTTTGGTCATTTTGCCTTCCAAACAAGATTCACAAACTGGAAATTCATCAAAGTCCAATGGCTCTAAAAGACCATCTTTGATCAGTCTTTGAATTCTGTTTGGATTAATATGACCCAAACGCAAGTGCCAAAGATATGCATCATTAGTAGAAGGAAACTTTCTCTTTAATGATTTTACATGAGAGTTATTATCTAATTCAGAATTATATAATTCATGCTTATCAGGAGTTAAAATATAAAGACCATCCACAATATTGCCAGAACAGATAAATGATTTACCCTTCTTTATTACAACATTGTCTTTAAGGATAACACAATATCCACTCTTACCTAAATAAGTTGCAGAAATTAAATTCCTACGAACATTAGGTACATACAGACAGTCTTGCAATATTAAAACTCTAGTTTCAAAGAATAAATTAAAAACTCCAATAGCTACAACTGGAATTCTACTCCCATCAGCCAAGGTCAGAAACAACTCTCCTTCTTTAAGTCTTCTGGTCTCCTGGAACCCCTGCAAAGAATTGCAGATATGATTAGTACAACCTGAATCCACACACCAGGAATCCGTGGGATTCTGTACCAAACATATTTCAAGAAGGAATGAAATATTCATACCTTTATTGGCAGCCTTGAACTTTGGACAATTTCTCTTCCAATGTCCTTTCTCACCACAATGGAAACATTTTCCTTTCAGCTTCTTTCCTTTGTCGGCAACCCCTAAGACAATTTGTTTACCTTCCTACTTAGTGAAGTCCTTCTTCTTCTTCTTCTTACCCTTGCCTTTCGACTTAGGTTGAGAAGTAGAAGCTTCACCCACATTGGCTTCAACATTAGAAGTACCAAGGATGCCTTCCGCCGCTACCAACTCATTCATTAATTCAGACAAAGAATAAATCTTTTTGTTCATGTTATAATTAAGTCTGAATTCCTTGAATGATTCCGGTAGTGACTGGAGTATCATATCCACTTGGGATTCTCCATTAATGTCGGCACCCAAAACTTCTAAAGTATTCAGATTAGAGATCATTGTAAGACAATGCTCTCTCACTGAACTACCTTCAGCCATTTTGGTATTATAAATTTGCCTCATGGTTTCTTGCCTTGCAGAACGGCCTTGCTCACCAAACATCTCCTTCAGACTTTGCATAATGTCCGAAGCTAGTTCTACATCCTGCATTTGATGCTGTAGAACATTTGAGATGGACGCTAGGATGTAGCACTTGGCCATTTCATTAGATTTCTGCCAATGATCATATCGTTGTTTTTCCTCGAGAGGAGCATCTAATGAAGGAAAGCTAGGACATGGTTGAGTAAGCACATATTTGTGCTCTTCAGCTGTGAGAACTATGTCCAAGTTTCTTTTCCAGTCAACATAATTGGTTCCAGTCAGTTTGTTTTGATTAAGAATGCTAACAAGTGGGCTAAATGATGCCATGTTCAAATCTAAAATAATAAACATGAATATAATAAGTAAACTGGACATTATTGTAACACCCCAAACCCTTAAGAAGGATTTAGATGCATAACCTGTCTTATAAAAATCAACAATGATATAATGGAACAGAGCGTAATATTTATCCTCAAATAAACTTCTTGCATATCATCAGATTTCCTTAACAATCCATATAAACAAAACAACAATAATATTCTTGAATGTAAAATCTCCAAATAACATCTCAAAATAGTTTCAAAATAATAATCTCATTGTCCTGAAACAATTTTACTAAAACAATTTTGCAACTATCAAGCTCCAAACGAAGTCGTCCATCTAAGGCTCCACTGATCTACCACCAAAAGACACTCCATAACTCTAATCTGAAAGGATGGAAAAAGGGGTGAGCTAGAGGCTCAATAAGAGACTACAAACATGAGGATGTCTTTCAAAACAAAACGATAATATCATTGACAAAATATAGTCATCACGATACAATTAAAATTAGTTTAAACTGTAATATAATATATTCTATAAAGCTGTGAAAATAAAACACTTCACTATAACGCTGTAAACATTAATAAAATAATAACCACATTTATATGCCAATATGCACCAAATAGGTAGAAACACTTTATTATGAAAATAAACAATTTTCCACCTGAAAGAACAGTAGCAATTAAACAGTAATCCAATATGAAAAATATTAGTCAAACACAGACAAAAGCTGCTAAACACTCGGTGGGTGATTTCCCATGGGAACAATAACACTAACCTCAAAGAGGCAACATTAACTCCGAAGAGCAACAATAACACTGCACCACACCACACTAACACTACTTCGGCCGAAGACCAACTCTTAACCCTGTGTTGGCAAAGGTTGCAGACTGTCTAGTTGACCATTTGAAACACTCTTGACATATACAGTTTCATAATAATATACAATAAATAATAGAGTTTGAGTATGTATAAAGCACTAACAATGGTATAAGTCTTTGAAACTTCACTTTTGCAATTATGTGTATGTATATATATATAAATATATTTTTACCACAATTATATATATATGTATATATATATAAAAATATATACGTCTTGAGAGACGTCATGTGTTGAAGTCTACTTACCTCTAGTGGCTAAACCAAGCTTCACTTCAATTGCTCGAAACAACGACAACGAGAACCTAAATAATAATTAAACAATTCAATAAGGGCAGGTTCTTTAATAATCACAACGTCCTCTTAATAAAACCATTCCCTAAACTAACATCTAAAATACCCATATATTTAAAATTAGAATCAAGGACATCTAATATATATATATATCTAATTGCAAAGTTGCCCACAATTGCAATCCTTTACAATTCGGTCAAACCCCAAATTAAAAGAATCAGCCACCTGTACATATCAAACATCTAATATATAAAATTAGATAATATATATATATTTTAGAATTTAAGGGCAGCAGGAGATGGACTTCTATAATATATATATATATATATATATAAGAATCAATGATATCTAATATATATATATATATTGCATAGCCGCCAACAAAACACCCTATACAGTCAGATTCACCTTTAACTAAAGGGATTCGGTCACTTTGCAAATATCATACAAGTAATCTTATATACATTATATATATACCTATCTAATATCAAATTCCACCCTTTTTGGCCAACAATTAGAACGTGAAAGTCAAGCCAAGGCCACTCGGCAAACCTTGAAATTGATTCCATGATTCAATATACGAAAACTTATATATTTATATATTTATTCATGTAGATGCCTACAACTAAAACCCTATATTACTAATATTAGATTTCCAGACAATTGAATCCGCAAAGAGACCAAAGCCTCCTTTAGACACAAGCTGTCCAGCGGAAAAACAATGGCTTGCAAACAATGTTTACCTCACAAGCACATAGAATTTGCTGGCAGCCAAGTACCCAACGAAACAAATGAAAGATCGCATAGATTGACGTTTACCTCAAAGCTGAATGAAATTTGCTGGCTGCCCCGAAGTGCACAGCCTCCTCTTCTTTTTGTTTTTGAGAAACCCTAATTTCATTTCATTATAAAGCTGTTGCACTTGGGCTGAAAGTTTAGAAGCCTATTCCATGATAAGGCTAATTTCAGTTGGGCTGAAAAATTAGAAGCCCACTACAACTAAAACAAGCTTTCAAGACCCACCTATAATCCCACTAAACTCATTATAAGGTTGTTAACATAGGCTAGGACTTCTAAAGAATTCCAAAGACACTAAAACTCCTAATCCAAAAAGGTTCAGATCCTTTTAACCTTTTCCTTAACTGATAAGAGATTATTAGTTAATTTTTGAATAGACCACAAAATAGTTATTCACGTTACCCCTTAATATTAATATTAATATTATTATTATTATTATAAAAATCACAATATAAAATTAATTATCTCCTCCAAAATAATTAAGCAATTTATCAAATCTACTCTCTAAAAGTAATGAAATTAAATTTAAATGAGACGGGTGTTACAATTATCAATTTAGCATATAAGCATATAATATGGAACCTTAATAAAACCATAAAATAATATATGCAACGACAACCCAATCCATGTCTATAATTCCTTGGTAGCAAGTTTATTATAAACACATCAATTAGTTGAGAACTATTCTCATTATTAGTGCTATCATGATAACTCTTATCAAATACTAAGAATATGCCGTATTATCTTCAGCCTCTAAGTAATAATGACATAGCTCCTTTGGGAGGTTAACATTAAACTTAGTCTAGTGTATACCATTATCTAGAATCATGTGTAGCCACATTTCATCTTCCTTTATGGTGTTTAAACTCGTAGTACCATAGAACAAAACACCCTCCTTTGGGATCGCGAGGCATATACGCCAAGACGAGATGCTTGTCTACACTACTTTAAACAGGTAAGTTCAATCTTGTAGTACTATGAAGTAAACACCCTCCTTTGGGATCGCGAGGCATATACGCCAAGACGAGGTGCTTAGCTCACACTACTATGAACCGATAATGGAGGCCGTGAGATCCAACCCTTGTATCTCTCTCTCACTAGATATTTTACAATAAAGGTTTTTATCTTTTAAACATGCATAAACTAATTATACACAAAATTTAAGTTTGAAAACACTTAGAAAATTTCTGATTTTCTTTCTTTCGATCGATCGAATGTGCCCCTCGATCGATCGAAAAAATTAAATAATTCGACCTAAACCTTCTGTCTGATTCGATTGATACTCGATCGCCTCTCGATCGATCGAAAATAAAATTCGATCGATCGACTAGCAATCAAATATTAATCAATTCAAAAGGATAAGTCTCTGTTTCACTCGATCGATCGAAAGCAAATCTCGATCGATCGAAACTCGTGAAACTCGAATTCCAGAAATTCTTCTAAGGCAGTTTTCAACCGTTTTGCATGAACAAACAACCATCATACGAAAATGACAGACAGAAATTGATATCAAAATTGAAATCTATTGATGCTATAGCCTTAAAGATCAATTTAACATTCTTAAATTCATATTTAAACAACATCATAACATCAATATAAGTTTTTATCAAACCATAGTTTCAACGACCATGCAGAAATCTATCAACTTGAAACTATAATCTCTAATTCCAAAATGAACAAAACATGTTATACAGATTCGAAATGAAGACCGCTCTGATACCAATGTTGGGAAATCATCATGTTTGCATCGAATACAAAACACACACGCAGCAGAAAATAAACGGATCTACTTCATTCGAAAACGATAACATGCACTATGTAAGTTTCAGAATATAAGAACAAGAGAGTGTACCTTGATGCGGTGAATTTCAAAACCGAATGAAGAAGTACTCGGGAATACTTTCAATCTTCACTCCAATTCCACTCGATGCCCAAGATGTGTGGTCTCTCAATCAGTTCTATGTTTCTAGAGAGAATATGAAAGAGTGTTTCTCTTCCTTATTTTCATTACCTTTATTTTATTAAACATACAAACCATTTTATTCTATATAAAATTCTGTATGTTTCTCTCCACATAACTGATTATCTAATTAGGCTAGCCTTTTGGGCCTTCCCAATTGGGCTTTAGTGTGTGGCTTGGAGTGGGACCAAAAGGGAACAAATAAGACACTAGCTCCAATGGGCCCTGGGCTTTTCTGTCAACTCTTGACAAGTCCAAAGTTACCGTTAATTATATTTAATACCACTATATAAATATAATTGCACTCTAGGCCTTATTAATAAATTATATCCCAAGACTTTATTATACATGCAACCCCTTCATAAAATATTCGTAGTAATACAAAGTCATGAAGATAGACTGCCACTTTGTAAATTACTACATCTTAATCCTTGAGTACCCGGTTTAATCCTTATGAGTTATTCACCATATATTTATGAAATCCAATTTCATAAATATATACTTTAGTCTTACTAAAGTGGTTAGGCCTAACTCTCTGAATAACTGTACCCATTAAACTTATCTCAAGGGTATATTTTATATCTCCGTTAAGAGACTATGAATTCCATCTTGAGAATATATGTTCCATCAACACTACATGTGGCTGCCCAACATACTGAGGTTTTGACCGTTACTTTAGATCTCACTCCTGATATATCAAAGCAACCTACATTTCATGATCAGGTCCATTATTCTCTCAGGATTAAGAGTTCATGTGAATACAAGTCGTAAGATTTATTATTCAATTGACAGTCGTTAGGAGAATAATAAATCTCACAGCGGTCCAGTTCAAAATGTCTTAACTCTTAAAACATATCAACATATTAACTAGAAGTCACCACTTCCATGATCAAGACAAATCATCGTAGTTAATATGTTATAGTCTTCGCAGATGAAATGCCCAATTTCATCACCGACTACGAACCAAAATTCTGAGTTTACAAAGAACTTGTGATCTATATCTTCTGTGACTAAATCACATAAATCACATACTATGCATCTCATGGACTATTTGATAATGTCCGAATATTCATGTTACCATTATTTTAGATAAGAATAAAACAACTTTATTAAACATAATATTAAGTCATACATCATTTCTCAAATAATGTCATACATAATATTATACATAGCATCATTATACAATAGGATTTAAGGGCACATATCCTAACAAATAATAAATCTTACAGTGGTCTCGTTCAATATGTCTTAACACTTAAAACATATCAACTAGAAGTCTCCACTTCTATGATTGAGACAAATCATCCTAGTTGATATGTTATAGCCTTCACGAATGAAATGTCCAATTTCATCATTAACTACGTATTAAAATTCTGAGTTTACAAAGAACTTGTTATTTATATCTTCTATGACTAAATCACATAAATCACATACTATGCATCGCATGGACTATATGATAATGTTTAAATATTCATGTTACCATTATTTTAGATAACCATAAAACAACTTTAGTAATCACAACATATTATCATACATAATGTCATACATACATAGCATCATACAATAGGATTAAAGGGTACATATCCTAATAATTTCTCACTTGCCCTAAAGGCTATTGTGCACCAATCTAACTTCCATTCCCTCCAAATGTGACTCAAAAGTCCTTTGGGGCAAGGCTTTGGTAAAGGGATCTTCTAGATTATTTGCACTATCTATCTTTGCTGCTGTTACATCTCATTGAGCAACAATGTCTCGAATGATGTGGTACTTTCTTTCAATGTGCTTTCCTTTCTTGTGATTCCTTGGATCTTTGAATTGTGCAATAGCTCCACTATTGTTGCAAAACAATGTAATAGGAACTTGCTCCATTCTCACAACACCAAGATCATAAAGGAATTTCTTGAGCCAAACAACTTCCTTTGCTGCTTCACAAGCAGCAACATATTCAACTTCCATGGTGGAGTCAGTAATACAAGATTGCTTAACACTCCTCTAACTTATGGCTCCACCTCCCAAGGTGAACACATAACCAGAAGTAGACTTTCTGTGACTAAAAGTCTGAATCTGTATAACCAATCGGTATCAAATCCTCACACCGATAAACAAGCATATAATCCCTCGTTCTCCTTAGATACTTGAGAATATGCTTTACAGCTAGCCAATCTTTTGGTCTTGAATTTGATTGATATCGATTGACCATGCTAATTGTATAACGAATATCTGGTCTCATACAAAGCATGGCATACATAAGACACTGCAGAAGCATAGGGAATTTATCTCATCATATTTTCTTTCTCAAGAGTCTTAGGCGTCATCAAATAGAGGAACTCCATTTTTGAAAGGAAGCAATCCTTTCTTGCAGATTTGTATGCTAAACCGTTTTAGAACCTTATCTATATACCTAGCTTGTGACAAACCTAACATTCTATTCTTGCAGTCTTGCCAAAGTTTGATCCCTAGAATAAAGTTAGCTTTGCCCAAGTACTTCATATCAAATTGGCTTGACAACAAATCTTTACTGATTACATTACCCCTACATCATTTCCAATGAGTAGAATATCATCAACATAAAGCACTAGGAATATTACTACTTTATCTCAATGTCATTTGTACACATATCGTTCATCAAGATTTTGTTCAAAACCAAATGACTTGATTGCTTGATCAAATCTGATGTTCCATGACCTAGATGCTTGTTTAAGTCCTTAAATGGACCTTTTCAATTTGCATATCATATGCTTTTGGTTCTTTTGCCATGAAACCTTTTGGTTGCATCATATAGATTTCTTATCTAAGATTTCCATTAAGAAATGTAGTCTTGACATCCATTTTCCAAATTTTGATAGGCCAAAAATGTATTGACTCCTTGTGATGAATTAACCAATTAATTAGCCAAGTTGATTCATTAATCAAATTAACATACAATTTTCATGGCAACACAAATAAATCACCAACTAAGTAAATATGCAGCATACAATTTGCGTGGCAGCACAAACAAATCACCAACTAAGTAAATATGCAGTGGAAAATAAATTAACGTGGTGATTTGGTTACGAAAGAGGAAAACCTACACGGCAAAAACCCTACCGGGTGATTTTAAGGTCACCACTCCCGAGAATCCACTATTATCACAACAGACAGTTACAAGTAAAAGAATCCTAGTATCTTATACCAACCTATAGTTGAACCCTTACCCTAATACCTAATTGGACTTGTTTTGTAGTGACAATCTCTCCTTTTAATGCATGGTTCCCAGTACATGACTAACCAATAGATGCGCAGATCCCAGTACACGACTTAATCACCAACTTGAGAAAAAATGTTGGCTGCAAAGTTTTTCAGTTCATCCACACGATGAAGATCAAGAAGATCCTTGGTTACAAAACCCAACGGCGTACAAATGCAGTAGCTTCTTCAAGAGAAAGATGGACTAGGGCATATATCTCAAGTTTACAGTATGCTTGTGAAAAACTTTTATATTAAGTTGCATCAGCTGCGACTGCCCCTTAAAACAATCCTTATATATGTTTAGTGTGGTGAGAAAAGAAAGCCCAAACATCTATTTACAGATTGGAGTGAAATTAAATTTGGAAAACTAATTTTCATAAACCTCTACAGATACCCTATCTATCGAGCAGCTGTTGACCCTCAGGCTGAAACAGTTTTTTAAGCCTCGAGCTTAAAAATCTAGTACTTCTTCTCTTGATTTTTGGTCAGATTTGCATGGCTTTAACACTTGAACTTGAAACCTTGTTCCTTGAAGCATTAAACACTTCCTAGATCTATTGATTACAAGTAAAGTATGTTTTGTCAAAGGATTAACCAATTCTATAATGACATATGTTCCTAACAAGAATCATATATGTCCTAACAAATCTTATAATCATAATGAGTAGTAATAGATAAGAGAATTCTGGTAGATTTAAGTATTGCTACAAGTGAAAAGGTTTCTTCATAATCAATACCTTTTTTTTGTGTATACCCTTTCGCCACTAGCCTTGCTTTAAAGGTTTCAACCTTTCCATCTATCCCTTTCTTCCTCTTGTAAACCCATTTGCAACCAACAAGTTTAATGCCGTTAGGCACCTTTACAAAATCCCAAACATGATTGGAATACATTGAATCCAATTCAGATTTCATAGCTTTGACCCAATGATGTGCATCTATATTTTTCATTGCCTCTTCATCAGTATAAGGATCAGATTCAACTTCCTCTGAGATAGCTTCATAAGTTTTTCCCAGACCTATAAATCTTACAAGTGGCCTTATAATCCTCCCACTACGACGAGGCACCTGTGTACTAGTCGTCTCATGAGTAGAATCTTGTGGTGTATCTAATACAGTCACATCATCCCTAGTTTCATCTATTGGTTGTTCAATTACAAGTTCATCTAATTCAGCCAAGACAACTTTACTTCTAGGATTAAATTATTCACATAATCATCTTCCAAAAATTTGGTAGTGGTGCTAACAAACACATTGTTATCTTTATGATTATAGAATAAATAACCCTTAGTATCCTTTGAATACCCTAAAAACATGTATACTTCTATTTTTGCTTCCAACTTATCAGACTTCCCTTTCAACACATATACTGGACATCCCCAAATGTGGAGATATTTCATACTAGGCTTGCGCCCACTCCATAATTCCTTGGGTGTATTCGGAACTAATTTTGATGGAACTAAATTTAAAATATGCATTGCAGTTTTTGGTGCATATCCCTAGAAGGAAATTGGTAATGTTGAATAACTCATCATGGACCTAACCATTTATAAAAGAGTCATGTTCCTTTTCTCTACTACACCATTTTGTTGGGGAGTTTCAAGTGTAGTCAATTGGGATACAATCCCATTTTGAGTTAAGTAATTCTTGAAATCCCCAAGAATGTATTCGCCACCTCAATCAGATTGAATGGCCCATATGTGTTTACCTAATTGATTCTTATCCTCAACCTTAAACTCTTTGAACTTTTCAAAGGCTTTATAGCATGTTTGGGAGTTAAAAAAAGGAGGGGGAGTAGAGTAGAGGGAGGGAGAGTAATTCAATTACTTTGTTTGGAACTTTTTTAAGGAAGGAGGGAGAGGGATTTGGAGGGGTTTGGAGAGGTTTCAACTACCTCTAACCCCTCATTTTTAATTCCTCCAAATTGGAGAGATTTGGAGGGAGAGTAAAGTAGATAAGTTATTAGCCAAATGAATTCTCTAATTTACCCTTTCTAAATTAACAAAATTACCTTTTCTAAAGGACTAATTATTCCCTTCCCCCTCCCTAATTTTAAAAACATTCAAACAATGTAGAGAGGATTTATTCCCCTCTACTCTCCTCTCCACTACTCTCCTTCCCTCTACTCCCCTCTACTCTCCTCCCTCTCTAAACTTCCAAACAAGCCATTAGACTTCCGTCTCACTAGGTACACATAATCATATCTAGAGTAATCATCCGTAAAAGTGATGAAGTACTCATAACCTCCTTTTGCATGGGTTGACATAGGACCACATACATCTGTATGAACTTGTAAGGTTGAAATTTATCAACCATTTTGTTGGCTTTATTCCATGCCAATTTTCTTGTATTTCAGAACTTAGAAACCCTGTATTTAGGTGGGAATCATGTAAACGTAGTGTGTGAGAGAATGTGAAGAAATGCTCAAGATTGTGCAATGAAGCAGGGACTCGCGACTGGATCTCGCGGGTAGCTCGGGATTGGCAAGCCGCTAGAAGATGCACACAAGTGAAGCATGTAAAAAAGCTGAAGCATCTGCCAGCTGTTGCACTATAGGACAAAAAGTCCAGCCTGGCCATTCAGTTAGCTCGTGGCTTGGATTCGCGACTCAGTCAAGCTGCGAGGCCAAGCCGCTAGCCAGTTCAGTTTTGGAAAAACTTACTCTTCGCATTCCTTTCTCACCCCAGTATAAATACCTCTTATACCCACGAAATGTAGAGAGCTTCCAGAGAGAATTTTAAGAGAGAAACCCTAGAGAAAAACAAGATTGACTCATCCACAAACTTCACATAGAGACTCTTCAAATTCCTCTACTCTCACCCTCTCCATTGTTAGATCCTTGAGAGGTTCGTTAGCCAAATCCTTTTCTCACCATACCCCTATCTATGAGAAGGCTTTTTGGTGCTTTGGGAAGTAGTTAGGAAGGGACCAATTGATATTGGTTGATGCTATGGGCTATAGCAAAATCTGGGTAGCTAAAGAAGAAATAGGTTCGGCATAGCCTCGTTAGAGTAGGAGCTTGGAAGGCTTAGGACATTGGGTAGATTAGGCTTGGAGGGTCTACTGCTGTCCATGTTGTAGGAAAATAATATGTTTGTACCGTATACAAAACATACGCAACGGAAAAATTAACGGATCTACTTCATTCGCAATTGATAACATATGCTGTTTAAATTTCAGAATATATGAATAAGAGAGTGTACCTTGGTATGGTGAATTTCAAAACCGAATGAAGAAAAGCACTTGAAAACACTTTTGATATTCACTCCAATTCCACTTGATGCATAAGATATGTGGTCTCTCAATCAGTTCTATGTGTTTGTTCTTGAGAGAATATGAAAGAGTATCTTACATTTCAACATACAAACCATTTCATCTTAATATAAAATTCTGTATGTTTCTCTCTACATAACTGATTATCTAATTGGGCTAGTCTTTTGGGCTTTCCCAATTGGGCTTTAGTGTGTGGCTTGAAGTGGGACCAAAAGGGAACAAATAAGACACTAGCTCCAATGGGCCTTGGGCTTTTCTGTCAACTCTTAACAAGTCCAAAGTTACCATTAATTATATTTAATACCACTATATAAATATAATTGCATTCTAGGTCTTATTAATAAATTATATCCCAAGACTTTATTATATATGCAACCCCTTCATAAAATATTCGTAATAATACAAAGTCATGAATATAGACTGCCACTTTGTAAATTACTACATCTTAATCTTTGAGTACCCGATTTAATCCTTTTAAATTATTCATCATATATTTATGAAATCTAATTTCATAAATATATACTTTAGTCTTACTAAAGTGGTTAGGCCTAACTCTCTGAATAACTGAACCCATTAAACTTATCTCAAGGGAATATTTTATATCTCCATTAAGAGACTATGAATTCCATCTTGAGAATATATGTTCCATCAACACTAAATGTGGCTGCCCAACATACTGAGGTTTTGACCGTTACTTTAGATATCACTCCTGATATATCAAAGCAACTTACATTTCATGATCAGGTCCATTATTCTCTTTGGATTAAGAGTTCATGTGCATAGAAGTCGTGAAATTTATTATTCAATTGACAGTCGTTAGGAGAATAATAAATCTCGCAGTGGTCCAGTTCAATATGTCTTAACTCTTAAAACATATCAACATATCAACTAGAAGTCTCCACTTCCATGATCATGACAAATCATCTTAGTTAATATGTTATAGTCTTCGCAGATGAAATGCCCAATTTCATCACCGACTATGAACCAAAATTTTAAGTTTACAAAGAATTTGTGATCTATATCTTCTATGACTATATCACATAAATCACATATTATGCATCTCATGAACTATTTGATAATGTCTGAATATTCATGTTACCATTATTTTAGATAATAACAAGACAACTTTATTAATCATAATATTAAGTCATACATCATTTAATACTTAATGTCATACATAGTATCATACATGGCATCATACAATAGGATTGAAGGGCACTAATCCTAACAATCTCCCACTTGCCCTAAAGACTATTATGCACTAATCTGACTCCCATTCCCTCCAAATGTGACTCGAAGGTCCTTTGAGGCAAGGCCTTTGTAAAGGGATCTGTTAGATTATTGGCACTTTCAATCTTTGCTACCACCACATCTCCACGAGCAACAATGTCTCGAATGATGTGGTACTTTCTCTCAATGTGTTTTCCTTTCTTGTAATTGCTTGGATCTTTGGATTGTGCAACCGCTCCACTATTGTCGCAAAACAATGTGATAGGAACTTGCTCCATTCTCACTACACCAAGATCAGAAAGGCATTTCTTGAGCCATACAGCTTCTTTTGCTGCTTCACAAGCAGCAACATATTCTGCTTCCATGGTAAAGTCAGTAATACAAGATTGCTTAATACTCCTACAACTTATGGCTCCACCTCCCAAGGTGAATACACATCCTGACGTGGACTTTCTAAAATCTAGATCCGATTGAAAGTCTGAATCTGTATAGCCAATGGGAATCAAATCCTCACAACGGTAAACAAGCATATAATCTCTCGTTCTCCGTAGATACATGAGGATATGCTTTACAGCTTGCCAATGTTGTGGTCCTGGATTTGATTGATATTGGCTGACCATGCCTACTGAAAAACAGATATCTAGTCTAGTACAAAGCATGGCATACATGAGACTTCCTACTGCAGAAGCATAAGGAACTTGTCTCATCATTTCTACTTCCTCTTGAGTCTTAGGCCTTTGGTCATTAGACAGAGGTACTCCATGTTTGAAAGGAAGTAATCCTTTCTTGGAGTTTTGCATGCTAAACCGTTCTAGAATCTTATCTATATATCCAGCTTGTGATAAGCCTAACATCTTATTCTTGTGATCTCGCCAAAGCTTGATCCCTAGAATAAAGTTTGCCTCACCCAAGTCTTTCATATAAAATTGGTTTGACAACTAAAACTTTACTAATGACATTACACCTACATCATTTCCAATGAGTAGACTATCATCAACATAAGCACTAGGAACATTACTACTTTGTCTTGATGTCTTTTGTACACACATGGTTCATCAAGATTTTGTTCAAAACCAAATGATTTGATTACTTGATCAAATCTGATGTTCCATGACCTAGATGCTTGCTTAAGTCCATAAATGGACCAATTCAATTTGCATACCATATGCTCCTGATTCTTTGCTATGAAACCTTCTAGTTGCTTCATATAAATTTCCTCTTCAAGATTGCCAGTAAGAAATGTAGTATTGACATCCATTTGCCAAATCTCATAATCATAATTAGCAACTATGGATAAGAGAATTTTGATAGATTTAAGCATTGCTACTAGTAAAAATGTTTCTTCATAATTAATACCTTCTTTTTTTAGTATACCATTTCGCCACTAGCCTTACTTTAAAGGTTTCAACCTTTCCATCTATCCCTCTCTTCCTCTTGTAGACCCATTTGCAACCAACAGGTTTAATGCCGTTAGGCGCCTGTACAAGTTCCCAAACTTGATTGGAATACATGGAATCTAATTCAGATTTCATAGCTTGGATGTGCATCTATATTATTCATTACTTCTTCATAAGTGTAAGGATCAGTTTCGGCCTCCTCTAAGATAGCTTCATAAGTCTCTCCAAGACTTATGAATCCTATAGGTGGCCTAATATTCCTCCTACTACGACGAGGCACCTATGTACTAGACATCTCATGAGTAGTATCTTGTGGTGTATCCAATACAGTTACAACATCCCTAGTTTCAACCATTGGTTGTTCATTTACAGGTTCATTCATTTCAGCCAAGACAACTTTACTTCTAGGATTAAAATTATTCATATAATCATCTTCCAAAAATTTGGCATGGGTGCTAACATACACTTTGTTATCCTTATGATTATAGAATAAATAACCCTTGGTTTCCTTTGAATACCCTAAAAACATGCATACTTCCATTTTAGCTTCCAACTTATTAGACTTCCCTTTCAACACATGTGCTGAACATCCCCAAATGTGGAGATATTACATACTAGGCTTGCGCCCATTCCACAATTCCATAGGTGTGTTGGGAACAGATTTTAATGGAACTAAATTCAAAATATGCATTGTAGTTTTTAGTGCATATCCCCAAAGAGAAACTGGTAAAGTTGAGTAACTCATCATGGACCTAACCATTTCTAAAAGAGACCTATTTCTTCTCTCTGCTATACCATTTTTTTGGGGAGTTCCAGGTGCAGTCAATTAGGATACAATCCCATTTTGAGTTAAGTAATCCTTGAAATCCCTAAGAAGGTATTCGCCACCACGATTAGATCGAATGGCCTTTATGCGTTTACCCAATTGATTCTCAACTTTAGCCCTAAACTCTTTGAACTTTTCAAAGGCTCCAGACTTTCGTCTCATTAGGTACACATAACCATATCTTGAGTAATCATCGGTGAAAGTGATGAAGTACTCATAACCTCCTTTTGCTTGGGTTGACATAGGACCACAAACATCCGTATGAACTAATTCAAGCAACTCTTGGGCTCTTCTACCTTTTACATTAAAAGGTCACTTGGTCATTTTGCCTTCCAAACAAGATTCACAAACTGGAAATTCATCAAAGTCCAATGGCTCTAAGAGACCATCTCTAATAAGTCTTTGAATTCTGTTTGGATTAATATAACCCAAACGTAAGTGCCAAAGATATGCATCATTAGTAGAAGGAAACTTTCTCTTTAATGATTTTACATGTGAGCCATTATCTAATTCAGAATTATATAATTCATGCTTATCAGGAGTTAAAATATAAAGAACATCCACAATATTGCCAAAACAGATAAATACTTTACCTTTCTTTATTACAACATTGTCTTTAAGGATAAAACAATATCCATTTTTACCCAAATAAGTTGCAGAAATTAAATTCTTACGAACATTAGGTACATACAGACTGTCATCTAATATTAAAACTCTTGACTCAAAACATAAATTAAACACTCTAATAGCTACAACCGGAATCCTACTCCCATCAGCCAAGGTTAGAAACAATTCCCCTTCTTTAAGCTTTCTGGTCTCTTGGAACCCCTACAAAGAATTGTAGATATGATTAGTACAACTTGAATCCACACACCAGGAATTCATGGGATTTTGTACCAAACATATTCCAATGTCCTTTCTCACCACAATGGAAACATTTTCCTTTGAGCTTCTTTCCTTTGTCGGCAACCCCTAAGACAATTTGTTTACCCTCTTGCTTAGTGAAGTCCTTCTTCTTCTTCTTCTTACCCTTGCCTTTAGACTTAGGTTGAGAAGTAGATGCTTCACCCACATTGGCTTCAACACTAGAAGTACCAAGGATGCCTTCCGCCACTATCAACTCATTCATTAATTCAGACAGAGAATAAATCTTTTTGTTCATGTTATAATTAAGTCTGAATTCCTTGAACGATTCCGGTAGTGATTGGAGTATCATATCCACTTGAGATTCTTTATCAATATTGGCACCTAAAATCTCTAATGTATTCAGATTAGAGATCATTGTAAGACAATTTTCTCTCACTGAACTACCTTTAGTCATTTTGGTATTATAAATTTGCCTCATGGTTTCTTGCCTTGCAGAACGGCCTTGCTCACCAAACATCTCCTTCAAACTTAGCATAATGTCTGAAGCTAGTTCTACATCCTACATTTGATGCTGTAGAACATTTGAGATGGACGCTAGAATATAGCACTTGGCCATTTCATTAGATTTCTGCCAACGATCATATCGCTGTTTTTCCTCAAGAGGAGCATCTAATGAAGGAAAGTTAGGACATGGTTGAGTAAGTACATATTTGTGCTCTTCAGCAGTGAGAACTATGTCCAAGTTTCTTTTCCAGTCAACATAATTGGATCCCGTTTGTTTGTTTTGATTAAGAATGGTAACAAGTGAGCTAAATGATGCCATGTTCAAATCTGAAATAATAAACATGAATATAATAAGTAAACTTGACATTATCAATTTAGCATATAAGCATATAATATGGAACCTTAATAAAACCATAAAATAATATATGCAACGACAACCCAATCCATGTATATAATTCCTTGGTAGCAAGTTTATTATAAACACATCAATTAGTTGAGAACTATTCTCATTATTAGTGCCATCATGATAACTCTTATCAAACACCATTAATATGCCGTATTATCTTTAGCCTCTAAGTAATAATGACATAGCTCCTTTGGGAGGTTAACATTACACTTAGTCTAGTGTACACCATTATCTAGAATCATGTGTAGCCACATTTCATCTCCCTTTATGGTGTTTATACTTGTAGTACCATAGAACAAAATGCCCTCCTTTGGGATTGCGAGGCATATACACCAAGACGAGGTGCTTGTCCACACTACTTTAAACGGGTAAGTTCAATCTTGTAGCACTATGAAGTAAACACCCTCCTTTGGGATCGCGAGGCATATACGCCAAGACGAGGTGCTTACCCCACACGACTATGAACCGATAATGGAGGCCGTGAGATGCAACCCTTGTATCTCTCTCCCACAAGATGTTTTAAATTAAAAGTTTTTACTTTTCTAAACATGCATAAACTAATTACACACAACCTTGTACTTCATACATGAGGAAACATTTTGAATAAACTTCAAAAATCCCTCCAAATGCATTTTCGCAAGAATACCGCGATTAAGCACTTCCCGCGAAAAATAGTGAAAACACAAAATTCAGACAGAAACTTTCGCAACTGTCTCGCGAGTATCCCGCAACTAAGCGCATCCCGCGACTAAGCGCTTCCCGCGAAAACAAGTTAAGGAAAAAATTGAAAACACAAAAAATTAGACAGAAACTTTCGCTACTGTCTCGCAACTGTTTCACAAGTAAAGCTTACCCGTGAAAAGTTTTTGTCTTCAAAATCATTTTTCACGAGTTACTTTTTGGGAAGTTAACCCGCGAAAATCCCGTGTTTTCAGTTTTTCTAGAACAGTTGCAAACAGTTTTCAACGATTTTTCATGAACAAACAATTACCATATGAACATGATATGGAGAATTTGATATCAAAACTGAAATCTATTGATGCTATAACCTTAAAAATCAATTTAACATACTTAAATTCAAATTTAAACAACATAATAACATCAATATCAGTTTTTATTAAATCACAATTTCAACAACCATGCAAAAAATTAAATGCATATAAAATCTTCTAACATCATGAAACTATTATCTCTAAGTCCAAAACTCACAAAACATGTTATACAGATTCGAAATGAAGACTGCTTTGATACTAATTGTAGGAAAATAATATGTTTGCATCGCATACAAAACATACGCAGCGAAAAAATTAACGGATTTACTTTATTCGCAATTGATAACATACGCTGTATAAATTTAAGAATATATGAACAAAAGAGTGTACCTTGGTATGGTGAATTTCAAAACCGAATGAAGAAAAACACTTGGAAACACTTTTGATCCTCACTCTAATTTCACTTGATGCCCAAGATGTGTGGTCTCTCAATCAGTTCTATGTGTTTGTTTTTGAGAGAATATGAAAGAGCATCTTACATTTCAACAAATAAACCATTTCATCTTAATATAAAATTCTGTATGTGTGGTCATGAATATAGACTGCCACTTTGTAAATTACTACAGCTTAATCCTTGAGTACCCGGTTTAATCCTTTTAAGTTATTCATCATATGTTTATGAAATCTAATTTCATAAATATATACTTAGTCTTACTAAAGTGGTTAGGCCTAACTCTCTAAATAACTGAACCCATTAAATTTATCTCAAGGGAATATTTTATATCTTCGTTAATAGACTATGAATTCCATCTTGAGAATATATGTTCAATCAACACTAAATATGGCTGCCCAACATACTGAGGTTTTGACCGTTACTTTAGATCTCACTCCTGATATATCAAAGCAACCTACATTTTATGATCAAGTCCATTATTCTTTCAGGATTAAGAGTTCATGTGAATAGAAGTCGTGAGATTTATTATTCAATTAACAGTCGTTAGGAGAATAACAAATCTCACAGCGGTCCAATTCAATATGTCTTAACTCTTAAAACATATCAACTAGAAGTCTCCACTTCCATGATCAAGACAAATCATCTCAGTTAATATGTTATAGTCTTCGCAAATGAAATGCCCAATTTCATCACCGACTACGAACCAAAATTCTGAGTTTACAAAGATCTTGTGATTTATATCTTTTGTGACTATATCACATAAATCACATACTATGCATCTCATAGACTATTTGATAATATCCGAATACTCATGTTACCATTATTTTAGATAATAACAAATCAACTTTATTAATCATAATATTAAGTCATACATCATTTAATACATAATGTCATACATAGTCTCATACATGGCATCATACAATAAGATTGAAGGGCACTAATCCTAACACATGTATCCCAACTACATTCTTTAGTGGATTATTGACCGCATGAAGGGCGGCGGAGAGGTTTTACGCCGAGGACTTCGGTTTCTTCTTCGATAACACATCGCTGTGTTGTCCTTGTGTTTGCATCTCTCTTTCCTTAATCTTTGCCATTTAATTTCTGCTGTTGATGTGATTTAATTTGGTTTAGATTGTTTACCAATTTTGTTTTAAGCTTATGTTCATTTTCTGCACACAATTTGTTTGATATTAAGCTTGAATTGGTAATTTGTAAATTGGGGGTTTAAAGGTTCATAGTATTTTATACACTATTTGAACTTTCTGAACTAATTCAAGCAACTTTTGGGCTCTTCAACCTTTTGCATTAAAAGGTCGTTTGGTCATTTTGCCCTCCAAACAAGATTCACAAACTGGAATTCCATCAAAGTCCAATGGCTTTAAGAGTCCATCTTTGATCAGTCTCCGAATTCGGTTTGAATTAATATGACTCAACCGCAAGTGCCAAAGATATGCATCATTAGTAGAAGGAAACTTTCTCTTTAATGATTTTACATGAGAATTATTATCTAATTCAGAATTTTATAATTCATGTTTATCAGGAGTTAAAATATATAAACCATCAACAATATTGCCAGAACAGATGAACACTTTATCCTTCTTTATTACAACATTGTCTTTTAGGATAACACAATATCCATGTTTACCTAAATAAGTTACAGAAACTAAATTCCTACGAATATTAGGTACATACAAACAGTCTTTCAATATTAAAACTCTAGAACTAAAACACAAATTAAACACTCCAACAGCTGCAACTGGAATTCTGCTCCCATCAGCCAAAGTAAGAAATAATATCCCTTCATTCAGCTTTCTGGTCTCCTAGAACCCCTACAAAGTATTGCAGATATGATTAGTACAACCTGAATTCACACACCAGGAATCCATGAGATTTTGTACTAAACACATTTCAAGAAGGAATGAACTTTTCATACCCTTATTATTGGCAGCTTTGAATTTTGGACAATTCCTCTTCCAATGACCTTTCTCACCATAATGGAAACACTTCCCTTTGGCATGGTTATTCTTCTTTCCCTTGTTGGCAACTCCTAAGGCAATTTGTTTAACATTTTGCTTGGTGAAGTCCTTCTTCTTCTTCTTCTTCTTCTTCTTTTTACTCTTGCCTTTCGACTTAGGTTGAGAAGTAGAAGCTTCAGCCATGTTGGCATTAACACTAGATGTACCAAAAATGCCTTCTAGCGCCACTAATTCATTGAGACAATGTATAAATATTTTTGTTCATGTTGTAATTAAGTCTGAAATTCTTGAATGATTCTAGTAGTAACTGGAGTATCATATCCGCTTAGGATTCTCCATCAATATCGGCACCTTAAACCTCCAGTGTATTCAGATGAGAGATCATCCTAAGACAATGCTCCCTCACTGAAGTACCTTTAGCCATTTTGGTATTATAGATTTGCCTCATGGTTTCTACCTTGCAGAACGACTTTGCTCACTAAACATCTCCTTCAGACTTAGCATTATGTCTAAAGATAGTTCTACATCCTGCATTTGATGCTGTAGAACATTTGAGATAGATGCTAGGATATAACACTTGGCCATCTCATTAGATTTCTGCCAACGATTGCATCACTGTTTTTCCTCCGGAGGAGCATCTAATGTTGGAAAGTTAGGACAAGGTTGACTAAGCATATACTTGTGCTTTTCAGCAATGAGAACAATGTCCAAGTTTCTTTTCCAGTCAACAGAGTTAGGTCCAGTAAGTTTGTTTTGATTAAGAATAGCAACAAGTAGGCTAAATAATGCCATGATTAAATCTGAAAACAATAAACATGAATATAATAAGTAAACTGGACATTATCAATTTAGCATATAAACATATGATATGGAACTTTAATAAAACCATAGCATAAAATATGCAACGACTACCCAATCCATGTCTAAAATTCCTTGGTAGCAAGTATAATATAAACATCATGATTGATTGAGAACCATTATCATTATTAGTGCTTGTTAGGATAAGTGCCCTTAAATCCTATTGTATGATACTATGTATGATATTATGTTTGACATTATGTGATAAATGATGTATGACTTAATATTGTGATTAATAAAGTTGCTTTATTCTTATCTAAAATGATGGTAACATGAATATTCGGACATTATCATATAGTCTATGAGATGCATAGTATGTGATTTAGTCACAGAAGATATAGATCACAAGTACTTTGTAAACTCAGAATTTTGGTTCGTAGTCGGTGATGAAATTGGGCATTTCATCTGCGAAGACTATAACATATTAACTAAGATGATTTGTCTTGATCATGGAAGTGGTAACTTCTAGTTGATATGTTGATATGTTTTAAGAGTTAAAATATATTGAACTGCACCGCTGTGAGATTTATTATTCTCCTAAAGACTGTTAATTGAATAATAAATCTCATGACTTCTATTCACATGAACTCTTAATCCTGAGAGAATAATGGACCTGATTATGAAATGTAGGTTACTTTGATATATCAGGAATGAGATCTAAAGTAACGGTTAAAATCTCAGTATGTTAGACAGCCACATTTAGTGTTGATGGAACATATATTCTCAAGATAGAATTCATAGTCTCTTAACAGAGGTATAAAATATTTCCTTCAAATAAGTTTAATCGGTCCAGTTATTTAGAGAGTTAGGCCTAACCACTTTAGTAAAATTAAAGTATATATTTATGAAATTAGATTTCATAAATATATGATGAATAACTTAAAAGGATTAAACTGGGTACTCAAGGATTAAGATGTAGTAATTTACAGAGTGACAGTCTATATTTATGACTTTGTATTACTACGAATATTTTATGAAGGGGTAGCATGTATGGTACAGTCTTGGGATATAATTTATTAATAAGGCATAGAGTGCAATTATATTTATACAGTGGTATTAAATATAATTAATGGTAACTTTGAACTTGTTAAGAGTTGACAGAAAAGCCTAAGGTCTATTGGAGCTAGTGTCTTATTTGTTCCCTTTTGGTCTCACTTCAAGCCACACACTAAAGCCCAATCGGGAAGGCCCAAAAGACTAGCCCAATTACATAATCAGTTATGTGAAAAGAAACATACAGAATTTTATATTAGAATGAAATGGTTTGTATGTTCATAAAATTTATGAGATAGACTCCTTCATATTCTCTCTAGAACAAACACATAGAACTGATTGAGAGACTACACATCTGGGGCATCAAGTGGAATTGGAGTGAAGATTAAAAGTGTTCCCAAGTATTTCTAATCTTTGTTTTGAAATTCACCATACCAAGGTACACTCTCTTGATCTTATATTCTGAAATTTACATTGCACATGTTATCTATTGCGAATGAAGTAGATCCGTTAATTTTTCCGCTGCGTATGTTTTGTATGCGATACAAACATGTTATTTTCCTACAGTGCTATCATGATAACTCTTATCAAACACTAATAATATGCCATGTTAACTTTAGCCTCTAAGTAATAATGACATAGCTCATTTGGGAGGTTAAACTTTACAGTTAGTCTAGTGTACACCATTATCTAAAATCATGTGTAGCCACATATCATCTTCCTTATAGTGTTTAAACCTATAGTACCTTGAAACAAAACACCCTTCTTTGGGATCGCGAGGCATATACGCCAAGACGAGGTATTATTTCACGCTAAGACGAGACATATAAATCACAAGTTTTTTGTAAACTCAGAATTTTAGTTCGTAGTCGATGACGAAATTGGGCATTTCATCTGCAAAGACTATAACAAATCTGTTAGGATATATACCCTTAAATCCTATTGTATGATTCTATGTATGACTTAATGTTATGATTAATAAAGTTGTTTTATTATTATCTAAAATAATGATAACATGAATATTTGGACATTATCATATAGTCCATGAGATACATAGTATGTGATTTATGTGATTTAGTCACGGAAGATATAGATCACAAGTTCTTTGTAAACTCAGAATTATAGTTCATAGTCGGTGATGAAATTGGGCATTTCATCTGCGAAGACTATAACATATTAACTAAGATGATTTGTCTTGATCATGGAAGTAGAAACTTCTAGTTGATATGTTGATATGTTTTAAGAGTTAAGACATATTGAACTGGACTGCTGTGAGATTTATTATTCTCCTAACGACTGTCAATTGAATAATAAATCTCACGACTTCTATTTGCTTGAACTCTTAATCCTAAGAGAATAATGGACTTGATCATGAAGTGTAGCTTGCTTTGATATATCAGGAGTAAGATCTAAAGTCACGATCAAAACCTCAGTATGTTGGGCAGCCACATTTAGTGTTGATGGAACATATATTCTCAAGATGGAATTCATAATCTTTTAACGGAGATATAAAATATTCCCTTGAGATAAGTTTAATGAGTTTCGTTATTCAGAGTGTTAGACCTAACCACTTTAGTAAGAATATACTAAAGTATATATTTATGGAATTGGATTTCATAAATATATGATGAATAACTTAAAAGGATTAAACCGGGTACTAAAGGATTAAGATGTAGTAATTAACAAATTGGCGGTCTACAATCATGACTTTGTATTATTACGAATATTTTATAAAGGGGTTGCATGTATAATAAAGTCTTGAGATATAATTTATTAATAAGGCCTAGAGTACAATTATATTTATATAGTGATATTAAATATAATTAATGGTAACTTTAGGCTTCTCAAGAGTTGATAGAAAAGCCCAAGGCCCATTGGAGCCAGTGTCATATTGGTCCCTTTTGATCCCACTCCAAGCCACACACTAAGGCCCAATTGGAAAGGCCCAATAGGCCGGCCCAATTGGAAAGGCCCAATAGGCCGGCCCAATTAGATAATCAGTTAGTTATAAAAGGGAGAAACATACAGAATTTTTTATAAGAGAAAAAGAGACATCATTGTGAAGTGGTGTGTATGTGAGAGTGAAGTCACTCAATTATTCTCCCTTAGAAACCGATTGAGAGACCACTCTTCTTGGGCGTAAAGTGGAATTGGAGTGAAGATTAAAAGTGTTCACAAGTACTTCTAATATTTTATTTTGAATTTCACCGCACCAAGGTACACAATCTCGTTCTTAAATTCTAAAATTTACCTAGTGCATGTTATCAATCACGAGTCAAATAGATCCATGTTTGTTGCTTCTGCTATGTGTTTTGTATGAGATACAAAACCAGATTTTCCTACAATATCAACTAAGATGATTTGTCTTAATCATAGAAGTGGAGACTTCTAGTTGATGTGTTGATATGTTTTAAGAGTTAAGACATATTGAACTGGACCGCTGTGAGATTTATTATTCTCCTAACAACTGTCAAATGAATAATAAATCCAACGACTTCTATTTACTTGCACTCTTAATCCTGAGAGAATAATGGACCTGATCATGAAGTGTAGATTGTTTTGATATATCAGGATTGAGATCTATAGTAACGGTCAAAGCCTTAGTATGTTGGGCAGCCACATTTAGTGTTGATGGAACATATATTCTCAAGATGGAATTCATAATCCCTTAACGGAGATACAAAATATTCCCTTGAGATAAGTTTAATGGGTTTGTTATTCAGAATGTTAGGCCTAACTACTTTAGTAAATAGTTACTAAAGTATATATTTATGAAATTGGATTTCATAAATATATGATGAATAACTTAAAGGATTAAACCGGGTACTCAAGGATTAAGATGTAGTAATTTACAAAGTGGCAGTCTACTTTCATGACTTTGTATTACTACGAATATTTTATGAAGGGGTTGCATGTATAATAAAGTCTTGGGATATAATTTATTAATAAGGTCTAGAGTGCAATTATATTTATGTAGTGGTATTAAATATAATTAATGGTAACTTTGGACTTGTTAAGAGTTGACAGAAAAGCCCAAGGCCCATTGAAGCTAGTGTCTTATTTGTTCCCTTTTGGTCCCGCTCCAAGCCACACATTAAAGCCCAATTGGGTAGGCTTAAAAGGCTAGTCCAATTAGATGATCAGTTATATGGAGAGAAACATACAGAATTTTAAAGAAGATGAAATGATTTGTATGTTGGTGTAAGACACTCCTTCATAATCTCTCTAGAAAAAACACATAGAACTTATTGAGAGACCACACATCTTGGGCATCAAGTGGAATTGGAGTGAAGATTAAAAATTTTCTCAAGTACTTTTTATCTTTGTTTTGAAATTCACCATACCAAGGTACACTCTCTCGTTCTTATATTCTGAAACATACATAACACATGTTATCTATTGCGAATGAAGTAGATCCATTATTTTTCCACTGTGTATGTTTTGTATGCGATACAAACATGTTATTTTCCATCAAATGGTATTAGAGCGGTCTTCATTTCGAATCTGTATAACATGTTTTGTGAGTTTTGGAATTAGAGATAATAGTTTCATGATGTTAGAAGATTTTATTTGCATTTAATTTTCTGCATAGTTGTTGAAACTATGATTTGATAAAAACTAATATTGATGTTATGATATTGTTTAAATATTGAATTTAAGTATGTTAAATTGATCTTTAAGGCTATAGCATCAATAGAATTCAATTTTGATATCAACTTCCATCTGTTATGTTCATATGGTGTGTGCTTGTTTATGAAAAACCGTTAAAAACTGTTGATACCTGAATTTGAAAAACTGAAAACACGAGTTTTTCGCGGGTAAGCTTACTCGCTAAAAATGCTACTAAAGTAGAAAAATTTTCGCGGTAAGCGTTCAGTCGCGAGATACCCGCGAGACAACCGCGAGATAGTAACAAAAGTCGCGAGATACCCGCGCGACAGTCGCGAAAGTTTCTGTATGAATTTCTGTGTTTTCAATTTTTTTTTTTGCTTAACATCGGTTTCGCGGGTAGTGCTTAGTCGCGAGATACTCGCGAGAACTGAGAATTCAGAATTTTTTCAAAATGTTTTCACATGTATGAAGTGCAAAGGCTGGTTGTAATTAGTTTATGCATTTTTAAAAATAAAAACCTTTAATTTGAAACATCTAGTGGGAGAGATACAAGGGTTGGATTTCACGGCCTCCATTGTTGGTTCATAGTAGTGTGAAATATATACTTTGTCTTAGCTTCAAGTTTTGCATTCCCTGCGGAGAGTATTTATTTCATGGTCCTACAAGATTGAATTTCTTGGTTTATAGTAGTTTGATCCAACACCTTGTCTTAGCCTCGAGTTTTGCATTCCATGCGGAGGGTGTTTTGTATCATGGTACTACCAAATAAGCCTGTTAAGGGGATGAAATGTGGCTACACACGATTCTAGACAATGGTATACACTAGACTAAATATTATAGTATCCTCTATGCTGAGTTCTTACTATAATTATTTAGAGGCCAAATGTATAACAGCATATTATTGGTGTTTGATTAGAGTTATCATGATAGCACTAATAATGAGAATAGTTCTCAATCAATCATAGTATTTTATATTCACCCTATGCTGAGGAATATTAATTGCAGGATTGGGTTGTCATTGCATATATTATATTATGGTTTTATTAAGGTTCCATATTATATGTTTATATGCTAAATTGATAATGTCCAGTTTACTTATTATATTCATGTTTATTATTTCAGATTTGAACATGGTATTATTTAGCCCACTTGTGACTATTCTTAATCAAAACAAACTGACTGGATCCAACTATGTTGATTGGAAAAGAAATTTGGACATAGTTCTCATTGCTAAAGAGCACAAATATGTGCTTACTCAACCTTGTCCTAGCTTTCCCTCATTAGATTCCCCTCCTGAAGAAAAACAGCGATATGATCGTTAGCAGAAATCTAATGAAATGGCCAAGTGCTATATCCTAGCGTCCATCTCAAATGTTCTACAGCAATCAAATGCAGGATGTAGAACTAGTTTCGGACATTATGCTAAGTCTGAAGGAGATGTTTGGTGAGCAAGGCCATTCTGCAAGGCAAGAAACCAAGAGACAAATTTATAATACCAAAATGGCTTAAGGTAGTTCAGCAAGAAAGCATTGTCTTACAATGATCTCTAATCTGAATACATTAGAGGTTTTAGGTGCTGATATTGATGGCGAATCCCAAGCAGATATGATACTCCAGTCACTACCAAAATCATTCAAGGAATTCAGACTTAATTATAACATGAACAAAAGATTTATTCTTTGTCTAAATTAATGAATGAGTTGGTAGCGGCGGAAGGCATCCTTGGTACCTCTAATGTTGAAGCCAATGTGGGTGAAGCTTCTACTTCTCAACCTAAGTCAAAAGGCAAGGGTAAGAAGAAGAAGAAGAAGGACTTCACCAAGCAAGAAGGTAAACAAATTGCCTTAAGAGTTGCCAACAAAGGAAAGAAGCTGAAAGGAAAATGTTTCCATTGTGGTGAGAAAGGACATTGGAAGAGGAATTGTCCAAAGTTCAAGGCTACCAATAAGGGTATGAAAATTTCATTCCTTCTTGAAATATGTTTAGTACAAAATCCCACGAATTTCTGGTGTGTGGATTTAGGTTGTACTAATCATATCTGCAATTCTTTGCAGGGGTATCAGGAGACCAGAAGGCTTAATGAAGGGGAATTGTTTCTTACTTTGGTTGATGGGAGCAGGATTCCGGTTGTAGCTGTTGGTGTTTATAATTTATGTTTTGAGTCTAAGGTTTTAATATTAGATGACTGTCTGTATGTACCTAATGTTCGTAGGAATTTAATTTCTGCAACTTATTTGGGTAAACATAGATATTGTGTTATCCATAAAGACAATGTTGTAATAAAGAAGGGTAAAGTATTTATCTGTTCTGGCAATATTGTGGATGATCTTTATATTTTAACTCTTGATAAGCATGAATTATATAATTCTGAATTAGATAATGGCTCACATGTAAAATCGTTAAAGAGAGTTTCCTTCTATTAGTGATGCATATCCTTAGCACTTGCGTTTGGGTCATATTAATTCAAATAGGATTCAAAGACTAATCAATGATGGACTCTTAGAGCCATTGGATTTTGATGAATTTTTAGTTTGTGAATCTTGTTTGGAAGGTAAAATGACCAAACGACCTTTTAATGCAAAAGGTAGAAGAGCCCAAGAGTTGCTAGAACTAGTATATTCAGATGTATGTGATCCTATGTCAATCTAAGTAAGAGGTGGCTAAGAGTATTTGATTACTTTCACTGATGATTACTCTAGATTTGGTTATGTGTACATAATGAAACGGAAGTCCGAAACCTTTAAAAAGTTCAAAGAGTTTAAGGCTGAAGTTGAGAACCAATTGGGTAAACGCATAAAGGCCATTCGATCTGATCGTGGTGGCGAATACCTTCTTGGGGATTTTCAGGATTACTTAATTGAAAATTGAATTATATCTCAATTGACTGCACCTGCAACTCCACAACAAAATGGTGTAGCGGACAAAAGGAATAGGACTTTTTTAGATATGGTTAAATTCATGATGAGTTATTCGACTCTACCAATTTCCTTTTGGGGATACGCCTTAAATACTGCAATGTATCTTCTGAATTTAGTACCTTTGAAGTCTATTCCAAAAACACTTGTAGAGTTATAGAATGGGCGTAAGCCTAGTATGAGACGTCTCCATATTTGGGGTTGTCCAACACATGTGTTAAAAGGAAAGTCTGACAAGTTACAGTCTAAAACAGAAGTGGTATTCTTTGTAGGGTATCCAAAAGGAACTGCTGGAGGTTTATTCTATAGTCATAAAGATAATAAAGTGTTTGTTAGTACCAATGCCAAATTCTTGGAAAATGACTATATGAATGATTATACTCCTAGAAGTAGAGTTGTTTTGGCTGAAATGAGTGAACCTGTAAATGAACAGCTAATGAATGTAACTAGGGATGATGTGACTGTATTGGATATTACTCATGAGATGTTTAGTACACAAGTGCCTCGTCGTAGAGGGAGGAATGTTAGGCCACCTATAAGATTCATAGGTCTTGGAGAGACTTATGAAGCTATTTCAAAGAAGGCTGAAACTGATCCTTACACTTATGAAGAAGCAATAAATGATATAGATGCACATCATTGGGTCAACGCTATGAAATCTGAATTAGATTCCATGTATTCCAATCAAGTTTGGGATTTTGTAGAGGCGCCTAACGGCATTAAACCTGTTGGTTGCAAATGGGTTTACAAAAGGAAGAGAGGGATAGATGGAAAGGTTGAAATCATTAAAGCAAGACTAGTAGCAAAAGGGTATACTAAAAAAGAAGATATTGATTATGAGGAAACCTTTTCGCTAGTAGCAATGCTTAAATATATCAGAATTCTCTTATCCATTGCTGCTCATTATGATTATGAGATTTGGCAAATAGATGTCAAGAATGCATTTCTTAATGGCAATCTTAAAAAGGAAATCTATATGATGTAACCGAAAGGTTTCATAGTAAAGAACCAAGAGCATATGGTGTGCAAGTTGAATAGTTCTATTTATAGACTTAAGCAAGCATCTAGGTCATGGAACATCAGATTTGATCAAGCAATCAAGTCATTTGGTTTTGAACAAAATCTTGATGAACCATGTGTGTATAAAAGACATCAAGATAAAGTAGTAATGTTCCTAGTGCTTTATATTGATGATATTCTACTCATTGGAAATGATGTAGGGGTAATGTCATCAGTAAAGGTTTGGTTGTTTAGTCAATTTGATATGAAGGACTTGGGTAAGGCTAACTTTATTCTAGGGATTAAGCTTTGGCGAGATCGCAAGAATAAAATGTTAGGTTTATCGCAAGCTGGATATATAGATAAGGTTCTAGAACGGTTTAGCATGCAAAATTCCAAGAAAGGTTTACTTCCTTTCAGACATGAAGTTTCTCTGTCTGATGACCAAAGGCCTAAGACTCAAGAGGAAGAAGATATGGTGAGACAAGTTCCTTATGCTTCTGCAGTAGGAAGTCTTATGTATGCCATGCTTTGTACTAGACCAGATATCTATTATTCAATTGGCATGGTCAGCCGATATCAATCAAATCTAGGACCAAAACATTGGCAAGCGTAAAAGCATATTCTCAAGTATCTACAGAGAACAAGAAATTATATACTTGTTTATCGGTGTGAGGATTTGATTCCAATTGGCTATACAGATTTAGATTTTCAATCAGATCTAGATTTTAGAAAGTCCACTTCAGGTTGTGTGTTCACCTTGGGAGGTGGAGCCATGATTTAGAGAAATGTTAAGCAATCTTGTATTGCGGACTCTAGCATGGAAGTTGAATATGTTGCTGCTTACGAGGCAGCAAAGGAAGCTGTTTGGCTTAAGAAATTCCTTTCTGATCTTGGTGTTGTGAGAATGGAGCAAGTTCCCATCACATTGTTTTGCGATAGTAGTGGAGCGGTTGCACAATTCAAAGATCCAAGGAATCACAAGAAAGGAAAGCACATAAAGAGAAATTACCACATCATTCGAGACATTGTTGCTCGTGGAGGTGTTGTTAGGAAATCATCATGTTTGCATCGAATACAAAACATACGCAGCGGAAAATAAACGGATCTACTTCATTCGCAATTGATAACATGCACTATATAGGTTTCAGAATATAAGAACAAGAGAGTGTACCTTGATGCAGTGAAATTCAAAATCAAATGAAGAAGTACTCGGGAATACTTTCAATCTTCACTCCAATTCCACTTGATGCCCAAGATGTGCGGTCTCTCAATCAGTTCTATGTTTTCTAGAGAGAATATGAAAGAGTGTCTCTCTTCCTTATTTCATATATTGTACATCCATTAAACATACAAACCATTTCATTCTATATAAAATTCTGTATGTTTCTCTCCACATAACTGATTATCTAATTGGGCTAGCCTTTTGGGCCTTCCCAATTGGGCTTTGGTGTGTGGCTTGGAGTGGGACCAAAACGGAACAAATAAGACACTAGCTCCAATGGGCCTTGGGCTTTTCTGTCAACTCTTGACAAGTCCAAAGTTACCATTAATTATATTTAATATCACTATATAAATATAATTGCACTCTAGGCCTTATTAATAAATTATATCCCAAGACTTTATTATACATGCAACCCCTTCATAAAATATTCGTAGTAATACAAAGTCATGAATATAGACTGCCACTTTGTAAATTACTACATCTTAATCCTTGAGTACCCGGTTTAATCCTTTTAAGTTATTCACCATATATTTATGAAATCCAATTTCATAAATATATACTTTAGTCTTACTAAAGTGGTTAGGCCTAACTCTCTGAATAACTGTACCCATTAAACTTATCTCAAGGGAACATTTTATATCTCCGTTAAGAGACTATGAATTCCATCTTGAGAATATATGTTCCATCAACACTAAATGTGGCTGCCCAACATACTGAGGTTTTGACCGTTACTTTAGATCTCACTCCTGATATATCAAAGCAACCTACATTTCATGATCAGGTTCATTATTCTCTCAAGATTAAGAGTTCATGTGAATACAAGTCGTGAGATTTATTATTCAATTGACAGTCGTTAGGAGAATAATAAATCTCACAGCGGTCCAGTTCAATATGTCTTAACTCTTAAAACATATCAACATATTAACTAGAAGTCACCACTTCCATGATCAAGACAAATCATCGTAGTTAATATGTTATAGTCTTCGCAGATGAAATGCCCAATTTCATCACCGACTATGAACCAAAATTCTGAGTTTACAAAGAACTTGTGATCTATATCTTCTGTGACTAAATCACATAAATCACATACTATGCATCTCATGGACTATTTGATAATGTCCGAATATTCATGTTACCATTATTTTAGATAAGAATAAAACAACTTTATTAAACACAGTATTAAGTCATACATCATTTCTCACATAATGTCATACATAATATCATACATAGCATCATATAATAGGATTTAAGGGCACATATCCTAACTGGTGTTGTGGTAGCAAAGATTGAAAGTGCAAATAATCTAGCAGATCCTTTTACCAAAGCCTTGCCTTAAAGGACCTTCGAGTCACATTTGGAAGGAATGGGTGTTAGATTAGTACACAATAGTCTTTAGGACAACTGGGAGATTTATGATTAGTGCCCTTAAATCCTATTGTATGATGCTATATATGATATTATGTATGACATTATGTATGACTTAATATTGTGATTAATAAAGTTGTTTTATTATTGTCTAAAATAATGGTAACATGAATATTCAAACATTATCATATAGTTCATGAGATGCATAATATGTGATTATGTGAAAAGTCACGGAAGATATAAATTACAAGTTCTTTGTAAACTCAAAATTTTAGTTCGTAGTCGGTGAAGAAATTGGGCATTTCATCTGCGATGACTATAACATATCAACTAAGATGATTTGTCTTGATCATGGAAGTTGAGACTTCTAGTTGATATGTTTTAAGAGTTAAGACATATTGAACTGGACCGCTGTGAGATTTATTATTCTCCTAACGATTGTCAAATGAATAATAAATCTCACGACTTCTATTTGCATGAACTCTTAATCCTGAGAGAATAATGGACCTGATCATGAAGTGTAGGTTGCTTTGATATATCAAGAGTGAGATCTATAGTAACAGTCAAAACTTTAGTATGTTGGGCAACCACATTTAATGGAACATATATTCTCAAGATGAAATTCATAATCTCTTAACTGAGTACAAAATATTCCATTAAGATAAGTTTAATGGGTTTGTTATTCAGAATGTTAGGTCTAACTACTTTAGTAAATAGTTACTAAAGTATATATTTATGAAATTAGATTTCATAAATATATGATGAATAACTTAAAGGATTAAATTAGGTACTCAAGAATTAAGATGTAGTAATTTACAAAGTGACAGTCTACTTTCATGACTACGAATATTTTATGAAGGGGTTGCATGTATAATAAAGTCTTGGGATATAATTTATTAATAAGGCATAGAGTGCAATTATATTTATATAGTGGTATTAAATATAATTAATGGTAACTTTGGATTTGTCAAGAGTTGTTAGAAAAGCCCAAGGCCCATTAGAGCTAGTGTCTTATTTGTTCCATTTTGGTCCCACTCCAAGCCACACATTAAAGCCCAATTGGGAAGGCCCAAAAGATTAGCCTAATTAGATGATCAGTTATGTGGAGAGAAATGTACAGAATTTTAAAGAAGATGAAATGGTTTGTATGTTGGTGTAAGACACTCCTTCATATTCCCTTTAGAAAAAACACATAGAACTGATTGAGAGATCACACATCTTGGACATCAAGTGGAATTGGAGTGAAGATTAAAAGTTTTCTCAAGTGCTTTTTATCTTTGTTTTGAAATTTACCATACCAAGGTACACTCTCTCGTTCTTATATTCTGAAACATACATAGCACATGTTATCTATTACGAATGAAGTAGATCCGTTATTTTTCTGCTGCGTATGTTTTGTATGCGATACAAACATGTTATTTTCCATCAATTCTAACCTCTGTTCATTATGCACATGACAAGCTAGCATGTTATCAAATTTCTAATTTAATTAAAAAAAAATTAGAAACTCATCTAGTATATATATCATACAACATATCCCCAAATGCCTAATTTCTACCCCTCTCACCGTTTTATTTCGTAAATCAATGCCTATGGATCCAACCTAGAGCTCTGATACCATATGTAACGACCCAAAAAAAAGCACTAGCCACATTTATGCTATACCTCAAAAGGACTTGTCACAGTAGAGGCTCCTTGTAGTTGTTAATAAAGCCTAGATCTACTCAGTAAATAAACTGTAAGGTTGAAATTTATCAACCATTTTGTTAGCTTTCAAAGGTGCCAATTTACTTGTATTTCAACACTTAGAAACCCTGTATTTAGGTGAGAATCATGTAAGGGTAGTGTGTGAGAAAGTGTGAAGAACGCTCAAGATTGTGCAGTGAAGCAGGGACTCGCGACTGGATCTCACGGGTAGCTCAAGACTGGCAAGCCGCCAGAAGATGCACACGAGTGAAGCGTGTAGAGAAGCTGAACCGTTTGCCAGCTGTTGCACTACACGACAAAATATCCAGCCTGGCCATTCAATTAGCTTGCGGCTTGAACTCGTGACTCAGTCAAGTCGCGAGGTCAAGTCGCCAACAAGCTTTATTTTGGAAAAACTGACTCTTCGCATTCCTTTCTCACCCCAGTATAAATACCCCTTATACCCACCAAATGTAAAGAGCTTTCAGAGAGAATTTTGAGAGAGAAACCCTAGAAAAAAACAAGATTGACTCATCCACAATCTTTACATAGTGACTCTTCAAATTCCTCTACTCTCACCCTCTCCATTGTCAGATCCTTGAGAGTTTCATTACCCAAAACCTTTTCTCACCATATCCATATTTGTGAGAAGGCTTTTTGGTGTTTTGGAAAGCCATTAGGAAGGGACCAATTGATATTGGTTGATGCTATGGGCTATAGGTTCGACGTAATCTCGTTGGAATAGGAGCTTGAAGGGCTTAGGTACACTAGGTAGATTAGGCTTGGAGGGTCTATTACTGTCCTTGTATCCCAACTACATTCTTTAGTGGATTATTGACTGCTTGGAGGGCGGTGGAGAGGTTTTACGCCAAGAGCTTCGGTTTCCTCTTCGATAACACATCGTTGTGTTCTCCTTGTGTTTGCATCTCTCTTCTCTTAATCTTTGTCATTTAATTTCTGTTGTAGATGTGATTTTATTTGGTTTAGATTGTTTATAAATTCTGTTATATGCTTATGTTTATTTTCCGCACATAATTTGTTTGATATTAAGTTTGAATTGGTAATTTATTGTTTGGGGGTCTAAACGTTCATAGTATTTTTCACACTATTTGAACTTTTATACCCAATGTGAGACTTATCACACACCCATACACACCACAAAATCAATCAAATTGGGGCATCACAACCAAATTCAAGCAGCAAATCCAAAAACAACCCAACAAACCCATACCAAACACCACCACAGAACCACCAATCATCACACCAAACCCACCGATCCACCACATTGGGTAGGCCAATCTCCGCTCTCCACCACCATGCTAGGTTGATCTACACCAAATAGGCTGATCTCCACCGCCGTACACCCACCAAACCCCTACGGAACACAGCCAGCCACCTCTTTTTCTGTGTTCCACACCCCTATTACAACTACCACCACCACATAATCCACAACCAGCATCAATTAACCCATAAAACCTTCAAACCATAAATCCCACAGCCTACAACCTCTATGCCTATTGGAAAAATACATGTTTGTATCACATACAAAACATACACAGTGAAAAATTAACAAATCTACTTCATTCGCAATTGATAACATGTAATATGTAAGTTTTAGAATTTAAGAACAAGAAAGCGTACCTTGGTGCAGTGAAATTCAAAACAAAATATTAGAAGTACTTGGGAAAACTTTTAATCTTCACTCTTATTCCACTGAATGCCCAAGAAGTGTGGTCTCTTAATCAGTTTCCAAGGAAAGAATATGAGTGTGTCCAACACACACATACAAACCATTTCATTCCTTATATGATCTTAATGAAAACCTTTTATAAAAAGACTTATGATATTTTGTATGTTTCTCTCCTTATATATAACTGATTATCTAATTGAGCTATCCTTTTGGACCATTCCAATTGGGCTCTAGTATGTGGCTTGGAGTGGGACCAAAAGGTAACAAATAAGACTCTAACTCTAATAGACCTGTCAACTCTTGACAAGTCCGAAGTTACTATTAATTATATTTAATACCACTATATGAATATAATTGCACTCTAGGCCTTATTAATAAATTATATCCCAATACTTTATTATACATACAACCCTTTAATTAAAATATTCGTAGTAATACAAAGTCATGAATATAGACTGCCACTTTGAAGATTACTACATCTTAATCCTTGAGTACCTGATTTAATCCTTTACGTTATTCATCATATATTTATGAAATCCAATTCCATAAATATATAACTTTAGTAACTCCTCACTAAAGTGGTTGGAGCCTAACACTCTAAATAATCAAACTCATTAAACTTATTTCAAGGGAATATTTTATATCTCCGTTAAGAGATTATGAATTCCATCTTGAGAATATATGTTCCATCAACATTAAATGCAGCTGCCCAACATACTGAGGTTTTGATCGTGACTTATAGATCTCACTCCTGATATATCAAACCAACCTACACCTCATGATCAGGTCCATTATTCTCTCAGAATTTAGAGTTCATATAAATAAAAGTCGTGAGATTTATTGTTCATTTCACAATCGTTAGGAGAATAATAAATCTTACAGCGGTCCAGTTCAATATGTCTTAACTCTTAAAACATATCAACTAGAAGTCTCCACTTCCATGATCAAGAAAAATCATCTTAGTTTATATGCTATATTCTTCGCATATGAAATGCCCAATTTCATCACTAACTATGAACTAAAATTCTGAGTTTACAAAGATCTTGCGATTTATATTTTCTGTGACTTTTCACATAAATCACACACTATGCATCTAATGAAATAAGATAATATCCCATTAGTTCATTTATAGATAGTCTCATATAATTAAACTATTTAATTATTTATGATATGCCAATTTTTTGGATTTTAGGGCATCAACCCCAACAGTCTCCCACTTGCCTTCAAAGACAATTTGCCACAATTTACCAATTTACCATAAACCCCAACAATCTCCCTTTAGAGTAATTCTTAGTCACTCTAAGGCAAGGTTTAGAAACAAGTTTAGCCAGATTTATTGCAAAAATTCTTAGTCACTCTAATGTGTATCTTCACCACCTAAGATGAACACATATCTTGAAATCCAACTTCATAAATCATAATTAAACTACAAGTCAGTTTGTGTACATCCAGTAACAATCAAAGCCTCACTTTGGTGGACAAGCACATAATCTCTCATTATCCTAAGATATTTAAGTATATGTTTTACTCCCACTAAATTAAGCGATCTTTTATTCAATTGATATTTGCTTGCCATGCCCACCACAGAATAGATATTTAGCCTAGTATATAGCATAGCATAAAGACTTCCTATTAATATGGTATAAGGAATCATCTTAATATGCTCTTCCTTTTATATGTCTTAAGACTATAGTCCTATATAAAGGATCCTCAAACTTGAAAGTAAAGAATCCCTTCTTGAAGTATTACATACTATACTTAGCTAAAATCTAATCTATTTAAGTAGTTTTAGATAGACCCAATATCCTAATTTTTTGAATTTTAACAAAGTTTATGTTGGGTTCTAAGACTTTAGGTTAAATGTATTAAAACTTCAATTTGTAATGTTGACAAACTATGATCAAAACGTTTAGTCTTATTTTAGACTTGCTCAAAGTGTGTTTAAGTGTAAAGTTAGAATCGAGTGTACTGTAGGATTTACTATGTAAATCTACCTGACTCGATCGATCGAAAATCGGGCAGATTGTTTTTTTGCAGAATTTTCCAACTCAGCCCAAGCCCGTTTGATGTGTAGGGTTTTATGTTTTGCCTTAAGAATAAAAGGGAAAACCCTAGCCACGTTTTGAGCTTGCTCTTTATGCTGTGTGTGTGAATCTTTTGTAAGATCTAGAGGTGTTTACCTTCACATACACTTAGGGTTTCCAATCTCAAGATTGATGTCGAGAGCTTGGTGATCAATTCAGTTGCAGATTCTAGAGCTTAAGGATATACAAGCAGGAGTGCTTATGCTTAATGGGAATCCAATACAGAAGTAGTCCGTGGACTCGGAGCTGTCACGTGGTTGTGGTAGTAAGTTTCCTACACGAGGTAGCAATAGGATGTTAGTGGTCTAAATCGCTATTGTGTAAACTTCAATTCTTTCATAATGGATTTGTTTGACCTTGGAGATAGCTAGGTTAAATTCTCCCCAGGTTTTTTACCGGTTTGGTTTACCTAGGTTATAATATCGTTGTGTTATTTATTTTTCGCATTGTTTAATGATATGATTTATCTGTGTTAACCTAGATGTGCATAATTTACCTAAGTTAATCACTTGAATAATTATCTAAGTCAATCTGGTTGTGTTTTAAGGGGTATATAAATGTACAAGTGGTATCAAAGCAGGTACCTCTTTTATTGTAGATCCTTTGATCTAAGAGCTGATCCTTGACCCCTGTTGTCATAGAACACAGTCACTCTCTTGTTATCCCACCTCACTTTGATGGGAATAATTATGCTTACTTGAAAGTAAGGTTGAAAGCATTCCTGAAATTTATTGATGAAAGAGTTTAAAATTTCGTTGAATACGGATGGAAGAAGCCCACTACTCCTGTTAATTGGTGGCAAACTTCTCAGAAAGAAGCAGCTGCTTTTAATAGCAAAGTTATAAATGCTATCTTTAATGCTGTTTTTATGGAGGAATTTAAGAGAATCTCTAATGTTAGGATTGCTCATACTGCTTAAAATATCCTCCAGACTGTGCATGAAAGCACAAAGGCAGTTAAAGTCAATAAGTTGTAGCAATTAACTACTAGATTTGAAAGTATTAAGATGTCTGATGATGAATCTTTTGATAAATTCTATACTAAGCTTAGTGATATTGTTAATTCTGCATATAATTTAGGTGAAATCTATGATCAACCTAAAATTGTTAGAAATATTCTTAGATCTTTGACTGAGGATTTTAGACCCAAAGTGACTACCATCACTGAAAGCAAGGATGTGGACTCTATCCCTGTGGATGAACTTGTAGGATCTCTTCAGTCCTATGAGATGGACCTGCCTAAGACTAGCAAATCCAAATCAATGGCTCTTAAGTCTGTCGATATGAGTGGATTTGATGATGAGCTCTTTGCTATAGAGATTGCCTATCTTGCCAAGAATTTTAGAAACTTTCTTAGGAACAACAACAGAAGGGAAAAAGGTAAGAACAATACTAAACCTAGAAATTTTAGGAGGAATGATCCTACTAAAGTGAATAATACTGAAAAACCTAGAGAAAAAGTAGGTCAACCTATTAATAATTCTATGGGTCAACAATGTTTTGGTTGTCAAGAGTATGGTCATGTGAAATCAGAATGTCCTACATTCTTGCAGTCTAAGGGTAAGGCTATGGTCATAACTCTTAGTGATGATGAAGTTTCTGACAATGACTCTAGAAGTGATGAGGATGGAAATTGTATTGCTTTTAGTGCTACTGCTATAGTGGATGAAAGTGTTGCTTTTGAAGAGAACCTTTCTAATGAGGAACTCTCTGAGGATGCAGATTTACAAGAAGCCTATAAAAAACTTTGCAAGGTTGCTGTAAAGGATCTTATGAGTGTTGATCTAGGCTTAAAAAAATTGCATCTCTTGAACTTGATAATAAAAATTTGCTTGTGAAATTGTTTAGTGCTAATGAACTGTTGAATAATGTGAAGAATGAGAAAATGCTTTTGCTTGATAAAGTTAAGAATTTGGAACTTGAATTATCTGTTGCTAGAGAACAAACTAATAGGTCCGCAAGCTCCAAACTTGATCACGTGCTGAGTGTTCAAAAGACTCCCTTTGACAAAACTGGTTTAGGTTTTGTAGAAAGCATCCCTGTGCCTGAACCCCATTCCATAAACTTTGTTCCTTCTTCTGAACCCTCTGTGAGTGAGGCTGCTAAACTTGTAGAAGTCACACCTTCTAGAAAGCTTAGGGTTGATCTTCAAGAGTATAAACCTAAGGCTTCTAACCCTCCAAAGGGCAAGTTGCATGATAAGCCTACATTGGTTTGTCATTTTTGTGGAAATTCTGGGCAAATTCGTCCAAATTGTTTCAAGTTACAAGCTGCTAAGCAAGCAAATAAGCCAAAAGTACATGTGCCTCAAGCACAAGATCCTATGGTACTTATTGGTGAGTTGGTAAAGGCTTTAAACCTTTATTCCAATCCTAGAGTTGCTCAGAATTCTAATGTGAATAATAACTCCAATGCAAGAGTTGCATCTAAAAAGTTTGGATGAAAAAGACTCGATCTAATTGAGTCTGTTTGACATGGTCCTTGTGCTTCTTGTTTTCCTTGTTTTTCTAGGATTTACATTGCATAACATTCATGCATTTCATTCTAGGATGTTTTTGTTTTTTTTTTTAAATTAAAAAAAAAAAACAAAAAAAAGGAGAAGAAAAAGGATGCAAAATGTATTTTGCATTATTTTTCTTGGATTTGATATCAAGGTTGGCCATTTTATTTTTACATAACATCTTTATGTACCTTATTTAGCTTGGATGAGCTTATTTACTGCACTTTACTAGTTTGAGCTTTGTAATGCATGTTGTGTAGGAAGATGTTTATAGTTTTTGATCACATGATCTTGATCTTGAAATCACATGTCTTTGATTATCAGACTTGAACTTATTGAGAAAGGCATAAATAATCATCTCACCACTATTTACTAGCCAATCATGAACACCTTAGTGCATATCGTATGATTTTGTGCTTGAAAAATTGTAGCACATGCACAAAAAGAACATAAGGTATAGCCTCAGTTTAAATGCTAAAATTGGTGTGTACATTATTGGGCTATAATAACTTCACATTTAAATAAAATTGGTGTGTACATTATTCTAGCTATTTTAATAAATTTTCTAATCAAATAAAATTTGTGTGTACATTATGAGGCAACTTAAGAAACTTACATGATTGCAAGCTTTTGTTCTAGGAGATGTGAGAGTTATATGATGTCACTCTTTAGGTGATAGTCTCCTTCAATTGTATGTGATGAATTTGGTAGAAATTGTAATTGCTTACTATTCACATATCACTTCACATGTTTTTCAAGCTTTTCCTAGTTGCACACACTACACAAGTTACTCTTTGCTAAACTTTGTACATGTTATTGTGCGTGATTTTGTTGTGGCCATCCAAGATTGAGACTTTCTTGGTCTTTAATGCAAAATATGTTTAAAGTTTGACAATTTAAGGAAAATTGATTGAAAATATTAATATTGGGAAATCAAGGTTCAATTCAAGTGTTTTTGAAAAGCATTTCATCCCATACTCATGTATTCTATTTATAAAATACTATGCTTTGAGCTGTTTTTATACAAGACTATTTTGTTTTTCAACAAATTGATTTTTCCAGATTTTCGATCGATCAAACTTGTTTCTTGACCGATCAAAAATGCGATTAACATTTGGTTTGAATCTGACCGTTTCGATCACTACTCAATTGGTTCTGGATCAATCGAATGTAATTTTCGATTGTTAGAATCTACTTTTCGATCAATCAAAAATCGTATGGAGAGTTTTTTAAAAAACCTTGAGTTTTCATGTGTTCTATCACTTTCAAACTTTTTCAAAAACTTTTTCTCTCTCCATTCGATCGGTCAAGATTCCAGATCAATTTTTTGTTGTTTTCCCTCCAACTTTTTGCAAGGTTTTTGTCTTCTAAGGCAGGTAAGACCTTTTTGCCCCTCCTTTTTCAATTACTTTCATGATTCATGCATTATTTCATGCATTTAAGGGAGAATGTCGAACCTATGAAATTTTGGGGATTTTGATGTTTTCAATCTTTTCTTCGGAAATTGATCATTGGGTTTTTGTTATAGGATGTTATTAAACTGTTTTTTGGTGTTTAATTTGATCAATTTGTTGAATTGGAAAAAAATTGAAAATTCTAGGGCTTGAAACTACCCGATTTGGGGGTTTTGTTCAATTGAGCTTAATTTGATGAAATTGGCTTGTTAAATTGGTTGATGTGATCATGATTATAGGTTATCTATCTTGTGTAATAATCAATTTGGTCAATTTGTTGGTTTTTTGAAAGTGGGTTTTTAAACATTGGGGTTTTTGATATAAACTCTATGCTCAAGCCAATTTTGCAAATTTAATGTCCAATTGAACTCATTCTCACTACATTAGAGCATGCATCATGTGTTGAATTGTTCATGCATCATATAGATTGTTATTTTCTATATATATATATATATATATATATATTCTGTGCTAACTTGCAGTTTGCCCTTGATTTTTGTTTTTTTTTTTTTATGTCTCTTCTCTGTCAGTCCTATTCCAACCTTGGCATCAAGGTTAGGAAGACTAGAGATCATAGGGTGTCCTCCTCCTCTTCTGCTCCTACCTTTGATAGTGAAAGGTTTCCGAGTGAGAAAAACTAGGAAACATATGAGAAGTTGAATATTCATAGGAATGTCTGGGCTGAGAGAAAGTTTTTGTTAGATGAATTAGATGGTGAGATTAGGAGAAACTTTGATCGTCGTGACTGGTTGCCTTTATTGGATGTGGATCATCCTCCTTCGGCTACCTTGATAAGAGAGTTCTACTCGAACCTCTCTGTCCACACCTATGATTCCAACACTCAAGTCAAGAGTTGGATACGGGATGAAGAGTTCACTATTACTCCTTCAGTAATGGCTGATGCTCTTAGGGTGCCACTAGTCCAGCATTCTGTTTATCCGTACGATGAGTCTCCTCCCTTGGATGATAGTATGTCATTTATTACTAGTACTACTATCCAGTGGGGTTCTGATCCTCGGATCACCTCTAACGAGTTGACCGAGACCCACTATCTCTTTTTTTGGATTTCTTGCCATTCCATTTGGCTTATCTTTCACCTGCACACTATTCCTTTGGAGAGATGTGCATTTTTGTATGCCCTTGTTACAGACGCTCCTATGAGTTTTCCTCATCTTTTCATTTGTTATTTGATTAAGGTTCATCGGAGTAGTTCTACTGCTTATGCTTTTTTCTTTCCGGTTTTTATTCATCGAATTCTTTTGCATTTAGGATTAGAACAGTTTCCTACGTCTGAGCCCGCTCACATCATAGCTCCTATAGGTGCCACCTTTCTTAAGCAGAGGGCTGCTTAGATGAGAGCAAGCTCTAAATGCCCTAGAGTTAAGTCTTCTAGTGGTGCACCTCCTCCTCCTTCTACTACAGGTGATACTTCTACTGAGGTGTCTGTCGATCCTGCTGCTGCTGCTGCTGTTGTTCCTCTACCTTCTGCTACGGATGATTCAGACATTCGTCGTATGTTGGAGACTATCATGACCGTTTAGGCGACTCATGGTCAGCTTTTAGTGGACATGCTTGATAAGCTTCGTGCTTTGCGAGCGGATTTGGAGAGTATTAGACGATCACCTTTGCCACCTCCTTTTGATGATGAGTGAGTGCCCTTTGGCAATTCGTCACAAAAAGGGGGAGTACATTTGTAAAGGAGATTTTGTTGATAAAGGGAGATTTTATTGTTTTGGAGCTGTGGAGCTTTAGATTGTATCTAGGTGCTTCATTGTGTATCTACATTTTTGGCTCATGATGTTCTTTTGTTTTGGGTTGTTTATGTTAGGGGGAGATACTATGATGTATTTATATATGTTTCTTGTTTCACATTACTTACTGATTTATATTTATGAGGTTATTCATGATTATATGTCTTTATTTTGTGTTATATGAAATCAAGAAGTTATTTTGTTTTATTTGTATTTTTCACACATGCGTTTATGTGTTTGTTAAGTGTTACAAGAATATACAGGTTGATTCAGTCGTGCTGCTGTCTACACTTACAACTGATAGATAGTAGTTAGGTTGAATTTGTTGTGTTGGGCAATGATATTGTAATGGGCTTTTTTTTTTTTTTCTTGTAAACTTTAAGCAATTTGTTTAGTTTGTGTTTTGTCACGGATTGCCAAAGAGGGAGTTTGTTGGGTTCTAAGACTTTAGGTTAAATGTATTAGAACTTTAATTTGTAATGTTGAAAAACCATGATCAAAACGTTTAGTCTTGTTTTATACTTGCTCAAAGTGTGTTTAAGTGTAAAGTTGGAATCGAGTGTACTGCAGGGTTTACTGTGTAAATCTGCCAGACTCGATCGGTCAAAAATTAGGCTCAATCAATCGAAAATCGTGCAGATTATTTTTCTGCAGAATTTTCCAACTCAGCCCAAGCCCGTTTAATGTGTAGGGTTTTATGTTTTTCCCTAAGTATAAAAGGGAAAACCCTAACCATGTTTTGAGGTTGCTATTTATTCTGTGAGTGTGAATCTCTTGTGAGATCTAGAGGTGTTTGCCTTCACATACACTTAGGGTTTCCAATCTCAAGATTAATGTCGAAAGCTTGGTGATCAATTCAGTTGCAGATTCAAGAGCTTCAGGATATAAAAGCAGGAATGCTTGTGCTTGCTGGGAATCCAAGAAAGAAGTAATCTGTGGACTCAGAGCTGTCACGTGGTTGTGGTAGTAAGTTTCCTACTTGAGGTAGCAATAGGATGTTAGTGGTCTAAGTCGCTATTGTATAAACTTCAATTCTTTCATAGTGGATTTGTTTTACCTTAAGGATAGCTAGGTTAAATCCTCCCTAGGTTTTTTACCGGTTTGGTTTCCTAGGTTATCATATCGTTGTGTTATTTATTTTCCGCACTGTTTAATGATATGATTTATCTGTGTTAACCTAGATGTGCATAATTTACCTAAGTTAATCACTTGGCTAAATAACTAGGTCAATCTGGTTGTGTTTTAAGAGGTCTAAAAATGTACAGTTTAATTCTAAGGATGTGACTAGTCTTTCCTAAGTACTTTATATCAAACTAGATTAGACAACAAACACTCTATTGATGACAATAACTCTAAATCATTCGAAATTATTAGAATGTCATCAACATACATTAAGAAATTTATTATTCTATATAGCTTTTACACACATAAGGCCTTTTGATACTTGATCAAAATCAAACAACTTGATTGCTCGATCAAAGATGATATTTTATGATTCAGATGCTTCCTTTAGTCCATAAATAGACTTTAAACAACTTGCATTCTAAACACTACTAGTTCTTTATTATGTACAAGTGTAGTTACATCATATAGGTGTCTTTCTCAAGATTACTACCAAAAGAAGCTTTCTTGACATCCGTTGCCATATTTCATCCAAATGAAATATAATGGATAAGAGAATCTAGATAGAGTTAAACTTGAATATTGGTGAAAAAATCTTTTCGTAATCGAACCATTTCTTTCTGAATAAATCTTTTCACCACTAGTCTTGACTTTGAAGGTTTGCACTTTCAAATCTATCAATCTCATTTACTTGTAGACCTATTTGAAAACAATAGGTTTAACGCCATTAGGCACCTCTACAAGTTCTAGACTTTAAATAGAATCCAATTCTAATCACATAACCTTGATCCAATAATCTATATTCATAACATCTATTGCCTTTATATAGGACCGAGGATCAAATTCATATCCTTGTGGAATGACTTCAAAAGTTTATTTTAAAAGTATGATTTATTTGATAATTAATAATCCTCCTACTACGATATTGTGCCGGTGTACTAACTATACATTTAAAATAATGCTTTATGGTGTATCTAATACAACAATCTCATTTCTAACTGTATTTTATAGTTTTCTTTCAACAAATTCTGACATCTTTCTTCTAGAACAATTTTACGTTTAGCTTTAAGATTATTCACATAGTCATCATCAAGAACTTTGTAATTGTACTTTACAAACATCTTGTCTTCTTTATGACTACCAAAACAATCTTTTGCAATTCCTTTTGGATACACATCATAAACTCACATTTTTCTATCTTTTGATTTCAATTTGTTAGACTTCCTTTCTAGCACAAGTGCTAGACATCTTCAAAAGTGGAAGTATCATATACTAGGTTTTCACCCAATCCACAATTTGACAAATATCCTAGGAAAAACTTTTGAAATCAACTTTAGAAAATGTATAATAATTATTAAAGTATATCTCCAGAAGAAATAAGTAAATGGAAATACTTATCATGTGCTTTACTATTTCTAAAAGAGTCTTATTTCTCCTTCATGTATGCACTAACTTAAAGAAGTCATTGAAACTATATTCCTCTACAACAAAGGAGCCCTAGATCATATTATCCTCTAAATGGAATTCATAGACTGGAAATTTGTCAAAATAATGGTTCTAAAAGCCCATCTTTCACCAATCTTGAACATCATTTAGATTAATAAGATCTAGACATAAGTTCCAAAACATACAAGACCAAAGGATGGAAACTTTCTCTTTAAAAGTAAAACATGTAAATTTCCATCTAGAAAATAATCATAGACAATGCTTAGCTTTACCAAAACAGAAACACTTTCCTTTTGGTCATGCTTTTAAGTCCAATTTCCTTTTGGCAACTACTAGGGCAACTTGCTTGTCCAACTATCTGGTATTATAATTCCTTTTATTACCATCCTTACCTTTCGATTCAGGCTAAGAATTTGAATTAAATCATATTGATCTTAGCCTTAGCTTTTAGGATGTCTTCCATTACGCAGAATTCATTCATCAATTCAGATAATATAAAAAGAATTTATTTTCAAAAAAAAATTGAATTGATCAAATGATTCTAAGAAGGACTTATGGGATTAACATTTAATCTCGACATCCAAGAATTGCAATTCATTTTAAAAGTAAAACATTTTCATAAAATGATATAGAATTGAAACTCCTTAAGTCTTTCTTAGCACTCAATATGATTTATATCAAAATTCTCATTTGGACTTAATATAAAGTATAAATCTAGTACTAATTCTTGCATCTAATGCAGTAGCACAATTGAGATAGAAGCCAATGTAACATTTTAGCATCCATAATTATTTCTTAGTTGTGATTCATTTAAAATAGTAGCTAGAGATCAAAAATTTATGACAACTTTATTTAGAGACTATGAACATAATTACAGGGACATTAAATTTTGCATCCATAACCATATAATATGGAACCCGAAAACCATACTATACTAGGTGCAACGACAACCTAATCCCGCAATTAATTTTCCTCGGCATAGAGTGAATATCAACCACTATGATCAGGCGAGAAACATTCTCATTATTAATGCTATCATGGTAACTCTTACCAAACAAAAATAATTTGCTTCTTTTCCTTTAGCCTCTAAGTAATAATAGTAAGAACTCAACATAGAGGATACTATCAAATTTAGTCTAGTATACACCATTGCCTAAAACCATGTGTAGCCACATAATTCTACCCTTGTAAGGTTTATTCTTGTAGTACCACGATGCAAAACACCCTTCGCATGGAACGCAAGGCTCGAGGCCAAGATGAGATGCTTGCCCACACAACTATAAACTGGGAAGTTCATTCTTGTAGTACCATGAAATAAATGTTAGGATATATGCCCTTAAATCCTATTGTATGATGCTATGTATGACATTATGTATGATTTAATGTTATGATTAATAAAGTTGTTTTATTATTATCTAAAATAATGGTAACATGAATATTTGGACATTATCATATAATCCATGAAATGCATAGTATGTGATTTATGTGATTTAGTCACAGAAGATATAGATCACAAGTTCTTTGTAAACTAAGAATTATAGTTCTTAGTCAATGATGAAATTGGACATTTCATCTGCGAAGACTATAACATATTAACTAAGATGATCTGTCTTGATCATGGAAGTGGAGACTTCTAGTTGATATGTTGATATGTTTTAAGAGTTAAGACATATTGAACTGAACCACTGTGAGATTTATTATTCTCCTAACGACTGTCAAATGAATAATAAATCTCATGACTTCTATTTGCATTAACTCTTAATCCTGAGAGAATAATGGACCTGATCATGAGATATAGGTTGCTTTGATATATCAGGAGTGAGATCTAAAGTCACGATCAAAACCTCAGTATGTTGGGCAGCCACATTTAGTATTGATGGAACATATATTCTCAAGATGGAATTCATAATCTCTTAACGGAGATATAAAATATTCCCTTGAGATATGTTTAATGGTTTTGGTTATTCAGAGCGTTAGGCCTAACCACTTTAGTAAGGATATACTAAAATATATATTTATGGAATTGGATTTCATAAATATATGATGAATAACTTAAAAGAATTACACCGGGTACTCAAGAATTAAGATGTAGTAATTAACAAAGTGGCAGTCTATATTCATGACTTTGTATTACTACGAATATTTTATGAAGGGGTTGCATGTATAATAAAGTCTTAGGATATAATTTATTAATAAGACCTAGAGTACAATTATAGTTATATAGTAGTATTAAATATAATTAATGGCAATTTTGGGCTTGTCAAGAGTTGATAGAAAAGCCCAAGGCCCATTGGAGCTACTGTCTTATTGGTCCCTTTTAGTCCCACTCCAAGCCACACACTAAAGCCCAATTGGAAAGGCCCAATAGGCCGGCCCAATTGGAAAGGCCTAATCAGTTGTTATAAAAGGGAGAAACATATAGAATTTTTTATAAGAGAAAAAGAGACATCATTATGAAGTGGTGTGTATATGCAAGTGAAGCCACTCAATTATGCTCCCTTACAAACTGATTGAGAGACCACACTTCTTGGGCGTAAAGTGGAATTGGAGTGAAGATTAAAAATGTTCCCAAGTACTTCTAATTTTTTGTTTTGAATTTCACCACACCAAGGTACGCAATCTCGTTCTTAAATTCTAAAATTTACATAGTGCATATTATCAATCATGAGTGAAATAGATTCATGTTTGTTACTTCCGCTGTGTGTTTTGTATGAGATACAAAATCAGATTTTCCAACAATTGGTATCAAAGCCAGGTTTTCATTTCATGCTTGAATAACATGTGATTGATATTTAGAATTTAAGAAAACCGTTATCTTTGTGTTTTAATTTTCTGCAGTAAAATTTTCTGCATTATTGTATCCTTGAACATATTCTATATGATCATAATTTAGTTTTGGAGATTGACTTTGAGTTGATGTGAAATGAATTCCTTTTAATATGGAATTCCTTCATAAAAACAATTTATGGCCGTGTATATAAATTTTTTGAATATCAATGGAAGTTAAAAGTCGTTATTGTCAATGGACAATAACTACTCTATTTGAATGAACCAATGCATTGATTTGGCTAGAAGGGATAAAAGTTGCTTGGCAATATAAGTATTGCATGAATTCAAGGCTAATATATTAAACTTGCACTACTTGGATCCTTTATATTATGGCTTGGATGCATGCCCTTTAATCCGTATAATCACCATGTGCATCAATTTAAGTTATTCCACCACTTAGATATTCTTTGCACCGCTTGGCTTTTGGTTTGCACGGATTGTTATATATATATATATATATATATATATATATATAAAATATGGGTTCAAATGCATATTATATATACATAATATGTTATATATAATCCGTATGGTATATTATATATATATATATATGTAATATAATATACATGGGTTTGGTTTTATATTAATATATATTAACGCTAGGATTTAAATTTTTGTTTAATGAAATTTGTTAGGTTCTAAGAATTAGGAACTAATGTATTAGAACTTCAATTTGTAATGTTGGCAAACCATGATCAAAACAATGTTTAGTCTTGTGTTAGACTTGCTCAAAGTATGGCTCTTAATGTAAAGTTGGAATCGAGTTTTATGCAGAATTCACTGTGCACTTTCTGCCTGACTCGATCGATCGAAAATTAGACTCGATCGATCGAAAATCATGCAGATTGTTTTTCTGCAGAATTTTCCAACTCAGCCCTAGCCCACTTAATGTATAGGGTTTTATGTTTTGCCCTAAATATATAAGGGAAAACCCTAGCCACGTTTTTAGAGTTCTGTTTCTCAGAGTTCTGTTTTGCTGTGTTTGTGAATCTCATTGTGAGATCTAGAGGTGTTTGCCTTCACATACACTTAGGGTTTACAAACTCAAGACTTATGTCTAGAGCTTGATAAATCATACAGTTGCAGAATCAAAGATCTTAAAGAGAAATACAAGCAGGTGCGCTTGTGGATTGCTGAAGAATTCAAGAAAGAAGGAGTCTGTGGATCTCGGAGCTATCATGTGGTCGTGGTAGTAAGTTTTCTACACTTGGGTAGCAATAGGATGTTAGTGGTCTAAGTCTTATTGTGTAAACTTCAATTCTTTCATAGTGGATTCAGTTTACCTTGAGGATAGCTAGGTTAAATCCTCCCCAGGTTTTTTACCGGTTTGGTTTTCCTGGGTCATCAGATCTTTGTGTTCTTTAATTTCCGCTGCTTTACTGTTTTTGCTTATTTGTGTTAACCTAGATTTAATTAAATTACCTAAGTTAATCAATTGGTTAATTCTCTAGGTTAATCTGTTGTGTTTAAGGGGTCTAAACGAACTGACAAGTGGTATCAGAGCGGGTAGCTTTTTTATTTGATCTTTTGATCTTTTGCTGATCCTTGACCCCTGTTGTCATGGAACACGGACACTCTCTTGTTGTTCCACCTCACTTTGATGGAAACAACTATGCTTATTGGAAAGTAAGGATGAAAGCATTCTTGAAATCCATTGATGAGAGAGTTTGGAATTTCGTTGAGTACGGATGGGAGAAGCTCACTACTCCTGTGAGTGAGTGGCAAACTTCTCAAAAGGAGGCAGCCGCTTTCAATAGCAAAGCTATGAATGCTATTTTTAATGCTGTTTCCATGGAGGAATTTAAGAGAATCTCTAATGTTGAGGTTGCTCATACTGCTTGAAAAATCCTCCAGACTATGCATGAAGGCACAAAGGCAGTTAAGATTAATAAGTTACAGCAATTAACCTCTAGATTTGAAAGCATTAGAATGAATGATGATGAATCTTTTGATAAATTCTATGCTAAATTGAGTGATATTGTTAATTCTGCTTATAATTTGGGTGAAATCTATGATCAACCTAAAATTGTTAGGAAGATTCTTAGATCTTTGACTGAGGATTTTAGACCCAAAGTGACTGCCATCACTGAGAGCAAGGATGTGGACTCCATCCCTGTTGATGAACTTGTAGGATCTCTTTAGTCCTATGAGTTAGACCTCCCTAAGACTAACAAATCCAAATCAATGGCTCTTAAGTCTGTTGATGATGTTGAGGATGGTGGATTTGATGATGAACTCTCTGCTACAGAGATTGCCTATCTTGCCAAGAACTTTAGAAACTTTCTTAGGAACAATAACAGAAGGGCAAGAGGCAAGAACACTGTTGAACCTAGAAATTTTAGGAGGAATGATCCCACTAAGGTAAATAACACTGAAAAACCTAAAGAGAAAGTAGGTCAGCCTTCTAATAATTCTTTGGGACAACAATGTTATGGTTGTCAAGGGTATGGTCATTTGAAATTTGAATGTCCTACATACTTGAGGTCTAAGGGTAAGGCTATGGCTGTAACCCTTAGTGATGATGAAGTTTCTGACAATGAATCCGCTAGTGATGAGGATGGAAACTTCATTGCTTTCACTGCTACTACTGTAGTAAATGAAAGCATGTCTGTTGAAGAGAACCCTTCTGATGGGGAGCTCTCTGAGGATGCAGATTTACAGGAAGCCTATAATAAACTTTGCAAAGTTGCTGCAAAGGATGCCATGAATGTTGATTTAGGCTTGAAGAAAATTGCATCTTTGGAACTTGAAAAGAAAATTTTACTTGCGAAATTGTTTGATGCAAATGAGCTTTTGAATAATATGAAAACTGAGAACATGCTTTTACTTGATAAAGTTAAATGTTTGGAACTTGACTTATCTGTTGCTAGAGAACAAACTAATAGGTCTGCAAGCTCCAAACTTGATCACATGCTGAGTGTTCAAAAGTCTCCTTCTGATAAAACTGGTTTAGGTTTTGTGGATAGCATCTCTGTGCCTGAACCTTCTTCCACTAAATTTGTCCCGTCTTCTGAACCTCCTAAGAATGAGATTGTCAAAACCTTGGTGAGTGAACCTGTCAAATCTGTAGATGTTGCTCCACCTAGGAAGATTAGGGTTGATCTTCAAGCTTCTCATTCTAGAGCTTCTACTTATACTTCTACTAAGGGCAAGTTGCATGATAAGCCTGCATGGGTTTGTCATTTTTGTGAAAAATCTGGACACATTCGTCCAAATTGCTTTAAGTTGCAAGCTGCAAAGCGAGCAAGTAAACCTAAAGTACCTGTGCCTCAAGCACATGATCCTACGGTACTTATTGGTGAATTGGTAAAGGTGTTAAACCTTTATTCCAATCCTAGAGTTGCTCAAAATTCTAATGTGAATCATAACTCCAAAGCGAGAATTGCATCTAAAAAGTTTTGGATGCAAAAGGCTCAACCTAATTGAGTCTGTCTGACATGGTCCTTGTGCTTCATTGCTTTATCTTTGGTGACCTCTGTTTCTAGGATTTGCATTGCATTACATTCATGCATTTCATTCTAGGATGTTTGTTTCTTTGTTATAAAAAAAAAAATTTGCAAATTGTGTTTTTGCAATTTTTCCTTGAATTTGAAGACAAAGTTGGTCAATCAAATTTTGCATAACATGTTTGTGTACCTTGTTTAGCTTTGATGCACTTATTTCTATTGCACTTTACTAGCTAAAGTATTGTTGTGCATGTTGTGTGGGAAGATGCTATATTTGTTGATCACATGATCTTGATCTTGAAGTCTCATGTCTTTGATTGTCGGACTTGTTCCTATTGAGAAAGGCATAAATAACCATATCACCACTATTTACTAGCCAATCATGAACACCTTAGTGCGTATCGTAAGATTTTGTGCTCGAGAAAGTGTAGCACATGCACAAAAAGAACATAAGGTGTAGCCTCTATTAAAATTGGTGTGTACATTATTGAGCTATAATAATCTCACAAATTCAAATAAAATTGGTGTGTACATTATCCTGGCTTTTATTAAGCTTCTAATCAATTAAATAGAATAATGAGGCAAATCAAGAAACTTACATGATTGCAAGCTTTTATTCTAGGAGATGTGAGAGTTATATGATGTAACTCCTTAAGTAATAGTCTCTTTCAAATTCATGTGATGGATTTTGTAGAAATTGTGATTGATCAATATGTGCATATCACCTCACATGTTTTTCAAGCTTATGCTAGTTGCACACACTACACAAGTTATTCTTTGCTAAACTGTGTACATGATATTGTGTGTGTTTTTGGCCTGACCAACCAAGTTTGAAATTTTCTGGAAATTGTTGCAAAACATGTTTGCTTGCTTGATTGATTGAGGAAGATTATGAGAAAAGTTTAATCTGAGAGATCTGGGTTGAAAACATGGGTTTTTGGAAAAACATTTCATCTCATACTCATGCATCTTTTTCATAAAAGTTAATACTTTGAGGAGTTTTTGAGCTAATTTGATTCAATTTTCAAAAATTCAATTTTTCTAGATTTTCGATCGATCGAGTATGTTTTTCGATCGATCGAAAATGTTTTTAAAATCCCTCTAAAGTCTCTGTGTGTTTCGATCGGTTCTCGATTGATACTGGATCAATCGAAGGATTTTCGACCGATCGAATCTGTTTTTTGATCGATCGAAAATCGGGCTGAATGTTTTTTAAAAGGTTTTCTTCTCACTTGACTTTGCACTTTTCAAATCTTTTTCAAAACCTTTTTCTCCCTACCAACCGGTCAAGCCTCTTTTCTTGGAGATTTTGTCGTTTTCTTCAAATCTTTTTGCATAATCTCTCTCTCCCAAGTCTGGTATGTCTTTTATGCCCTTTCTTTTGTTTTTATTTTCATGTTTCATGCATTAATTCATGCATTTTTGGGGTATTTTCGCCATTTTCGTTTTTGGTATTTTTGGGAGTGATTTTGGCTCTTTCTTTTTCAAAAGAATCATGGGTTTTTGTGAAGACACCTTATCTAAGCACTATATGTGGTTTAATTTGATTAATTTGGTGCTTTGTGAAATTTTTAAATTTCTAGGGCTTGAAATTGGGGATTTTGGGGTTTTTGTTCAATTTAATGTAAATTGATAAAATTGGCTTGTTAGATTGATTAATTTGATCATTATATTGTGTCAATTAACTATTGTGTTGATCAATTTATCAATTCCGTTGAGTACTTGCTCAAGCCAATTTTGTTAATTTGGATTATATTTGAACTTGTCACTGCATTAGTTCATGCATCATTTGCATAATTTGTTCATGCATCATATAGAATTGTTATTTCTATATTTTGTGTTGTGCTAACTTGCAGTCTGCCCTTGGTTTTTGGTTTTGATCCTCTCTTTCTGTGTCTCTCTTTATTCCTTAGCACTATGCCTAGGAAAACTAGAGCCCATAGGACTTCTGACCCTTCACCTTCCTTCGATAGTGAGCGGTTCCCGAGTGAGAAAAACCAAGAGACCTATGAGACCCTGAACCTTAGGCGTCATATCTGGGCTGAGCATAGGGTCGTACTAGATGAGGTAGATCTTAAGGTGAGATGTAACTTTGAGTGTCGGGGTTGGTTATCTTTGCTCGAGTATGAGCATTCTCCTCCTCCTGCCACCCTGATTAGAGAGTTCTATTCGAACCTCTCTATCAACATCTATGATACCAACACCTTGGTTAAGGTTTGGTTACGAGGTGTAGAGTATCGCATTACCCATACGGTTGTGTCGGATGCTCTTGGGGTGCCCATTGTTGACCATCCCGTTTTTCCTTATAAGGAGTCTCCACCTCTTGATGACGTGCTGTCATACATCACTGGGTCTTCTATCCAGTGGGGTTCTGATCCTCGGATCACTTCTGCTGAGCTTTCCGAGCTTCACTATCTTTTCTTTAGGATAGCGCTTTGTGGCCTATTTCTCATGTCCACACCATCCCTCTTGAGCGATGTGTGTTTTTGTATGCCCTTGTTATTGATGCTCCTATCAGCTTTCCTCATTTGTTCCTTCATTCTTTGAACGAGGTTCATCGGTCTAGCTCTACGGCTCATGCGTTATTCTTTCCCGTTTTTATTCATAGGATTCTCCTTTTTCTTGGTTTAGGTGATTTTCCTGCGTCTGAGCCTGTTTATGTTATTGCTCCTATTGGTGCTACCTTTTTGAGGCAAAGGGCTGCTTAACTTCGGGCTAGCTCTAAGCGTCCTAGGGTAGAACCTTCCGGTGTCACTCCACCCCCTTCTTCTTCTACAGATACTCCTGCAGCTGGGACATCTTCTGATCCTGCTGTTGCTGCTGCTGCTGATGTTCCTCCACCTTTTGATGAGGTTTCTGACCTTCGTCGGACTCTTGATACTGTCGTGACCGTTCAGGAGGCTCATGGTCAGTTATTGGTGGACATCCTTGATGAGCTACGTGCCTTGCGAGCGGATTTGGCGAGCTCTCGTCGATCTCATCCACCTCCTTTTGATGATGAGTGAGTGCCCTTTGGCAATTCGTCACAAAAAGGGTGGAGATTTTCATTTTAGGGGGAGTTTTGTACTTAGTAGTGATATTGCGGAGCTTGTGGAGTTATTAGATTGTATCTAGGCGCTTCACTGTGTATTTACATTTTTAGCTCTTGATTAGGAGATATTTTTGAGATACATTTTGATGTATATGTTTCTTGTTTCACTATGCTACTCTGCTTATTGATTTATATTTATGATGTTATTCATGATATATGTCTTTATTTTGTGTCATGTGAAATCAAGAAGTTATTTTTATATATTTCCTGTTTTTTCCACACATGCGTTTATGTGTTTGTTAAGTGTTACAGGAATATACAGGTTGATTCAGTCGTGCTGCTGTCTACTTTGCAACTGTTAGATAGTAGTTAGGATGAATTGGTTAAGTGGCTTTTTATTTTGTAATGGGCTGGTTTATTTCGTAAACTTTGAGCTTTTGTTAAGTCTGTGTTTTGTCACGGATTGCCAAAGAGGGAGTTTGTTAGGTTCTAAGAATTAGGAACTAATGTATTAGAACTTCAATTTGTAATGTTGGCAAACCATGATCAAAACAATGTTTAGTCTTGTGTTAGACTTGCTCAAAGTATGACTCTTAATGTAAAGTTGGAATCGAGTTTTATGCAGAATTCACTGTGCACTTTCTGCCTGACTCGATCGATCGAAAATTAGACTCGATCGATCGAAAATCGTGCAGATTGTTTTTCTGCAGAATTTTCCAACTCAGCCCTAGCCCACTTAATGTATAGGGTTTTATGTTTTGCCCTAAATATATAAGGGAAAACCCTAGCCACGTTTTTAGAGTTCTGTTGGTCAGAGTTCTGTTTTGTGTGTTTGTGAATCTTATTGTGAGATCTAGAGGTGTTTGCCTTCACATACACTTAGGGTTTACAAACTCAAGACTTATGTCTAGAGCTTGATAAATCATACAGTTGCAGAATCAAAGATCTTAAAGAGAAATACAAGCAGGTGCGCTTGTGGATTGCTGAAGAATTCAAGAAAGAAGGAGTCCGTGGATCTCGGAGCTATCATGTGGTCGTGGTAGTAAGTTTCCTAAACTTGGGTAGCAATACGATGTTAGTGGTCTAAGTCTTATTATGTAAACTTCAATTCTTTCATAGTGGATTCAGTTTACCTTGAGGATAGCTAGGTTAAATCCTCCCCAGGTTTTTTACCGGTTTGGTTTTCTTGGGTCATCAGATCTTTGTGTTCTTTAATTTCCGCTGTTTTACTGTTTTTGCTTATTTGTGTTAACCTAGATTTAATTAAATTACCTAAGTTAATCACTTGGCTAATTCTCTAGGTTAATCTGTTGTGTTTAAGGGGTCTAAACGAACTGACAAAATTTATTCCTAATGAGATTAGGATTATGTTTTCAAGGTTTCTAGCGTTATTGTAGTTCTTGATCTTAAAAACCTTTAATTTAAAATATCTAGTGAGAGAGATACAAGGGTTGGATCTCACGATCTCTATTATCGGTTCATAGTAATGTGGGTAAGCACCTCGTTTTGGCGTATATGCCTCGCGATCCTAGAGGAGGGTTTTTACTTCATAATACTACAAGATTGAACTAACCCATTTAAAGTGGTGTGAACAAGCACCTCATCTTGGCGTATATGCCTTGCGATCCCAAAGGAGGGTGTTTTATTTCATGGTACTACAAGTTTAAACACTATATGGGGAGATGAAGTGTGGCTACACATGATTCTAGATAATGGTGTACACTAGACTAAGTGTAATGTTAACCTCCCAAAGGAGCTATGTCATTATTACTTAGAGGCTAAAGGCAAAACGGCAAATTATTTTTTTTTTGGTAAGATTCACCATGATAACATTAATAATGAGATTATTTCCCAACCAATTAATGTGTTTATAATAAACTTGCTACCAAGGAATTATAGACATGGATTGGGTTGTCGTTGCATATATTATTTTATGGTTTCATTAAGGTTCCATATTATATGCTTATATGTTAAATTGATAATGTCCAGTTTACTTATTAAATTCATATTTATTATTTTCAGATTTAAATCATGGCATCATTTAGCCCACTTGTTGCTATTTTTAATCAAAACAAACTGACTGGATTCAACTATGTTGACTAGAAAAGAAATTAAGACATTGTTCTTACTGCTAAAGAGAACAAATATGTGCTTATTCAACCATGTCCTAGCTTTCCATCATTAGATGCTCCTCTTGAGGAAAAACAGCGATATGATCATTGGCAGAAATCTAATGAAATGGCCAAGTGCTATATTCTAGCATCTAATTCAAATGTTCTACAGCATCAAATGCAGGATGTAAAACTAGCTTCGGACATTATGCTAAGTCTGAAGCAGATGTTTGGTGAGCAAGGCCGTTCTGCAAGGCAAGAAACTATGAGGCAAATTTATAATACCAAAATGGCTGAAGGTACTTCAGTGAGGGAGCATTGTCTTAGGATGATCTCTAATCTAAACACATTGGAAGTTTTAGGTGCCGATATTGATGGGAAATCCCAAGTGGATATGATACTCCAGTCACTACCAAAATCATTCAAGGAATTCAGACTTAACTATAATATGAACAAAAAGGTTTATACATTGTCTGAATTGATGAATGAGTTGGTAGCAGCAGAAGGCATCCTTGGTACTTCTAGTGTTGATGTCAATATGGCTGAAGCTTCTACTTCTCAACTTAAGTCGAAAGGCAAGGGTAAAAAGAAGAAGAAAAAGAAGGACTTCACCAAGAGAGATGATAAACAAGTTGCCTTAGGAGTTACCAACAAAGGAAAGAAAATCAAAGGAAAGTGTTTCCATTGTGGTGAGAAAGGACATTGGAAGAGGAATTGTCCAATATTTAAGGCTGCCAAGAATAAAGGTATGAAAAGTACATTCCTCCTTGAAATATGTTTGGTACAGAATCCTACGGATTCCTGGTGTGTGAATTCAGGTTGTACTAATCATATCTGCAATACTTTGCAGGGGTTCTAGGAGACCAGAAAGCTGAATGAAGGGGAATTGTTTCTTACTTTGGCTGATGAGAGCAAAATACCAGTTATAGCTGTTGGAGTGTTTAATTTATGTTTTAAGTCTAGGGTTTTAATATTAGAAAACTTTTTGTATGTACCTAATGTTTGTAGGAATTTAATTTCTACAACTTATTTAGGTAAACAAGGATATTATGTTATCCTAAAAGATAATGTTGTAATAAAGAAGGATAAAGTGTTTATCTGTTCTGGCAATATTGTGGATGATCTTTATATTTTAACTCCTGACAAGCATGAATTATACAATTCTGAATTAGATAGCAGCTCTCATGTAAAATCATTAAAGAGAAAGGTTCCTTCTACTAGTGATGCATATCTATGGCACTTGCGTTTGGGTCATATTAATTCAAATAGGATTCAAAGACTAATCAAAGATGGACTTATACAGCCCATGGACTTTGATGGATTTCCAATTTTTGAATCTTGTTTGGAAGGTAAAATAAGCAAACGGCCTTTTAATGCAAAAGGTAGAAGAGCTCAAAAGTTGCTTGTATTAGTTCATATAGATGTATGTGGTCCTATGTCAACCCAAGCAAAAGGAGGTTATGAGTACTTCATCACTTTTACGGATGATTATTCAAGATATGGTTATGTGTACCTAATAAGATGAAAGTTCGAAGCCTTTGAAAAGTTCAAAGAGTTTACGGCTGAAGTTGAAGATTAATTAGGTAAACGCATAAAGGCCATTCGATCTAATCGAGGTGGCGAATACCTTCTTGGGGATTTCAAGGATTACCTAATTCAAAATGGGATTGTCTCCCAATTGATTGCACATGGAACTCCCTAACAAAATGGTGTAGCAGAAAGAAGGAATAGGACTTTTTTGGAAATGGTTAGATCCATGATGAGTTATTCAACTTTACCAATTTCCTTTTGGGGATATGCAATAAAAACTGCTATGCATATTTTGAATTTAGTTCCATCAAAATCTGTTTCCAACACACTTAAGGAATTGTGGAGTGGGCGCAAGCCTAATATAAAATATCTCCACATTTGGGGATGTCCAGCACATGTGTTGAAAGGGAAGTCTAATAAGTTGGAAGCTAAAACGAAAGTATGCATGTTTTTAGGTTGTTTAAAGGAAACTAAGGGTTATTTATTCTATAATCATAAGGATAACAAAGTGTTTGTTAGCACCCATGCCAAATTTTTGGAAGATGATTATGTGAATAATTTTAATCCTTGAAGTAAAGTTGTATTGGCTGAATTAGATGAACCTGTAATTGAACAACCAATGGATGAAACTAGGAATGATGTGACTGTATTGGATACACTACAAGACAATACTCATGAGATGACTAGTACACAAGTGCCTCGTCGTAGTGGAAGGATTGTTCGGCCTCCTATAAAATTTATAGGTTTGGGAGAAACTTATGAAGCTATTCTAGAAGAGGCTAAATCGGATCCCTACACTTTTGAGGCGGCAATGAATGATATAGATGCACGTCATTGGGTCCAAGCTATGAAATCTGAATTGGATTCTATGTATTCCAATCAAGTATGGGATCTTGTAAAGGCACTTAACGGCATTAAACCTGTTGGTTGCAAATGGGTTTACAAGAGGAAGAGAGGGATAGATGGAAAGGTTGAAACCTTTAAAGCAAGACTAGTGGCGAAAGGGTATACACAAAAAAAAGGTATTGATTATGATGAAACTTTTTCGCTAGTAGCCATGCTTAAATCTATCAGAATTCTCTTATCCATTGCTACTCATTATGATTATAAGATTTGGCAAATGGATGTCAAGATTGCATTTCTTAATGGTAATCTTGAAGAAGAAATCTATATGATGCAACCTGAAAGTTTCATGGCAAAGAACCAAGAGCATATGGTATGCAAGTTGAAAAAGTTCATTTATGGACTTAAGCAAGCATCTAGGTCATGGAACATCAGATTTGATCAAGCAATCAAATCATTTGGTTTTGAACAAAATCTTGATGAACCATGTGTGTACAAAAGACATCAAGATAAAATTAGTAATGTTCCTAGTGCTTTATATTGATGATATTCTACTCATTGGAAATGATGTAGGGTAATGTCATCGGTAAAAGTTTGGTTGTCAAGCCAATTTGAAATGAAGGACTTAGGTGAAGCTAGCTTTATTCTAGGGATTAAGTTTTGGCGAGATCGCAAGAATAAGATGTTAGGTTTATCACAAACTGGGTATATGGATAAGGTTCTAGAACAGTTTAGCATGCAAAACTCCAAAAAAGGATTACTTCCTTTTAGACATGGAGTTCCTTTGTCGATGACCAAAGGGCTGAGACTCTAGAGGAAGAAAATATGATGAGACAAGTTCTTTATGCTTCTGCAGTGGGAAGTCTCATGTATGTCATGCTATGTACTAGACCAGATATCTGTTATTCAATTGACATAGTCAGTCGATATCAATCAAATCTAGGACTTAAACATTGGCAAGCTGTAAAGCATATTCTTAAGTATCTACGGAGAACAAGAGATTATATGCTTGTTTACCATAGTGAGGATTTGATTCCCACTGGTTATACAGATTTAGATTTTCAGTCAGATCTTGATTTCAAAAAGTTCACTTCAGGTTGTGTGTTCACCTTGGGAGGTGGAGCCATAAGTTGGAGGAGTGTTAAGCAATCTTGTATTGCGGACTCCACCATGAAAGCTGAATATGTTGTTGCTTGTGAGGCGGCAAAGGAAGCTGTTTGGCTCAAGAAATTCCATTCTGATCTTGGTGTTGTGAGAATGGAGCAAGTTCTCATCACATTGTTTTGCGACAATAGTGGAGCGGTTGCACAATCCAAGGATCCAAGGAATCACAAGAAAGGAAAGCACATTGAGAGAAAGTACTACATTATTCGAGATTTTGTTGCTCGAGGAGATGTAGTAGTAGCAAAGATTGATAGTGCAAGTAATCTAGCGGATCCCTTTACCAAAACCTTGCCACAAAGGACTTTTGAGTCACATTTGGAGGGAATGTGAGTTAGATTAGTGCACAATAGTCTTTAAGGCAATTGGGAGATTTTTAAGATATATGCCCTTAAATCCTATTATATGATACTATGTATAACATTATGTATGACTTAATGTTATAATTAACAATGTAGTTTTATTATTATCTAAAATAATAGTAACATGAATATTTGGATATTATCATATAGTCTATGAGATGCATAGTACGTGATTTATGTGATTTAGTCACGGAAGATATAGATCACAAGTTCTCTGTAAACTCAGAATTATAGTTCGTAATCAGTGATGAAATTGGGCATTTCATCTGCGAAGACTATAACATATTAACTAAGATGATTTGTCTTGATCATGGAAGTGGAGACTTCTAGTTGATATGTTGATATATTTTAAGAGTTAAGACATATTGAACTGGACCGCTGTGAGATTTATTATTCTTCTAACGACTGTCAAATGAATAATAAATCTCACGACTTCTATTTGCATTAACTTTTAATCTTGAGAGAATAATGGACCTGATCATAAGATTTAGGTTGCTTTGATATATCAGAAGTGAGATCTAAAGTCACGATTAAAACCTTAGTATGTTGAGCAACCACATTTAGTATTGATGGAACATATATTCTCAAAATGGAATTCATAATCTTTTAACGGAGATATAAAATATTCCCTTGAGATAAGTTTAATGGGTTTGATTATTCAGAGTGTTAGGCCTAACCACTTTAGTAAGGATATACTAAAGTATATATTTATTGAATTGGATTTCTTAAATATATGATCAATAACTTGAAAGGATTAAACTGGGTACTCAAGGATTAAGATGTAGTAATTAACAAAGTGGCAGTCTATATTCATGACTTTGTATTACTACGAATATTTTATGAAGGAGTTACATGTATAATAAAGTCTTGAGATATAATTTATTAATAAGACCTATAGTACAATTATATTTATATAGTGGTATTAAATATAATTACTGGCAATTTTGGGCTTGTCAAGAGTTGATAGAAAAGCCCAAAACCCATTAGAGCTAGTGTCTTATTGGTCCCTTTTGGTCCCACTCCAAGCCACATACTAAAGCCCAATTGGAAAGGCCCAATAAGCCGGCCCAATTAGATAATCAGTTTGTTATAAAAGGGAGAAACATATAGAATTTTTTATAAGAGAAAAAGAGACATCATTGTGAAGTGGTGTGTATGTGCGAGTAAAGCCACTCAATTATTCTCCCTTAGAAACTGATTGAGAGACCACACTTCTTGGGCGTAAAGTGGAATTGGAGTAAAGATTAAAAGTGTTCCCAAGTACTTCTAATCTTTTGTTTTGAATTTTACCGCACCAAGGTACGCAATCTCGTTCTTAAATTCAGAAATTTACATAGTGCATGTTATCAATCATGAGTGAAATAGATCCATGTTTGTTGCTTCCGCTATGTGTTTTGTATGAGATACAAAACCAGATTTTCCAACAATAAAAACCCTCCGCATGGAACACAAGGCTTGAGGCCAAGACGAGGTGCTTGCCCACACCACTATGAACTGACAGTGAAGGCCGTAAGATCCAACCCTTGTATCTCTCTCCCAATAGAAATTTTAAAACAAGTGGATTGTTATGAAATCATTGTGATCTCATCACAATTTTAACCCTACACATCAAATATGTTTAATTGTTTAAATTCAATGTGATGTTACTAAGTCATGTCACAATAGCGTAACGAACATTCGCATAATCACAAAGAAGTTTAACCTCGTAATCTATGAAGTAAATACCCTCCGCTTGGAATGCAAGACTCGTAGTCAAGACAAGGTATCTATTCACATTACAATAAACATAACAAAAGGGTTATTTCAGCACTTCCACTCATTATTTGGGTTTTTCTTTAAATAATTGTGATCCCATCACAACTAATAACCTTGCATTTATAAAGACTCTAATCTTATTAGAATCACTAACTAAAATGGATGTCCTAAACTATTTAGGATTCCTTAAACACTAATGAATCAAAAATTAGTTACATAGAACTCTATCCTTAACTTATTTGATTAAAGAATTCTAATTTCATTAGAAACTATATACCTTTTAATTAAGCTTTAATCTCATTAAAACATCTAATTAAAATAAATTAAGGACTTTCAATCATACAACAATTCCAATCTCATTAGAATGTTTCTTAAAAGACAAGTCCCAAACTATTTAGGACTAAGAGTTCTATTTAACTAATATCTTTGATCTCATTAGGTATTTTAGTTTGAAGTATATTTAATTTCATCACATATAGCCTTGCTCTTTATACATTTGAAAAAACTTAGAAAAAATTCAAACCAAACTTCAAAGGCATTTTTGCAACTAAGCTCTTCCTGCGGAAGTGGGTTAAGGCAAAATAGTGAAAATTCAGACAGAAACTTTAGAGGCATTTTCAAACCAAACTTCAGAGGCATTTTCGCAAAAAGCTCGCGAGTAAGCTCTTCTCGCGAAAGTGGGCTAAGGAAAAATAGTGAAAACACAAAATTCAGACAGAAACTTTCACGACTGTCTTGCAATTAATTTGCGAGTAAAGCTTACCTGCAAAACAGTTTTGTGCTTCAGAGTCATTTTTCGCGAGTGAAGAAATACACGCTATGTGGAAGGATTATAAGAAAGAGAAGTTATTTCAACTTCCCATAGCAGTTATCTCCTGGCTTCCACAAATGAAGGAGCAGTTGCAGGATAGTAACCGTCAGTTCAGCCCTATATAAACATCCTTTCTCCGACACAAGAAAGTAAGTGAATCTCTTTAAAAATAACTTCTTACAAAATTGAGAGTTTATCAATTTGGAGGAGGAAAACTGACTTCATCATCGGAGGGTCTTAGGTCGGCCAACCCCGGTCTCCTTTGACTCATTATTTTCTTTGCAGGCCTTTCAGATCATCAAAGTCCAAGCATCCAGCCTACTGATTCGAAAGAGCATCATCAGTTGGCGCCGTCTGTGGGAAAAAGTTCGTGAATTTTGGTGTTTGTAGTTTCTTTTCACACTTTCTCCGACAAAAGGCTGTATGGTTCGGACAAGATCGAGGGCCACTAGCCCGGGCCACCAAGAAAGCAGGGATGCTTCCACAATCCCCACCGAGATCGCCAGTCGGTTCCTGCCATGCAACCATCTTCAGTTCAACACATACAGTCCAACGCTACGAAGGATACGTTGAAGGACAAGCCCAAAGTCAAGAAGACAGAGGGAATCCTGGTCCAGAAAGCCAATCGCGCGGCGCTACTTCACGAAGGGTGCCACATTTGGAGAAGGAAATGGATCAAATAAAGAAAGCCATGGATGAGATGCGGGAGAATATGAGGAGAGCAAACCCAGTAGAGGACTTAGTCCATCGAACGGACTCCCCTTTTACGGCTGTGATCAATGGCCATCCGTTGCCTCCAAAGTTCAAGATGCCTTCCTTGGACTCATATGATGGAACAAGGGATCCGTTCAACCACATCGCCACGTTCAAGAGTACAATGCATCTCCAAGGGGTCCCGGACAAGGTCATGTGTAGAGCCTTCCCTACCACCCTTAAAGGGCCAGCACGGGTGTGGTTTAGTAAGATACCGCCGAATACAGTAAGTTCCTTTGAGGAGTTGAGCAAGTTATTTGTTAACAACTTCATTGGAGGACAAAGGCATAAACGTTCCTCGTCCAGCCTGTTGACCATCGAACAAGGAGAGAATGAAAGTTTGCGATCCTTCATCACTCGTTTCAATAGAGAAGCCTTGACGGTAGACGAAGTAGATGACAAGTTGCTGTTGGCAGCCTTCCACAATGGAGTGAACTCTGATTTATTCATTCACAAGCTTTACGAAAAGGAGCCTCAAACCATGGCCGAGCTCGTTCACTCGGCCCAAAACTTCATGAATGCAGAAGACGCAATCATAGCCAAGAAAAGGAAGAGAGCTGAGAGAATGGAGAACTCCATGCGCCATTCCGAACAAGGTACTCGTCCAAAGAAGGGACAGATGGAAGATAGGAAGGATCGGGAAATTAAGAAGGTAGGCCCCTCAGCAAGAACCCAGCAATACACGCAGTTGAATGCACCGCTGGAACAGGTGCTCATGCAAATTAAGGATGATCCCTCCCTAAAATGGCCTGAAAAGATGAAAGGAGATCCCAATAAGCACAATAGAAACAAATATTGTCGCTTCCACAGGGACCATGGGCATGACACCGACGAGTGTTTTGACTTGAAACAGCAGATAGAAAACCTCATCAGGCAAGGGAAGTTAAGGAATTTTCTTGGACGAGATCACAAGGACGAAAAACTGAAAGCAAAGGCGGAGGAGTCGCCACGTCCCCCACTTGGAGAAATAAGAGTAATCACAGGAGGAAACTCAATGGCGCAGTCGTCCAAGGCAAAGAAGTCATACTTGAAGGTAGTGCAGAACGTCCAGCTCTCTGGACGGCCGTTCGGAGGTAGGACAACTGACGAGCAGGCCATCACGTTCACGGACGAGGATGCTGGAAGGGTTCATCACCCCCATGACGATGCCATCGCCATCACTCTACTCATCGCAGACTACACAACAAGGAGGGTGTTGATAGATAATGGAAGTTCAGCAGACATTTTGTATTATCCAGCTTTTCAACAAATGAAGCTTGGACGAAACCAACTTCGCCCAGTGAATTTGCCCTTGGTGGGGTTCGGTGGGATGAAGGTGCAGCCGGTGGGTACTATCACCTTGCCCGTGGTAGTAGGCACATACCTACAGCAGGTTACCAACAACGTCAATTTCTTGGTAGTCAACTGCTCATTCTCTTACAATGCTATCATCGGAAGACCAACTTTAAACAGTTGGAAGGCAGTCACGTCCACTTATTACCTGTCGGTCAAGTTTCCTACAGAACATGGAGTAGGACAGGTACAAGGAGACCAGTTAGCAGCACGAGAGTGCTACTTGGCTATGCTAGCCATGGACGAGCGCACGCAAGTGATGAACATTGAGGAGAGACGAGTTGTAGCTGAACCAACTGAAGTACTAGAGAATGTTTCCGTAGACGAGGATAAACCCGAAAGGCAGACAAGGGTTGGAGCAAGAATGGAAAATAAGGTAAAAGAGGACCTCATCCTGTTCTTGAGGAAGAATGCTGATGTATTTGCAAGAACGCATGAAGATATGCCGGGGATAGACCTTAGTGTTATCACCCACCGTCTTAATGTACATCCTTCCTCAAAGCCTGTACGACAGAAGAAAAGAGTATTCGCCCCTGACAGAGATAAGGCCATCAAGGAAGAGGTCCAAAAGTTAACTACAGCAAACTTCATTCGAGAGGTTTACTATCCGGATTGGTTGGCCAACGTAGTGATGGTCAAGAAGGCTAATGGCAAATGGAGAATGTGTGTGGATTTCACCGATTTAAACAAAGCCTGCCCCAAAGACAGTTACCCGTTACCGCGTATTGATCAATTGGTGGATTCGACTGCGGGTCATAAATTGCTGAGTTTCATGGACGCCTTTTCCGGGTATAACCAGATAAGAATGGAAGAAAGAGATCAAGAGAAAACATCATTCATCACTAGTCAAGGCCTGTTTTGTTATAAGGTGATGCCTTTTGGTTTGAAGAACGCAGGAGCAACATACCAAAGGTTGGTAAACCACATGTTTCGACCCCAGATTGGACGAAATGTGGAAGTCTATGTGGATGATATGCTAGTAAAAAGCCCGGACGAGATGAAACGTTTGGACGATCTACAGGAAACCTTCGACACGCTCAGGCGGTACAACATGAAGCTAAACCCCAGCAAGTGTGCCTTCGGAGTTTCATCAGGAAAATTTCTCGGGTACATGGTGTCGCAGAGAGGGATTGAAGCGAACCCTGACAAGATTAAAGCAATACTGGATATGAAACCCCCGCACAACATCAAGGACGTCCAATCTCTTGCGGGACGAGTGGCTGCCCTTAACAGGTTTATTTCTAGAGCCACTGACAAGTGTTTGCCATTTTTCAGGATTCTTAGGAAAGCGTTCGAATGGACGGACGAATGTCAGGAAGCTTTCGAAGCCCTGAAGGCATATCTTACCACAGCTCCTTTGTTGAGCCCATCGATCCCTGGTGAAGAATTGTACCTGTACTTGGCAATGTCCCCTCATGCAGTGAGCTCGGCTCTAATCAGAGAAGACGCAAAAGTTCAGAAACCAGTTTATTACACTAGCCGAGCACTCAAAGGGGCGGAAGGACGGTATCCTATAATGGAAAAGTTGGCTTTTGCGTTGATTACAGCCTCAAGGAAACTAAGGCACTACTTCCAAGCCCATGTCATCAACGTCCAGACGGACCATCCATTAAAAAAGGTGATGAACAAGGTGGAAGCAGCCGGACGAATCGTCCAATGGGCTGTCGAGCTAAGTGAGTTCGACATTAGATACCAACCAAGGAAGGCGATCAAAGCACAAGTGCTAGCGGACTTCATTACGGAGTTTACCCCTGGACAAGGAGAGCTGGACGAACTGAGCGAAGTTCGAAAGTGGGATATCAACGTGGACGGCTCGTCCACGTTGCATTCTGGAGGAGTTGGGGTTGTACTTAGATCACCCGAGGGGGATAAGTTGGAGTACGCCGTCCGACTGCAATACCAACCTACTAACAATGAGGCCGAATATGAAGCACTCCTTAAAGGGTTAGAGTTAGCCAAAGCTCTGGGGGCAGAATCCATCGTCGTCCGAGGAGACTCCTAGTTAATCATTAACCAAGTAAATGGAGCATGTGAAGCCAAGGAAGAACGAATGATGAAATACCTGGATAAAGTAAGGCAACTCATCAAGGGATTCAACGACACCAAATTTGTCCAACTCCCGAGGGAGGAAAATATGGAAGCAGATGCCTTGGCGAAAGCAGCCTCTTCAGGAGAAGCCATGGATAAGATTGACGAAGTTCAATACATGCCAAGCATAGACCTCCCGGAAGTCCAAGAGGTAGGAGAAAGAGAAAACTGGATGACTCCAATAATTGCCTATCTTAAAGATGGAAGGCTTCCACAAGACGAAGGTGAGGCCAGGAAGGTAAGAATCAGAGCTGCCAAATATATTCTTATGGGTGAAGTGCTGTACAAACGGGGTTTCTCCCAGCCCTACTTGAGGTGTTTAGCCCCGGATGAGTCGAACTATGTGTTGAGAGAAATCCACGAAGGAGCGTGGGGTAACCACTCGGGGGCAAGAGCGTTGGTTCATAAGGTTATCCGTGCAGGATATTATTGGCCAACCATTCAAGCAGACGCGAAGGCGTACGTCAAGGTATGTGACCAATGTCAGTGTTTCAGCAATATCCTCCGACAACCGGCAGAATATCTAACTCCAATGACGGCCCCATGGCCCTTTGCCTAGTGGGGGTTGGATATCTTAGGTCCTTTTCCACTTGGAACCAGACAGATGAAATTCTTGGTGGTTGGGATTGATTACTTCACCAAGTGGATAGAAGCAGAACCCTTAACGAAAATAACACAGCAAAATATCAAGAACTTCGTCTGGAAAAACATCGTGTGTAGATTCGGAGTGCCTAGGGTTCTAGTGTCCGACAACGGGCGGCAATTTGATAACGCCCTCTTCAGAGATTTCCGCAAGCACTTCGGAATCGACAATCATTACTCCTCCCCCGCCCACCCTCAAGCCAACGGTCAGGCAGAAGTTGCAAACCGCTCTTTGTTGAAAATCATCAAAACTCGGCTTGCGGGGGCAAAGGGGCTATGGCCAGACGAGCTACCCGTTATGGGCTTACAGAACCACTACGAGAACTCCTACAGGAGAAACTCCTTTTAAGCTAGCTTATGGAAGTGAAGCGGTGATACCTGCAGAAGTCCACATGGCAAACCACAGGGTGATGCGGTACCAAGGCAAGGATAACGAGGATCAGCTGCGCCTTAGCCTCGATCTCATAGACGAGGTAAGAATGGAAGCGGAGCAAAGGACAGCGAGGTACAAAAACCTCATGTCTAGGCACTACGATGCGATGGTGAAGTCAAGACGTTTCAACATAGGGGACCTCGTTCTGAGAAGGGTCTCTCTTGCAACCAGGAACCCGGCTCAGGGAAAATTGGGACCCAATTGGGAAGGACCCTACAGGGTTGTCAACTGTAAAAAACAAGGGTCATATTACTTAGAAGCATTGGATGGGAGGAAATTGGAACACCCTTGGAACGTTGCGCACCTGAGAAGGTATTACCAGTAATAATCAAGCACCAGCTTGGACGAGACCCTCTTGGATGAATCCAAAATGAGTACTTGCCGTTATTATTCAGCATTATGTAATGTTTTTATCCCAAAATGTTTAGTTATTAAACTAGCTATGGACGAAGTAACGTTTGGATGTCTGTATAAATAAGGCACTACTTTCTAAAAAGAACGTGCCATACTTATCGACGTTGTATTTGGTAATGAGTGGTTTGGATGTTTAAATACATGTAATATAGCCAACTCCATGACTCCGTCTACGAAACAGACCAAGGCTTAAAGACGAGCGCAAACCCTTAGACAAAGGGGCATATCGTCTAAACTTTCCTTAAACAAGGAAACAAGGCAACGTTTAAATAAAAGACGAGCCTAAGCTAAACAAACTCGACCGTGGATGAGGAATACTCGGACTAGACATGGACGAGAAATGCATATGATCCTTGGGGCAACTTCAACTTAAGAAATCAAGCCCTTGGACGAGTAAAGTTGAACTTGAAACTTACAAACTTGCCCCAAAGACGAGCAAAAAGCCGTCCAAATGGTGAAGGGGAAAGATAATTCCATGACATTTGAAAAAGTAACACCTATGGACGAGTGTTATAGAATCAAGTGATATTCAAAGTGAATAAATTCATGGACATTAAAAATTGGGAATGCAGGAATGCAAGTAATTCCATCCATACAACATTCAAATGAATGAAAAAGTAAACATACATTCATTAATCACAAAGGATAACTAACTTCTGAGAAACTTAAAAACAAAATTAAACTTGTTTATGTGCTCATCCTAGTAATTTGGACGAGCTAATTGTACTTGGGTTACATCACATGGGCCAAAACCAAAAACAAGAAAAAACAAGATAATAATAAGGTAGATGAGCAGATAAAAGCTAGTCTTCATTGTTAAGGAGGGGCGTCATTGGGCTCGTCTTGAGTAGGCTGGGTGGTGGCTTTGTCCTCAATATTCACGTCCTCCGAGCTCGTCTGGAGGAGGGAGCTAGTGGTGGCACCACCAATGTTGAGTCTGATGGCTCTGAAGTCCAACCCAGGGAAGTTCTCCGCAGCGTCCATCCTAAAGTCCTCGAACCCTGCTGCGTAATTAGCTTCCAATAGGTCAGTATATTCCTTGGACGCCTTGAATTGAGCAATTGCTTCTTCCCTGGCTTTCTCAAGAAGGGTACTCAGCTCGTCGTTCCTCCTTTGGAGGTGACCAAGACGAGTATCCTTCTCGACGATGTCAGCCTTCAATGCCTCAGCATGATTTTGCAACTCCCTGAGCTCGTCCTTAGACTTGGCCGCCACCTCAGCCCACTTCTTGCAGTCGTCCTTCACTTCCTGCACCCTCGTCTCCAACAAGATCCTCGTCTTGTCCAATTCAGTGGCCTGCCTCGACGCCGCGATGAACTTGGACATTGCCTGCAAGGGAAAATATAATAAAGGTTAGACGAGGAAAAGTTCTAAAACAAAGAGGGGGAAAGACGACCCAAAGATAAGGTATATACCTTAAAAAGATCATGGACGCCAGAACGTTCAAAGTCTTTTAAAGACATGTCATAGCATGCAGCTATGTCCTCGTCCAACATGACCTTCTCGAATCGTTCCCAAGCCAGGTCTTCATTTTCAACTAGATTCAAAGGGATTCTTGGAGGCTGGGACGAGGTAGGCGCAGCTGACTTGGACGGAGGAGTCTTGGACGGAGTAACTTCAGGAGTTGGAGAATCCACGTCCAAGACTTGGACTAGTGTCTGAGACGAGGGGAGGGTAGACCTGGTCACTGTTTGGGACGACCCATGCTTGGGCTTCTTCCCTCTACGACTAGGTAAATTTCCTAAGTCGAGAGTTTTAGATACAACCTTCCTCTTGTCCCCTGAAGAAGGACGAGCCTGGGAATGGACCTCAGGACGACTCCCCTCACCCATTGGCTCCTTTCCCCTATTCTCTTTCATGGTCGTCAATCCTACAAAGTAAGGAAATGGAAATTAAATCAAAACCAAAGTAAAAGAGGAAAGAACAAACAAAGAAACATATCTTTGCTAAGTCAGAAACTTACGTCTACGAATAGTGATTTTGTGAGCAATGGCTTTGTCGGACGGTACTGGGCCAAGCCCCCACTTGGCTAGACGTCTAAGAGAAACCAAAGAGTGAAAATCCCTGTCAGGATGTAGACGAGCTCTTTGGACGCGATCACGGAGGAACTTGCTTAGGGAGGGACGAGCAACAGCTGTAAAGCAAACCAGCAATTGGAAGTTAGAACACTGTAAGTAAAAAAAAAAAAAAAAAAAAAAAAAAAAAAAAAAAAAAGAGAGAAGAGGGTAAGGGACTTACCCTCAGGACGAAGGTTCCCTAAGCTTCCCTCATAAGGGGCAAATGTATCCCTACCAACGTCCACAGGGTGCCCAACCCAACTACCAGAGACGAAAAAGAATTCCGTCTTCCAGTTCCTATCAGACGAGGTCAGGGACTTAATCAACCTATAATGTGAGCCCCTAGCAATGAAATGATAGAAGCCAAGGGATTGGTTTATTTCAGAAGGCTTATAACAATAGAGAAACTCGTCCACTGTGAGAGGACGGTCCCCTCCAAACACTTCCCTCCACAAAACTTGCATAGAGATGATCAACCTCCATGCATTGGGGTTAAATTGACAAACTCTTAAACCTAACCTAACTAGTAACTCTCTAGCAAAGGAATTTAAAGGTAACCTCAAACCCCCCAAAAAATAGGCCTCATAAACACCTATACCAAAACGAGGGCTACAGCACCACTCTCCACGGACGGGCAATCTAGGGTTAAGCTTGTTAGGAATTTGATACCATGACCTAAGATTGTTGAGCCTTTGCTCATTTGTTTTTGATGAAACACCTATGGCACAGCTGTAAACGGTCTCCTCCTCGTCTAAAGGACTAGACGGAGGGACATTGGACGAGGTACCTGCGTGAGACCCAGAAGTTTTCCTTAGTTGTTCTTGTAGAACGTCTAAAGGGACCCCAGGGACACCAGAGATGTACCCCTCATCCGTGCTACTCCCCCTACTACCACTACTGCTATAACTACTATTATCAGAACTGTTATAGCTAGTGACGTCCTGATACTCGTCAATAGCCTTTTCCGTACTATTGCTGGACGACGAAATCACAATTGACATTATCTTTGAAAACTTAAAAACCTAAAGACGATGAGGGAGAAATACCTGGCTCTAGAAGGAGGAAGACTATGGACGCAGAGTGAGTTCTAGACGAAGCTCTAGACGACAGATCAAGAAGGAAAATCTTTCGAAATGAAAGGGGCAGAGGAGGAATTCTACTATTTATAGGTAACATTTTCACCCCCTTTAAAGCAGTGGGGCCAACCAGAACACGCCACGTGGCATAACTCGAAAAAAGAGGAGTCATGTTTGAGTTGCGTTTTCGAAATAATAAAATAATAAAGATATATACACAACAATAAAAGGAAAGAGAAAAATATGATACGTCCTCTGAGACGACAAGACAAGGACGAAGGGGCAACTGATGGTACTTAGGATAGCTCGTCCTTATGTTGTCATCCACAAGGACGAGCTCGTCAAGGACGAGCTCGTCCTGAGGATTAATCCACACAGCTCGTCCTTGCGCTGTCGTCTGCAAAAGGCAAAGCTCGTCCATGAGACCAGCTTGATAATGCCACACTGCAACCATACATATAAACCGTTCCCTCTCCGTTCATTTAGATCTAAGGATTTAAAGACCTCGTCCAAAGTACTTACAGCAACATCCGTCCAAGCATGGACGAGTCTCAACAGAAATCCTGCTACGCAGTGAAGAAATACACGCTACGTGGAAGGATTATAAGAAAGAGAAGTTATTTCAACTTCCCATAGCAGTTATCTCCTGGCTTCCACAAATGAGGGAGCAGTTGCATGATAGTAACCGTCACTTCGGCCCTATATAAACATCCTTTCTCCGACACAAGAAAGTAAGTGAATCTCTTTAAAAATAACTTCTTACAAAATTGAGAGTTTATCAATTTAGAGGAGGAAAACTGACTTCATCATCGGAGGGTCTTAGGCCGGCCAACCCCGGTCTCCTTTGATTCATTATTTTCTTTGCAGGCCTTTCAGATCATCAAAGTCCAAGCATCTAGCCTACTGATTCGAAAGAGCATCATCACAAAACTCACAAAACATGTTATCCAGATTCGAAATTGAAGACTACTCTGATACCAATAGTTGGAAAAATGCATGTTTGTATCACATACAAAACATACATAGTAGAAAATTAACGGATCTACTTCATTCATAATTCATAACATATAATATGTAAGTTTCAAAATTTAAGAACAAGAAAGCGTGCGTTGATATGGTGAAATTCAAAACAAAATATTAGAAGTACTTAGGAACACTTTTAATCTTCACTCCAATTCCACTTAATGCCTAAGAAGTGTGGTCTCTAAATCAGTTTCCAAGGAGAGAATAAGAGTGTGTCCAACACACACATACAAACTATTTCATTCCTTATATGATTTTAATGAAAACCTTTTATGAAAAGACTTATAAAATTTTGTATGTTTCTCTCCTTATATATAACTAATTATCTAATTGGGCTAGTCTTTTGGGCCATTCCAATTGGGCTCTAGTATCTGGCTTGGAGTGCGACCAAAAGGGAATAAATAAGACTCTAACCCCAACGAGCCTTGAACTTTTCTGTCAACTCTTGACAAGTCCAAAGTTACTATTAATTATATTCAATACCACTATATGAATATAATTGCACTCTAGGCCTTATTAATAAATTATATCCTAAGACTTTATTATACATGTAACCCTTTCATTAAAATATTCGCAGTAATATAAAGTCATGAATTTAGACTGCCACTTTGAAGATTACTATATCTTAGTCCTTGAGTACCCAGTTTAATCCTTTACTTTATTCATCATATTTTTATCACAGCGGTTCAGTTCGATATGTCTTAACTCTTAAAACATATCAACTAGAAGTCTCCACTTTCATGACCAAGACAAATCATCTTAGTTGATATGCTATAGTCTTCGCAGATAAAATGCCCAATTTTATCACTGATTACGAACTAAAATTCTGAGTTTATAAAGAACTTGTGATTTATATCTTTTGTGACTTTTCACATAAATCACATACTATGCATCTCATGGACTAAGATAATGTCTCATTAGTTCATTTTTAGATAGTTTCATATAATTAGACTATTTAATTGTTTATGACATGCCAATAAATTGGATTTTAGGGTATAAGCTCCAACAATGTCAACATAACCATGCCATCACTGCACCACCCAAAATCCAGCAGCAACCCACCAAGGAGTCAGCCACCAATTCAAGTTTCAAACCCACAACCGCCCAAAATCAACCACAAAATCACACCCAAACCACCAGCCATCGCCACCACCACCTCGAACAAAACCCAGCCACCACCGAAACCTAGCCACCAAAACAAGCCCACCACCAAACTAACCCAGCAGGCACCTAAACAACCCACCAGCAAACCTGGTCACCGATTCAACTCCACCACTAAAACGCCACCATTGAACCCAATAATCACTGATCGGAGAGGGAGAGATTGAGAAGGGGAAAAATAATTGAGAAATAGAGATAGGAGAGTGGGAAACAGAGAAAAGAGAAATAGAGAGAGAAGAAGGAGAGGTGGAGAAAAGAAACGGAGAAGAGAGGAGAGGAAGAGACTGAGAAAGTAGAAAAAGAAAATGATGAGAGAAGAGGGAGAGTCAGAGTTAGAGGAGGGAGAAAAGTGAGAGTTAATAAAATAATAGAATTTAAGTATACAACCTGTGAATAGTGAGGTTGCATATATGCAACCTTAGAGCACTAGCAATGGGGGATGTAAGAAAATACCTTTTTATATCCTCAAACACTACTTTATCTAATTTACCAGCCCATCCAACAATACACCCAACATCACAGTTTTTATTTTTAGACACAACCCAATAAAATAATATAAACTACTTAATAATAAAATAAAAAGTAAGAAGATAGAGAGTGTGTGAGAGGAAGAAAGAGTGTGTGAGATATTAAAAAAGTAGTTTTTTCTTTACAACCTCATGAATAGAGCACTAGCATTGAGAGGTGTAAACACCCCCCAGTTGCTATTTTACAACCTAAGATGCTGTTTGGATTTTCAATTTCCATCACCTATAACTCTGTTTTCATCACCCATAACTCAAAATTGGTGGGTCCCACGACTGAGTAGTGTGTTTCGATGTGTTTTCAGTTTTTGTTTCCATCACTCAATTCTTTGATTTTTGAGTGATGAGTTATGAAAACTAGTCGCAAACTCGTGCTATGCATGGGAACCTATCTATTTGTAAGGTAGACTAAAATAATTTTATAAAAAATTTAAAAAACTACACTCTTGCATGATTTGCTCTTGTATAATTTCAATTTATGTTACAATTTGATGAAGAAGCTATTGCTTGAACGTGCAATGAATTATAAAAAATTTGCCAGAAAATTTCAGACACTGCAAAAAATAACTCAATAATCCAAATGTTAAAACTTTTGAAAGGCCAAAAAATATTAAAGAATCAGATGATTCACTGCTTAGAAATTATTGAAACAAAACAAAATATATATGACTAAACAATAGAGAAATATAAAAGAAAGATGGGTTACATTTGAAATAATAATTTCAATTATTGCAAGCTTTTTTATCTTGTAAAAAACGCCTAAAGAGAGTTTATGGTTCATGTACAAAAATCACTTTTTAAAAAATACATGAAAAACCATAAAATAATTTTTTTAACAAAATAAAGGAGAAGAAAATAATATAAGAAAAGTTCATACCTCTACTCAGCTTAAAAAAAAAAAAAAAAAATTTGAGGTTCGCTTTGCTTTTATAGTATTCATGATTAATCTCGCAAATTTGGAGATAATTAATCAATGTTTGAGTTTGAGTTGAAGTTAGACTTGTTAGACAGATAAAGTTTCACTCCTTGTTAAGTTGAGATTGAACAAAAATAATTTTGTTTTAAAAAAATAATAATGATGAGTTTGAGTTTAAATTAGATTTGTTAGAGAGATAAAGTTTCACTCCTTGTTAAGTTTGGATTAAACAAAAATAATTTTATTTAAATATCGTACTGACGTGAAAAATTGTGAGAGTTTCAGAGTGTTTGGTTTTATATATATATATATATATATATATATATATATTCCATGCAATGCTCAAAATTTTCCATTTCCACCAAGTTCATATATGCTATATTTATCTGCATTTTTTTTTTCTTTTGTTGTGCAAGGTACACTCATAGTTAACACATCTCCAATACAAAGCTACCAAAATTCACATCTGAACACTTTTGATATAGCATTTAGATACAAATAGTGGACTAAATATTGCTAAAATAATCCTAATGAGTTTAATAACTAACCATGAGCATTTTTTTTTCTATCCCTGGGAAGTGACAGCAAATTTTGGCACCGTTTCCAAAACAGAAATAAAAAAAATGCTTCACAGATCAACCACACGAGAAAGCTTTAGGATCCGATTCAATAGGAAGTCCCCTTGCTTGATAGTTGCTTGGTAAAGAGCATTCTTTGCATCTGGACGATTAGTCTCAAGAACTCCTGCAACTTTATCAATCTTGCAATGAAGCTTCCCAGCTGCAATAAAACGCGAGAGCTCCAGATCAATGAACTCCACAGTTCAGAAGAAGATACTTAGACAAAAATTAAAACAATAGGGTCTCAAAGTGCAGAATTACCTTCCAACGCTCCCACTGATTCCAACTCACAAATTTAGGCACTAACTCAGTCCTAAACCATTCCAACTCACCCCGACCTTTGCTGACCCCTTCCTTAGCTCGCCCCACAAACTCACCCACCTTCACATTGGCATCTTCCAAGCAAAACCCAGTTTCCTTCTTCCTTGACTCGCCGAGTTTCGACCATAACCACTCCAAGCCACACCGGACTGACCGAGTCAAACTCATCAATGAAAACCCATCAGACCCATTTGGGTTTGCAAAAGCTAGAACACGAAAATTGGGCCTGTGGTGGGAATTTTTGGACCTGGGGTTCTTACGAAGCTTGAGAAGAATGAGAGTTTGAGTGTTATGTGTGAGTGGAGTTGAAGAAAATAAAAGTGGATTTGGTTTGTATAGGACTGTAAGCTCTGTTGGTGGGTTTTGATCGAGAAATCTGTGGTGGATGAGACCCACAGCAAACGGGGCGCCGTTTTTGGGTTGTAGAAGTTGGATGTGGGTGGTTTGTCGCAAATGGTGGTCTAAGTAAGGAGATCAACCTCTGTTCTGAGGAAGAAGATGACTGTTGGTTTGTGGATATAGTGGGTTTTGATTGAGGAATCTGTGGATATTGCTGTAGGTTTGCCGTGGGTCTGATCGAGGAGCTCGTAGAGGAAGGCAGAGCATCGAGAAGGAGATGGTAAAGTATCGTGGTTTGCCGTAGTTTTATTACGTTTTTTTTTTTTTTTCAATATTACGCTAACGTGAAAAATTGTAGAAATTTCAAAAATTTCAAATTATCAAAACTTAATTTGTAGGGATAATTACACTTTACCCACCTGTGGTTGACCTCTAATTTGATTTGCCTACCCGTGGTTTAAATTTTGACACTTTACCCACCTGTGATTTCCTCCGTTATTGATCCGTAACCCACCTCTTCTTCAGCCGTTACTCTAACACATAATATGTCAAAAACAAAAGCCCAAACAGATCAAAACACTCCTCACATGAAAAACATACATAAACATGAAGAACATGCACCCAGAAAATTAATACAAATCAAATCAAGCAATACCGTTTCAGCCTAACTCTCATTGAAGCTCTCATCTTCGCTCTCTCCCAAGTCAAATCCCAAGCTGTCCATGGCTCTGCACTCATCACCACCGACCAAAGCAAATTCTTCTCTAATGGCTTTGACCTCGCATGGACCCAATCCGCAGGCTCCTCCTCCGGCGCCGTAGATCGACTCCACCACTTGGTCGCTTCCTTCAAATCAGTTGTCTTTGCTCTCCTCTCCCTCCCTATGCCCACAATCGCCGCCCTTCCCGGCCACGCCACTGCCGTCGGATTCCTCCTCGAGCTCAGCCACGACTACGTCCTGATGAGGCGTGATCGGGGCGATATTGGCCTCACTTTCCTAGATTACTTCACTGCTCTGATGAGGTCAAAGATCGGCTCCGCCTCGGCTCGGCGTGATATATTGCTGGCCGGGATGAAGGTTAAGGGAGAAGAGGCGGTGAGGATGGGAATCATGGACTCGGCGGTGCACGATAGCGAGAAGAGCGTGTTTGAAGCTGCGGTGCGCCTTGGGGAGCAATTGGTGAAGAGGAAGTGGAACGGTGAGGTGTATGCGGAGATCATAGCTGGGTTGGTTAGGTCTTCATTTTCATAGTTGGGTTTTCCATGGTGTTTTATGGCTGGGTTTTTCATGGTGCTTTCTTGGCTGGGTTTTCATAGTTGGGCTTGATTTTCATGGTTGGAAAATTGGTGGATTTCCGTTTGGGTACTGAAAAAAAATGGTGGAAAGAAATTTCTATCAAAGTTCTTTTCTTTATTTATGTGCTTGTTTCCATGTGCTTGGCTTCATTTGGATTTTTGTTTTGATTTTTCATTTTTTAGTATTTATTTGGAAAGAAAATCTTGATTTTCTTGGGAAAAATTTGAACACCCAGAAAATAGATCAAAACAAAAATCCTAGATGCTACAATGCAGTTTGAGGTGTTGCAAGCTCCTTTGTTTTTTTAGATTTACTGCCTTGGATCTAGGATCTTAGTTTGGTGAGCAAGTTGGATGGTATTGCTTGATTTGATTTGTATTAATTTTCTGGGTGCATGTTCTTCATGTTTATGTATGTTCTTCATGTGAGGAGTGTTTTGATCTATTTGGGCTTTTGTTTTTGACATATTATGTGTTAAAGTAACGGCTGAAGAAGAGGTGGGTTACAGATCAATAACGAAAGAAATAACAGGTAGGTAAAGTGTCAAAATTTAAACCACAGACAGACAAATCAAATTAAAGGTCAACCACAAGTAAGTAAAGTATAATTATCCCTAATTTTTATGGCTCATTATTAAACCCACGACCCATTTTCAGGTAAAGTCACAGCAGGCGCTGCTTTTGACAACAAATCCAACGGCTCTCTAATCCAATATCACTATACTCCATATTCTACCCATGTACCACCACATGAACTGAAGCCTCTGCTGCCTGCCTGCGTGCCTGCACTCACCCTCACGCATATCACCATACTCCCTCTTTACGCACGCAGTGCCCGATTCGAGCTCAGCCAACTAGCGCCGCCAGGTCACGATTATGCAGTTCTTCACGCGCCAACCAAACCGATCTCCCTGACCTCAGCTTTTTTCACAGAAATCTGAAGGTATTATTTACATTTGAGCTGTTTATACATCTGATTTGTTGCTAATAGGGTGGTATTTCGCATCTTTTACATCGAATCAAGGATTGGTGATGAAGTTTGCTTCTCTGTTTTTTTTTTCTTTTTTTTTCTTTGTTTGATGTTTTTAAGTTTTCGCATCTGATTTGTTCTATTTCAACCCGTGTTGATGGGTTTTCAACCTGTGGTGATGAAATTTACATCTTTACATTTGGGTTTTCAGACCCATGTTAATCTCCAAAATCAAGCAACCAACTTGTCAAACAGAACAATACCCACAAAATCCTCTTCACAAATTTTACAAGGCAGTTAAGGGATCTATGAAAAATCAAGCCGTGGGGTTTTTGAGTAAAGAAATAAAAAAAGACATTAACTTAGACAATATACTCACATGGGCTTCACTGTAGTTCACCACATTAGCTAGACACAACAGCAACACACATGAGACGGAGTGACCCCATAAGCAGACATGATGGTGCTTCAAATGGGTCTTGTTGGATTTGTGTTTTCATCAAAACAGTATATGAGAATTGCAGGAAGAGTGTGAGTGTGATTGTGTGAGAGATGGGTCTTGCTATTTTTCTAGACAGGATTTTTTTTTTTTTTTTTTTTTTTTTTTGATCTGGTGGTGTATCATAAATAAGTATGGATGGAGATTTGAATTTAGGGTGATGAGCTGCTTTAGGTGGTGTTAACTTGTGGGGTTTTCAAATGGGTTTTCCAAGTGTTGCCCTGCTGCCTGGAAATTTTAGTTTTTGAGAAGGGAAGGTAAAAACAAACACTGAATGGGAGCTGGTGTCCTTTTGTGGCTTTAATATTTTGCCCCTGATTTTGGTCTTTGTTTTGTTCAATTGCTTCATTTACTATTATATATAGACAACTATATAAGAGAGAAAAAGGATTGTGTACATTTTTAAAAATTTTATTGAGACAGAATATGAATATTAGTATTTGGTAATTGAAGAGAGAATATTATTTACATGTGTTGTTATTGATGAGATCATGATGATAGGGATCTCAGAATGTTTTTTTTTTATATAAAGAAATATTTGATTATGAATGAACTTTCCATTATTCATGTTTTAAGAGAGAGAGAGAGAGAGAGAGAGAGAGAGAGATGGGATTTTGTTTGTTTACACTTTACAGTGTGTAAACACAGTAAGTGGTGTTTGAATGATGGGGTGGTGGTGGAGGAGTTGAAATGAAAGTATGAGTGGAATGCCATAAAGCTTTTTGGGGTTGAATATTATAGTAGCTGATGATTCATGACTTGAGCACTCAGTTGTAAAATTGCACCGACCATAGTTTAAACAAGATTGTGTGTAAAAACCCAGTACTACCCCTTTTGTTACAGAAAAGAGAAAACTGGCACTGTATAGTGCTATTGTCATCTGTCAGGCAAACAAAGTTAATAGGGACCCAAGCTGTAAAAAGTCATGGACTGCCTATGTCATTTGAATTTGTTGTTTTGTTGAGAATGTATCAGACTATTTATTGAACCAATTGTTGGACTACTAACACTGTAACTTTGTTGTTGGCTGTGGCAACTTGAGGCACTATGTTGGAGGGTCAAAGAGATGTTTGATAGTGCTGATTGGGTTCTAGGTCTCTTTTAGAAGAGTTGTAGATTGCATTTGCTTGTATAATCAATGGGTATCGATTCTGTTGTACGTGTGTTAGATTGCATTTGCTGATTGGGTTCTTGATCTTATTCACTTGTTCCTTGGTGTAAATGTGCTAAATTTTAAAATAATTGTGAAATATTATGCAACCTTAATGTGCTATAAGACCTTTGTGATTCATTGCTGCTGTATATTTTGAGGGTTTGAAAATGGCTTTTCGGCTTGGATTGATTTTTTATTGGGTGGACTTCTTGTGGTTCTACAATAGGGTTGTCCACACTTATTAGTCTCCACCAAAGTCTCACATTATAATAACAGGGTATGTGTATTCACATGGGTTAAATTCCTGACCTTTTGATATGGAGGCCCAGCCCCATAATGTTTTTATTCATTCATTTCTTATCTGCTTCTCATATATATCTTTAAAATTTTTAAAAACTTTGCTCTTACTCTTACATGATAAAACAACTTTGAATCAAGGTCTTACTTTATTACATATTTACATTAACAAAAATTCTGCAGTTTGATTATTCATTGATAACCAACTTTGAATGGATTGGTGTTTTTCATTTCAATAATTATCCTAATCCTTTATACATGGAGTGGCCTTTTTAGTTGAGACGTAGACATTCTAATGGATTGCTTCTAGACTTATTCATTGAGACTTTAGACATTCCTAATCCTTTATTACATATTTACATAATGAATTGCTTCTAGACTTAGACATTCTAAACTGTAATGTTTCTAAGTAGTATTTTTTATTGGGTCCATAATACTAGAATACTACTTTTTTAGTACTGTTTATGAATTTCATAAGAATGATTTAGTACATGTCAATGCAGTAATATATACATATTAATTTGGATCCTATGGTCAATATTTGTGATATGATTGCGTATGAGATGTGTGTGTTGTTCTTTAAGATGGCTGCGCACCCAAGAAGGTGGGGTGAAAACTGTGTGGATGAGTTGTGTAAGGTATTTTCTCACTTTTTGCTTGGGAATATGGTTTGTTATGCTGCCAATGACCAAATGTGGGAGTACATCACAGGCACTCTTAATGCCTGCACTGGAAGGCCTTTACCAAGAGAAAGGTGATTAGAAAGTTCAAGGCTATTCGACGGAGGTATCGCACAGCCATGGGGTTCCTAGGTATGCATATTGGGGCTACGTTCCCCCCGTGGCCTCTCCTAACCGATTTTTTGATGACCCGCCTCAATAAGAGACGGATGCGTAGTCGAAGCAATTTAGTGCATGTCCCTTTTGATATACTGCTGACATATTTCGTTCCCATTATGTTCAGTACCACACTTTCTTATGGATTACCATGTACTTAACCATGCACTAACCCAATTGTATTTGTAACCACTTATTAAGTTTACTAACTCATTGTTTCGATCTTCCATTTTTTGTATATCTAGTCACATTGTATATATGGCAAACCTCGATGAAGGATTTATATATTACCACAGTTTCTTATATATTATCGTTGTTTCTTATATATTACCATTGTTTCTAACATTCCTTTCATGCATTTTTTTATCCGTGTTGATTTAACTATGGAATATTTTTCATTTTTTGGATATATGGAGATAACTAAACCTACATGGCACATGAATCCTATAGTCTTATATATCAATTCTTAAAATTATTAATGAATCTGTCATGAGCTTACTACGTGAGATATTTCAAATAAACAGCACATGAATCACAAGAGGCGGATGACAAAATGTGGCCTCCCCATGTAGAACATATTTTTATTGAGATCATGTTAGAGGAACAACTTTAGGGTAATATGGAGAATGGTGTGTTCAAGGGTCCTATGTGGGCATCAGCCGAACTTAACCAAAGGATCGGGAAAAACTTTCCCTCTAAGAAAATTGTTCAGAAGCACAATAGGCTCCGACTCGAACAACGCAAGTGGAGCCAGTTGTTTATTATTTATATAACTTATTTCAATTATGTATTTATGCAATTTGCCTCCAAATTTGTAATCTATGAATTACTGCATTTTTTTTTTTAATGTATATCAGTTATTGGCCTCATTTATTTATGTAATTTGCCTCCAAGTTGGTAATATATGAACTGTTGCGTTTATTGTGCTAATGTTTCCAATGACATTGCAGGGCAATTGTCAGGCAACTAACTTAAGGAAATAGGGATGCCCAGACTATGACAAGTTGCAGCAATTGTTCGCCTCTAGTATTGTGACAGGGAACCTGCAGATTTCCTCAAACACTCCTCCCCTGACTAGTGACGAGGAGCATGCCCTAGAGGAAGAGCTTGCCAATGCCAATGCTAATGTAAATGCACCCACCCATCTAGACGATGACTCTTGCACCCCAAACTTTGAGAGTTTCCCACAAACTGTTGAGGATGCTGAAGTTGGGGAGGCAACCTAACAAGCGGAAAAATGACCTGTGCAAGATGCAAGTGTTAAGGGTAAGAAGGTCTCGAAGAAAGCGAATAAGGTAAGTAACATGACTATAGCCCTAAAGGAGTACACCGCAATGACGAAGGAGAGGTATAGTGGTAAACTCGGTAGGTCCAGCGGTACATCCGAGCAATTTGCTCAATCCAGCGTAAGGGATGATCCTTGTTCACTTGGCAAGGCAATTGAGCTACTTAATAAATATAAGGATCTTAATAACAAGGCCTATGTCAAGATCTCAAAGGCATTGTAGCAAAAAGATAATAGGGTGGTGTTTATGGGTATGCCAGAGCATAGGAGGAAGTCTTGGATGGAGGACATTCTAAACCTGGAGGAGGATTGACATATTTACTTGCTTATTATTTTGTACTTAGGTATAGTTGTATTTGGCTAGTAAGGAGAACAGTATTGGTGGCTTCCCATTTTTGTTTTTACTAAGGATAATTTGTTCAGTTTGCTTTTATTATTTTTCATTGTTTTATTATAATCTATGGTTGATGTTATTAGTAGGACTATTTGATGTGTTTCTATTTCCTATGTTGATGGTCTCATCACTCTGTTGGATTACAAGCTGAGGTGTAGAGTGTTATGAATAACATATTTAATTTTATATCTCTCTTTACATAACCTACCTGAATGGTGTGTTTGTGCTACTGGATTGGTCACTTATGGCGTCTGAAAATGACTGGTCACATGCGTTCCAAAAGTATGACTTCGATGATGCGTACTTCAATGACGTTGGTTCCAGCGATGTCTGTGAAGATAATGATGATGACTGGACATATTCAGAGTGCAAACGTGAAGAAAAAGCAGAGTTTAATTTAGTGAATCCTATAGTCGAGGAGATGTATGCGTACGTGCAGCGGCATTTTGATAAACAACCAATGCATATAAGTACGTTGACTGGCAGGGTGTATATGGACGAAATCATTAAAGGTAATCCAGCTAAATGTGACGAGATGTTCTGCATGACACTTGAGTTACTGGAACATTTAGTGTACGAGTTGGCTCGACATGGTTACTTAAGGGACGAACAAGGTGGGGTGAATGCCACTCAGGCGGTGGCCATTTTATTGTACATACTTGGACACAACATCTGCTATAGATTTGTTGTAGACAGGTTTCAACACTCAACAAAAACCGTGTCTTGGCATTTTCGTTGGGTGTTGCGGGTTGTCCACGCATACACGAAGCATTTAATTAAACCTGATCCGAATGTTATGGGCCTCCCCAAACATCTTCAAGTGAACAAGTACTAGCCATGGTTTGAGGTACAAAAAATTTCTGTACTTAACTAACTTTGCATAACAATAAAATACCATGATATTTGATATGTGCTTGCTAAGATTAATGAAAACTTTCATGTGTAGAGATGTGTAGAAGCAATTGATGGAACACACGTGAGTGCCCGACCTCCTGCAAATGCGGCTCAAGCACACAGGAGCGGCAAAAGTACTATAACAACTAATGTGTTGTGTGTGTGTAACATGGACATGCAGTTCACATATGTCCATGCTGGGTGGGAAGGCAGTCCGAATGACTCAAGGGTGCTCGAAGAAGCGATCAGTGACTGAAAGTATGGATTCCCATGGTCACCAATAGGTACTATCCATTACTGTGACTTTAACTAAAGTTATTTTATTCTTCATTGTAAGTAGTATGTTTATGAACAACTTAATTGCGTACTAGCTAGTTGTGTGTGTGTGTAGGGTCGTACTACTTGGTAGATTCGGGCCTACCAATTGGCACTAGTTTTCTCCCCCCTTACAAGTCAACTAGGTACTATGCTCAGGAGTTCCGCTTATGTAGTAGACGACCAACATCGAAGAAAAAGTTGTAGAACTATAAGCACTCATCCTTGCAAATGGTTATTAAGCGATCTTTTGGAATGTTAAAGGCTTGTTTCCCCATTTTGAATTTAATGCCGAACTTCAAGAAAACTAGGCAGCGTTACGTCATTGTTGTGTGCTGTGCTCTACACAATTTCAAATGCATGAACAATCGGAGTGATGAATTGTTAAGAACAATAGGGGAGAGTGTTGGCGAAGGCAGTGCGACCAATAGCAAAGGCAGTGGTGATACTGGAGCATCAACAAGCTCAGAGACCCAAAGGCATGTACTAGAAATGACAGATGCATTGAAGAGACTGATGGGCCAATTTAGGAACAATATCACTAACGCAATGTGGGATGATTATGTTACCCGTGGCAATGTGAGATGATTGTGTTACCTATGGCAATTGACCATTTGCTTCGCTACAATTTGGATGTTATGGCTTTGTAGCGTAATTGTTTTGGAACTACTTTATGTCAAGGAAATATTATTTACGTAGGCGGATGTAGAACTTAGTTAAACTTGTAACGTTACTGCACTTTTTTGCAACATAATTGTTCTCGGCATAATTATGTAACGTAATTCAAATGTACCAATTACTATAATTATCGGCATATTTTGGAGCCGGTTCACGTAATTGCATTTCATTGTCCCATAAGCGATGAATACATGGTATACCCACAACATGTGTTTATTGTGCTAATGTCATTACTATAAGAAATATTTTTGGACTATCAAACAAAAAAATATTGCCACTACTCTTAAGAAAATTTCACATTACTTAACTGCATGCTATGAAATGCATAAAGTAGTACACTGTCCAACACCTGGTAAAATATATAGCAACTCAAACTAGGGCATGTAATCATTATAAAACATAACACACGTGACCGTAAATAGGTCATGGCAAACGCAGTTGCATATGGCCATGGCCCCTAAAAACAGCAGAGAATACAAAATAAACCCTAATTGTAAGAAAATAACATGTTTGTATCACATACAAAATATACACAGCGGAAAAATTAATGGATCTACTTCATTCGCAATAGATAACATGTGTAATGTAAATTTCAGAATATATGAACAAGAGAGTGTATCTTAGTATGGTGAATTTCAAAACAAAAATTAGAAGTACTCGAGAGTACTTTTAATCTTCACTCCAATTTCACTTGATGCCCAAGATGTATGGTTTCTCAATCAGTTCTATGCGTTTATTGTATAGAGAATATGAAAGAGTTTTTTTTTTTTTTTTTTTTTTTCTCTTACACATATATATGAACATACTAACCATTTCATTCTCATATAAAAATTCTGTATGTTTCCCTCTACATAACTGATTATCTAATTGGGCTAGTCTTTTGGGCCTTCCCAATTGGGTTTTAGTGTGTGGCTTGGAATAGGACCAAAAGGGAACAAATAAGACACTGGCTCCAATGGGCCTTGGGCTTTTCTGTCAACTCTTAATAAGTCCAAAGTTACCATTATTTATATTCAATACCACTATATAAATATAATTGCACTCTAGGCCTTATTAATAAATTATATCCTAAGACTTTATTATACATGCAACCCCTTAATAAAATATTCGTAGTAATACAAAGTCATGAATATAGATTGCCATTTTGTAAATTACTACATCTTAATCCTTGAATATCTGGTTTAATCCTTTTAAGTTATTCATCATATATTTATGAAATTTAATTTCATAAATATATACTTTAGTCTTACTAAAGTGGTTAGACCTAACTTTCTGAATAACTGAACCCATTAAACTTATCTCAAGGGAATATTTTATATCTCCGTTAAGAGACTATGAATTCCATCTTGAGAATATATTTTCCATCAACACTAAATGTAGCTGCCCAACACACTGAGATTTTGACCGTTACATTAGATCTCACTCCTGATATATCAAAACAACCTACATTTCATGATCAAATGCATTATTCTCTCAAGATTAAGAGTTCATGTGAATAAAAGTCGTGAGATTTATTATTCAGTTGACAGTCGTTAGGAGAATAATAAATCTCACAGCGGTCCAGTTCAATATATCTTAACTCTTAAAACATATCAACATATCAACTAGAAGTCTCCACTTCCATAATCAAGGCAAATCATCTTAGTTAATATGTTATAGTTTTCGCAGATGAAATGCCCAATTTTATCATCGACTACGAACCAAAATTATGAGTTTACAAAGAACTTGTGATCTATATCTTTTGTGACTAAATCACATAAATCACATACATCTCATGGACTATTTGATAATGTCCGAATATTCATGTTACCATTATTTTAGATAATAACAAAATAACTTTATTAATCATAATATTAAGTCATACATTATTTAATACATAATGTCATACATAGTATCATACATGTCATATTACAATAGGATTTAAGGGCACTAATCCTAACACTAACTATAGTCTATGACAAAACATAACACGTGTGACCGTAAATAGGTCATGGCAGACACAGTAGCCTATGGCCATGGCCCCCCAAAACAGTAGAGAATACAAAATAAACCCTAAAGTAAAGCTAGCCTATACTTGTAGACCTTGTCTTCAGCAATTCGGAGGGCGATCTTAGTTTTTCCAGCCTTGCACTTTGCTATCCTTTCCCACTCCCGTGCTTCTGCTCCCATTGCACGAGCCTCATCCCTTTCATTTCTTGCAGCCGCTGCCTCATCCTTATATCTCGTAAACCTTTAATGGACCAATGGTGTTGTTGCACGGCCACATGGGTATGTGTTCTTGTCCAACCATTTGAAGAACTTACATGCCTGATCGGAGTCCTGCACACAACATTGAAGGCATATATATGATGGTCAGCAAAGATAGTAAGAAAATGACAAGGCAAATATGTAATGACACTAAAATCATGTAATACTAACCGGCGACCAATGCTGACATCCATAAAACCTCCGTCCAAAATTACGGATAGATAAGGAGGTCCTTTCCACACACCGATCCATATCACACATATGCCCACTAGTAGTGGACTCATAACTAGTGGCAGAAGACATTCCACTGCTAAAAACCCCAAAACACAAAAATAGAATTTTGGACCATAAAGATGTGCTGGATGGATATTCTTTAAGAAAATGCAAGAAAGACTTAGGAAACAGCATTCCCAGCCCCAATCAAAACGTAAATCTTTGTTGAATCATTCTCTCTCACAAGCTTAGTCCCATGACTAGCAACAAACCATATCAAAGCAATGGAATATTCAATCAAGTAAATAAATCTTGGCTTTTTGCTAACGAAATAGAACATGCACTGAAATGTAAGAAGGCAAAAGATATCTAATTTGAAATGGAAATGTGTAATGCAGTTTTCTTTTTAGATGTCTTAATGCAGACTCTGATTACAAAGCTGGATGATGAAGGCCCATTGTTAATACGTTGAACCTAATTAGAACTTATTTAATTTAGGGATTTACTTTAATTTCCTTTTAATAAGCTATCACTACCCCCAAAAGTTTAGCTATACTTATCGAAACATCTATTGCTTAATTTGGTGTGCAGAGATGATAAACAGAATCTATTATAGCCCCCACTGGAGTATAGCAGCTAATTAGCAAATAAACTGAAATAACGATTTGTGCTTTAATAATGATTTCTTGATTATCAATATATATATATATATATATATATATATATATTGGTGATTTTGTCATTTTTTTAGACTAATTTAATACTTAACACAAATTAGGACTTTGAAGGGTTTCCTAAGGCTCTCCAATATGTCCTAAAATTTCTTTTAAAGTTCTTGTATATAAACTAGTGAATCAGTGAAAATTTCTTTGAGACACGTTTGTTCTATTTCTTGGGGGAAATGGAGGCTTCCTTTCTTTGTCAAAAATAAAATTAACCCCCCACAACATGCAAGAAATTAAATCATTATTTTTTTTTAATAAGTAGTCAAATATTATTGATACGAAACAAAGTACAAAGGACACCAACTTAAAAAGGATCAAGAGGGGTGATCCTCTACAAACAATGCTTAATTATATCAAACAACAGTAAACCACAAGACTGAAATTACTGAACCTGCACCAACTAACCCACAAATTCTCAAGGCAACATTTTGAGCTGGTATGTGTATAAACTTACCCACAGGAGTGAAGCAATAGTCAACACATGTAACACTAGCTAACAGGGATGCAGAGATAGCTTACTATATATTCAAGGTAACATTAACGCTTTGAATTAAGTTTTTATTGAGGGCACTATCCCTTGATATCACATATATAATCCACCAGGGGTGGAGCTAGAAATTTTGGTTTTTTTGGGGGGGGGCGCCAGGTTAAGCTATCTTGTAGTGAGTAACAATTCAAGAAAAACTCAAAATGCTACATATATGTTTTTGTGCATTGGTTTAATCAATGTAATTCTTATTAGCACTTAAAAAAACTAAATGACCAATTAAGTATCTTAAGTTCATTTTCCCTTCTAAGTTTCTCTTAGTCCTTTTAACAATTATAAGGTCAAACCATTCAAGAAATTAAATATAAATATAACAACTACATCTGCAAGAAAATATAAAATTTTTAGAATTAAAAATAACACAATCCTTATAAGCCAATATGAAATTATATATAAAAATACAAGATGTCTTTCACATTTGGTTGTTTGAGTAGAATAGAAGCCAAAAAAAAAAAATGAAATTTTGAATAAAGCTTATCAATTAGTTTAATAAATAAAAAAAGGAAAAGAGTGCTCTAGTACTTCTCAAGATCTTAAAGTCATTTTTGCTAATTTCAAATAAGCTCAGCACTCTTTTTTGAGACAAAATTTTAAATTTTATGCAAAGAAAAGAAAGAATACAAAGCCAAAAGAATGGCCACAGCAAAATATAGCAAAAAAAAAAAAAAAAAACAGAGCAGGAAAAACAGTAACAAGTATACTCGGTAATAGGGAGCAACATTTACTAGCAAGTAGCAACAGATGCGGACAACAATATCAGCTTACAACATAAAGCAATATAATAACAATAAAGAGCAATATTTAGCTCACACTAGATCAAAAAAAAAAAAAAAAATTTGAAGCTTGGGAATTGAAAAAGTAAAACTTCTAATCAGTCAATGGTCTAACTATTTGCAAGGATCACTTGCATAAGAAGCCAACTGAAATGATCAGATATCATGCCAGTACTCTTAATTAGGATGCCTTGATTATTATATAAAAAAAAAAAAAAAAAATCAAAATGCCTCATAAATTCCTTACAGATTGAAAGCTCAAAACTTTAGCCAAAATGATGAGGTATCATGCCATTAGCTATAATCAAGATGCCTCATAAGTGCTTTAAAGAATGCAAGTTCAAAACAAGGTTCTAAGACACAGGGGATGCTGTTGATAGAGTCTATTTTCGTGATAAATCCTCTATAATATACTTCAAACTGTATATCTCAGGGAAATTTTAGACAAGTTTATATGAAAAAAAAAAAAAAAAAAAGCCAACTCCATACTCCAACACACACAGAACCCCCCAATACTATACACTATCACAGCACATCGAATCAAGGACCTTAAACCATTGTCTTCTTCGTAAAAAAATTTTTCATCTATAATAGAAAAGTATCGAACAAGATATGGGTATCTTCAGGGTAATATTACTTCAGCAATTAACAATTCCAACACAATGTTGGGAATCCAGAAAATCTTTAATAGATTCAAAGCCTCTAAACCATCTATTTGAATTGGTTTACTTAAATCAAAAATTTCCAATAAATGATATAATATTATCCAACCAGGAACAAATAATCTGATTCAAGCAAACCAGCAATGGGTAAGCATAATAATATCATATAAACAAAAAACAAACCAAAAAAACTTGTCCTTTATTATTTTCTCACCAACCAAACAGCAGGGAAAACAAAGGCAAAGCAGAGTTCAAACTAAAATCTAACAGTTTTCTCAAAACCCAAATGCCAAAAACACAAATCAAATAAAGAAACAAGCTCAGAGAGTACAAAAATGGATGATGTAGCACCATGTTGGGTCGGAGGAGATCGTCTGTGACATATCAAGGAAATGGGTCACGTTTCTTCACACTTCGTCGGCGCCGTTGGGCTTTGACAGAGGAAATCGCGCCGCCGGTACACGACAGAGAGATGGGTGAAGCAGCTTGGTGATGGTGGAGATCGGCGTCCGAGCTTCTTATATTTTTATGGGTTCGGGTTTGTGTTTTGGGAGAAGCACTCTGTTGAAGGGGTGAAGGGGAAATGAGAAGCGAAGGAAATGGGGAATGGGTTCTACGGGTAGGTCCTACAAAAAGTTAAAATACTTAAGTGATGTGAGGTGAAAACAGTATGTTAAGCGGGTGAAGTTTAGAAAATTGTGGTATTTTAAGTGATAAGTGACGAAAATTAAGTGATGAGTGATGGTTTTTTAAAAACCAAATAGCCTGTAAGCCACAAGATTAAACTAATATTTTTTTATAACCTATGAATAGTAAGGTCGCATATGAGCAACCTTATTCATAGGTTTCAAATTTTTTTATATTTACAAACTCGAATGGAGTGGATTTTGAGTGGCTTGGGTTGTAAAATAGCAATTGGGGGGTGTTTACACCTCCCAATGCTAGTGCTCTTATTGTTCATTGGTTGTAAAAAAATTATATATTATTTTAATAATGTAGTTGTGTGTGAAGAGAAAAAGTGAGAGAGAGAGAGAATAATACTTTCTATTATTTTATTAGATAGTTTATATTATTTTATTGGGTTGTATGTAAAAATAAAAATTAGGATGTAGGGTGAATTATAAATGGGTTAGTAAAATATATAAAGTAATGTTTGAGGATGCAAAATCGTTTTTTTATTCTTTTATTTTTTTATTTTTATTTTTTGCATCCTTGGATGCTAATGCTCTAAGGTTGCAAATATGCAACCTTACTGTAGTTAGGATGGATAATTTTTTGGGTTTACATATCCGGATGGAGCTTGCTTTTAAGGGTCTAGTTGCTAAAATAGCAACTGAGGGGGTTTTCTAATGCTTTAAGGTTGCAAATATGCAACCTTATTGTAGTTAGGATGGATAATTTTTTGGGTTTACATATCCGGATGGAGCTTGCTTTTAAGGGTCTAGTTGCTAAAATAGCAACTGGGGGGGGGGGGGGGGGGTTTACACCCCCAATGCTAGTGCTCTTATTGTAGCGGGTTGGGAAAAAAATTTGGATTTACATACTTAGATGTGGCATGATTTTAAGAATCTAGAGGGTAAAATAGCAACTACAAGTTTTTACACCCCAATGCTAGTGTCGATAGAGCATTCACATCAAGAGTTTTAAAAATTTTAGCATTTAGCACCTAAAAACCCAACTTTATACCATTTAACACATTACTTTTCAATACACCTAACATCAAAAAAAAAAAATTTTTACCACTTCATAAAAATATTATTTATTTATCATTTTTAATTCTCATCACTCAAGCCACCACAAACCCACACAAAGCCACCATAAACCCACGGCACCACCACGGCACAACCCATTGGCCTCAACCTACGGCACAACCCATTGGCCTTAACTCACAACACCACCCACTGGCCTCAACCCACAACACAACCACAACACACCAACCACAAACCCACCACCGTTACCCAGCAATCTAATTAAAAAAAAAAAAAAAAACCCATCAATAATACAGTGAGACCCATTAAGCAACACCACCCACCGCCCTTCCCTTGTTCTTCCATTCTTCAAATTAGATTTCTACACCCAAAACCCACCACAAAACCCCAGCCAAAACCCACCCTAACCACAAAAATAACCACCACCCCAATGGCCCAGCCTCTCCAATCTTAGCTCCAGCCAAAAAGGCCGACGCCAGCTCAAGAATGTCGACCATGAACCCAGAGAAGGAGAAGAAAGGCACGAGAGAGAGAGAGAGAGAGAGAGAGAGAGAGAGAGAGAGAGAGAGAGAAGAAAAAAGAAAGAGAGAAGGAAGAAGGCTGAGACTGGATTGAGAGAGAAAAAAAATAAGGGAGAAAGAGAAATAATAAGAAGAAAAGAAAGTAGGCCTCACTGAATAAAAAAGTAATTTTAGTTTTACAATTGGTGAACAGTGCTGTCTCAAATATAAGATTGCACTGATCATCAATGCCAAATATTATGACATTTAAATTACTTAGTAAAAGTGATTTTTTATAGTTTAATGTATTAAATGTCAAATATTTAACATTTGACACACTTGATTAGAATGCCCTTAGTAGATAAAAGCTGGCGAAATATCCTAACTTTTGTAGTCTCTCTTTCCAACGTAAAGAATGAAGAATCCCAGCTCTCACGCGTTATCATTCATTATTAGATAAAAAGTTCTTATTATATTTGGGGTAATTTTTTTTATTTTTTTATTTTACGATTATCATTTTTTTTAACTTTGACCCTATTAAAGGAAAATTGATTTAGGGTAAAACCTTAAGAAAAAAAAGAAAAAGAAAAAGAAAAAGAACATTGCAGTGGCTATGCCTATATGGGCCCTATGGCAAAGTGCCTTTAAACTAGGGTTTTGGAATTAAAAGCATAGCTTTTTACTTTTTATTGTTTGAGTAATGGAGAAATGGACTTTGGCAACCCCAAACGTATGGTCGAGATACTTTTTTAGCAACTGCTTCCCTTCCCTACCCTTTGTTTATTATGCTCGTTGAGGGTGAAAAGTGAAAACGTTTGCTTGTTGAGGAAAATTTATAAAACATGACATGACATATAATGAGCTTTTAGAGAGAGAGAGAGAGAGAGAGAGAGAGAGAGAGAGAGAGAGAGAGAGAGAGAGAGAGAGAGAGAGAGAGAGAGAGAGAGGTGCTTATGTTAGGATATGTGCCCTTAAATCCTATTGTATGATGCTATGTATGATATTATGTATGACATTATGTGAGAAATGATGATGCGAACCTCAACAGACTCGCTTTGAAACCCAACAAACAATATTGGAATATTGCCCAAGGAAAGCTAAAATTCAGATTTTTGATAGAAACCCTGACCCAACGTTTATAAGAGAAACGCGAACCAAAGGTATAAGTAACAGATCTTGACCCAATGATTATAAAGGAATCACGAACCAAAGGTATAAGTTTGAATGCCACAAGGAAGAATCCTTGATAAGTTCACAGTTCTTGGAGAACCAAAGAGAAGAGCAAAGCCTCACCTTTTCTGATTTTTATTCAATAATGCATCAAAAACGTTTACAGACTTCAGGGCCTATTTAAGGGCTCCACAAAACTTGACAGACAAGAAAATATATTCTAAAATAACTCCTAATTGATACCTAACCATATCAGGAATCAAATTTGACCTAAAAAACATTAAATGCACCTAAAAATAAGGAAATAAATCACCTAAACCTAAAATAACGTTTTTACATAAAAATACCAAAAATAATAAATTACAATAATTAAATAGTAATTTATGTCCTACATCAGACCCCTCCACTTGAAACAAACTCGCCCTCGAGTTAATCTTTGAAATCTGAAATCTTCCGCTCCAAATAAACAAATACTTTGAATGCTTTAATAACTTGATTTGGCTCTGAAACTTGAATCCTTCACAAAGTGTAGCATAAAATTTCTTCTCATCTACTTTCAATTTATTTGCAACATCAATCAACAAAGGGTTGATAATAAAATTAAAATTTTCTACTCCAAGAAAATCAACATATTGTATTGTCATCTTCAACAAATCAACTGAGACTTGAGGATTGTGAGTTGTGGACTCATCCTCATATTTGACCTCAATTGAATCTTCCACAATGTTCTCAATAATTACCATCTCTTTTTTTTCACTTTTTTTTTTCTGCAGTCCTTTTTTTTTCACTTTTTTTTTTCTTTCTGCAATTTTTTTCTTTTTTTTTCACGTTTTTTTTTTTTTTTTTTTTTGGGAATTCAGTGCACAATTTTAACCTAGTGCACGACACAAAACAAGAACGAAGAACAAAAAACAGAAACGGAACAAGATAGGAAGATAACAGGAAATAAAAGATAAAAGGATAGAAAACTGATTTTAGAACCTGAGCTCTGATACCAAATGATGCGAACCTCAACAGACTCGCTTTGAGACCCAACAAACAATATTGGAATATTGCCCAAGGAAAGCTAAAATTCAGATTTTTTATAGAAACCCTGACCCAACGTTTATAAGAGAAACGCGAACCAAAGGTATAAGTAACAGACCTTGACCCAATGATTATAAAGGAATCACGAACCAAAGGTATAAGTTTAAACGCCACAAGGAAGAATCCTTGATAAGTTCACAGTTCTTGGAGAACCAAAGAGAAGAGCAAAGCCTCACCTTTTCTGATTTTTATTCAATAATTCATCAAAAACGTTTACAGACTTCAGGGCCTATTTAAGGGCTCCACAAAACTTGACAGACAAGAAAATATATTCTAAAATAACTCATAATTGATACCTAACCATATCAGGAATCAAATTTGACCTAAAAAACATTAAATGCACCTAAAAATAAGGAAATAAATCACCTAAACCTAAAATAACGTTTTTACATAAAAATACCAAAAATAATAAATTACAATAATTAAATAGTAATTTATGTCCTACATCAAATGATGTATGACTTAATATTGTGTTTAATAAAATTGTTTTATTCTTATCTAAAATAATGGTAACATGAATATTCGGACATTATCAAATAGTCCATGAGATGCATAGTATGTGATTTATGTGATTTAGTCACAAAAGATATAGATCACAAGTTCTTTGTAAACTCAGAGTTTTGGTTTGTAGTCGGTGATGAAATTGGGCATTTCATCTGCGAAGACTATAACATATTAACTACGATGATTTGTCTTGATCATGGAAGTGGTGACTTCTAGTTAATATGTTGATATGTTTTAAGAGTTAAGACATATTGATCTGGACTGCTGTAAGATTTATTATTCTCCTAACGACTGTCAATTGAATAATAAATCTCACGACTTGTATTCACATGAAATCTTAATCCTGAGAGAATAATGGACCTGATCATGAAATGTAGGTTGCTTTAATATATCAAGAGTGAGATCTAAAGTAACGGTCAAAATCTCAGTATGTTAGGCAGCCACATTTAGTGTTGATGGAACGTATATTCTCAAGATGGAATTCATAGTCTCTTAACGGAGATATAAAATATTCCCTTGAGATAAGTTTAATGGGTTCAGTTATTCAGAGAGTTAGGCCTAACCACTTTAGTAAGACTATATATTTATGAAATTGGATTTTATAAATATATGGTGAATAACTTAAAAGGATTAAACCGAGTACTCAAGGATTAAGATGTAGTAATTCACAAAGTGGCAGCCTATATTCATGACTTTGTATTACTACGAATATTTTATGAAGAGGTTGCATGTATAACAAAGTCTTGGGATATAATTTATTAATGATGCCTAGAGTGCAATTATATTTATATAGTGGTATTAAATATAATTAATGGTAACTTTGGACTTGTCAAGAGTTGGCAGAAAGCCCAAGGCCCATTGGAGCTAGTGTCTTATTTGTTCCCTTTTGGTCCCACTCCAAGTCACACATTAAAGCCCAATTGGGAAGGCCCAAAAGGCTAGCTCAATTAGATAATCAGTTATGTGGAGAGAAACATATAGAATTTTATATAGAATGAAATGGTTTGTATGTGTAAGGTGATGAAAAATAAGGGAGAGAGATACTCTTTCATATTCTCTCTAGAAAACATAGAACTGATTGAGACCACACATCTTGGGCATCAAGTGGAATTGGAGTAAAGATTGAAAGTATTCCTGAGTACTTCTTCATTCGGTTTTGAATTTCACCGCATCAAGGTACACTCTCTTGTTCTAATATTCTGAAACCTACATAGTGCATGTTATCAATTGCGAATGAAGTAGATCCGTTTATTTTCCGCTGCGTATGTTTTGTATGCGATGCAAACATGTATATTACCTAACATTGGTATCAGAGCGGTCTTCATTTCGAATCTGTATAACATGTTTTGTGCGTTTTGGAATTAGAGATAATAGTTTCAAGTTGATAGAGGATTATACATTTAATTTTCTGCATGGTTGTTGAAACTATGATTTGATAAAAACTGATATTGATATTATGATGTTGTTTAAATATGAATTTAAGAATGTTAAATTGATCTTTAAGGCTATAGCATCAATACATTTCAGTTTTGATATCAATCTTTGTCTATCATTTTCGTATGATGGTTGTTTATTCATGCAAAACCGTTGAAAACTGCCTTAGAAGAATTTCTGGAAATTCGAGTTTTACGAGTTTCGATCGATCGAAATTTACTTTCAATCGATCGAGTAAAACAGAGACCAATCTTTTTGAATCGATTGATATTCGATTGCTAGTCGATCGATCGAATTTTCCTTTCGATCGATCGAGAAGCGATCGTGCATCAATCGAACAAGTCAGAAGGTCAAGTTCGAATTGTTTAATTTTTTTCGACCGATCGAAGGGCACATTTGATCGATCGAAAGAAAGAAAATCTGAATTTTTTCTAAGTGTTTTCAAACTTAAAAAGTGTGTGATTAAATTTTGTGTTTTCACTATTTTTTCTTACGCCTTTTTCGTAAGAAAACGTGCTTAGTATAAAGTACAAGGCTGTGTATAATTAGTTTATGCATGTTTAAAGATAAAAACCTTTAATTTAAAACATCTAGTGAGAGAGAGATACAAGGGTTGGATCTCACGGCCTCCATTATCGGTTCATAGTAGTGTGAGCTAAGCACCTCGTCTTGGCGTATATGCCTCGCGATCCCAAAGGAGGGTGTTTACTTCATAGTACTACAGGATTGAACTTACCCGTTTAAAGTAGTGTAGACAAGCACCTTGTCTTGGCGTATATGCCTCGCGATCCCAAAGGAGGGTGTTTTGTTCTATGGTACTACAAGTTTAAACACCATACAGGAAGATGAAATGTGGCTACACATGATTCTAGATAATGGTGTACACTAGACTAAGTTTAATGTTAACCTCCCAAAGGAGCTATGTCATTATTACTTAGAGGCTAAAGATAATACGGTTAGTGTTTGATAAGAGTTATCATGATGGCACTAATAATGAGAATAGTTCTCAACTGATTGATGTGTTTATAATAAACTTGCTACCAAGGAATTATAGACATAGATTGGGTTGTCGTTGCATATATTATTTTATGGTTTTATTAAGGTTCCATATTATATGCTTATATGCTAAATTGATAATGTCCAGTTTGTTTACTTCATAGTACTACAGGATTGAACTTACCCGTTTAAAGTAGTGTAGACAAGCACCTTGTCTTGGCGTATATGCCTCGTGATCCCAAAGGAGGGTGTTTTGTTCTATGGTACTACAAGTTTAAACACCATACAGGAAGATGAAATGTGGCTACACATGATTCTAGATAATGGTGTACACTAGACTAAGTTTAATGTTAACCTCCCAAAGGAGCTATGTCATTATTACTTAGAGGCTAAAGATAATACGGTTAGTGTTTGATAAGAGTTATCATGATGGCACTAATAATGAGAATAGTTCTCAACTGATTGATGTGTTTATAATAAACTTGCTACCAAGGAATTATAGACATAGATTGGGTTGTCGTTGCATATATTATTTTATGGTTTTATTAAGGTTCCATATTATATGCTTATATGCTAAATTGATAATGTCCAGTTTACTTATTATATTCATGTTTATTATTTCAGATTTGAACATGACATCATTTAGCCTACTTGTTAGCATTCTTAATCAAAACAAACTGACTGGAACCAATTATGTTGACTGGAAAAGAAATTTGGACATAGTTCTCACAGCTGAAGAGCACAAATATGTGCTTACTCAACCATGTCCTAACTTTCCTTCATTAGATGCTCCTCCTGAGGAAAAACAACGATATGATCGTTAGTAGAAATCTAATGAAATGGCCAAGTGCTACATCTTAGTGTCCATCTCAAATGTTCTACGACATCAAATGCAGGATGTAGAACTAGCTTCAGACATTATGCTAAGTCTGAAGGAGATGTTTGGTGAGCAAGGCCATTCTGCAAGGCAAGAAACCATGAGGCAAATTTATAATACCAAAATGGCTGAAGGTAGTTCAGTGAGAGAGCATTGTCTTACAATGATCTCTAATCTGAATACTTTAGAAGTTTTGGGTGCCGACATTGATGGAGAATCCCAAGTGGATATGATACTCCAGTCACTACCGGAATCATTCAAGGAATTCAGACTTAATTATAACATGAACAAAAAGATTTATTCTTTGTCTGAATTAATGAATGAGTTGGTAGCGGCGGAAGGCATCCTTGGTACTTCTAATGTTGAAGCCAATGTGGGTGAAGCTTCTACTTCTCAACCTAAGTCGAAAGGCAAGGGTAAGAAGAAGAAGAAGAAGGACTTCACTAAGCAAGAGGGTAAACAAATTGCCTTAGGGGTTGTCGACAAAGGAAAGAAGCTGAAAGGAAAATGTTTCTATTGTGGTGAGAAAGGACATTGGAAGAGAAATTGTCCAAAGTTCAAGGCTGCCAATAAGGGTATGAAAATTTCATTCCTTCTTGAATATATGTTTGGTACAAAATCCCACGGATTCCTGGTGTGTGGATTCAGGTTGTACTAATCATATCTGCAATTCTTTGCAGGGGTTCCAGGAGACCAAAAGACTTAAAGAAGGAGAGTTGTTTCTGACCTTGGCTGATAGGAGTAGGATTCCAGTTGTAGCTATTGGAGTGTTTAATTTGTGTTTTAAATCAAGAGTTTTAATATTAAATGACTGTCTATATGTATCTAATGTTCGTAGGAATTTAATTTCTACAACTTATTTAGATAAAAGTGGATATTGTGTTATCCTTAAAGACAATGTTGTAATAAAGAAGGGTAAAACATTTATCTGTTCTGACAATATTGTGGATAATCTTTATATTTTAACTCCTGATAAGCATAAATTATATAATTCTGAATTAGATAATAAACTCTCATGTAAAATTATTAAAGAGAAAGTTTCCTTCTACTAATGATGCATATCTTTGGCACTTGCGTTTGGGTCATATTAATCCAAACAAAATTCAAAGGCTGATCAAAGATGGTCTCTTAGAGCCATTGGACTTTGATGAATTTCCAGTTTGTGAATCTTGTTTGGAAGGCAAAATGACCAAACGACCTTTTAATGCAAAAGGTAGAAGAGCCCAAGAGTTGCTAGAATTAGTTCATACGAATGTTTGTGGTCCTATGTCAACCCAAGAAAAAGGAGGTTATGAGTACTTCATCACTTTTACCGATGATTACTCTAGATTTGGTTATGTGTACCTAATGAGACGGAAGTTCGAAGCCTTTGAAAAATTCAAAGAGTTTAGGGCTGAAGTTGAGAATCAATTGGGTAAACACATAAAGGCCATTCGATCTGATCGTGGTGGCGAATACCTTCTTGGGGATTTCAAGGATTATTTAACTCAAAATGAGATTGTATCCCAATTGACTGCACTTGGAACTCCCCAACAAAATGGTGTAGCAGAAAGAAGGAATAGGACTCATTTAGAAATGGTTAGGTCCATGATGAGTTACTCAACTTTACCAGTTTCCTTTTGGGGATATGCACTAAAAACTGCAATGTATATTTTGAATTTAGTTCCATCAAAATCTGTTTCCAACACACCTATGGAATTGTGGAGTGGGCGCAAGCCTAGTATGAAATATCTCCACATTTGGGGATGTCCAGCACATGTGTTGAAAGGAAAGTCTGATAAGTTGGAAACTAAAATGGAAGTATGCATGTTTTTAGGGTATTCAAAGGAAACCAAGGGTTATTTATTCTATAATCATAAGGATAACAAAGTGTTTGTTAGCACTCATGCCAAATTTTTGGAAGATGATTATGTGAATAATTTTAACTCTAGAAGTAGAGTTGTCTTGACTGAAATGAATGAACCTGTAATTGAACAACCAATGGTTGAAACTAGGGATGATGTGGCTGTATTGGATACACCACAAGATACTGCTCATGAGATGTCTAGTACACAGTTACCTCGTCGTAGTGGGAGGAATGTTAGGCCACCTTTAAGATTCATAGGTCTTGGAGAGACTTATGAGGCTATCTCAAAGGAGGCCGAAACTGATCCTTACACTTATGAAGAAGCAATGAATGATATAGATGCACATCATTGGGTCCAAGCTATGAAGTCAGAATTAGATTCCATGTATTCCAATCAAGTTTGGGATCTTATGAAGGCGCCTAACGGCATTAAACCTGTTGGTTGCAAATGGGTTTACAAGAGGAAGAGAGGGATAGATGGAAAGGTTGAAACCTTTAAAGTAAGGCTAGTGGCAAAAGGGTATACTCAAAAAGAAGGTGTTGATTATGAGGAAACCTTTTCACTAGTAGCAATGCTTAAATCTATCAGAATTCTCTTATCCATTGCTGCTCATTATGATTATGAGATTTGGCAAATGGATGTCAAGACTGCATTTCTTAATGGCAATCTTGAAGAGGAAATCTATATGAAGCAACCAGAAGGTTTCATAGCAAAGAACCAAAAGCATATGGTATGCAAGTTGAATAGGTCCATTTATGGACTTAAGCAAGCATCTAGGTCATGGAACATCAGATTTGATCAAGCAATCAAATCATTTGGTTTTGAACAAAATCTTGATGAACCAAGTGTGTACAAAAGACATCAAGACAAAGTAGTAATGTTCCTAGTGCTTTATGTTGATGATATTTTACTCATTGGAAATGATGTAGGTGTAATGTCATCAGTAAAAGTTTGGTTGTCAAGCCAATTTGATATGAAGGACTTGGGCGAGGCTAACTTTATTCTAGGGATCAAGCTTTGGCGAGATCGTAAGAATAAGATGTTAGGCTTATCACAAGCTAGATATATAGATAAGGTACTAGAACGGTTTAGCATGCAAAACTCCAAGAAAGGATAACTTCCTTTCAGACATGGAGTTCCTCTGTCTGATAACCAAAGGCCTAAGACTCAAGAGGAAGAAGATATGATGAGACAAGTTCCTTATGCTTCTGCAGTAGGAAGTCTCATGTATGCCATGCTTTGTACTAGACTGGATATCTGTTTTTCAGTTGGCATGGTCAGCCGATATCAATCAAATCCAGGACCATAACATTGGCAAGCTGTAAAGCATATTCTCAAGTATCTACGGAGAACGAGAGATTATATGCTTGTTTACCGTTGTGAGGATTTGATTCCAATTGGCTATACAGATTCAGACTTTCAATCGGATCTAGATTTCAAAAAGTCCACGTTAGGATGTGTATTCACCTTGAGAGGTGGAGCCATAAGTTGGAGGAGTGCTAAGCAATCTTGTATTGCGGACTCCACCATGGAAGCTGAATATGTTGCTGCTTGTGAAGCGGCAAAGGAAGCTGTTTGGCTTAAGAAATTCCTTTCTGATCTTGGTGTAGTGAGAATGGAGCAAATTTCTATCACATTGTTTTGTGACAATAGTGGAGCAGTTGCACAATCCAAAAATCCAAGGAATCACAAGAAAGGAAAGCACATTGAGAGAAAGTACCACATCATTCGAGACATTGTTGCTCGTGGAGATGTGGTGGTTGAAAAGATTGAAAGTGCAAATAATCTAGCAGATCCCTTTACCAAAGCCTTGCCTCAAAGGACCTTCGAGTCATATTTGGAGGGAATGGGAGTTAGATTAGTGCACAATAGTCTTTAGGGCAAGTGGGAGATTGTTAGGATATGTGCCCTTAAATCCTATTGTATGATGCTATGTATGATATTATGTATGACATTATGTGAGAAATGATGTATGACTTAATATTGTGTTTAATAAAGTTGTTTTATTCTTATCTAAAATAATGGTAACATGAATATTTGGACATTATCAAATAGTCCATGAGATGCATAATATGTGATTTATGTGATTTAGTCACAGAAGATATAGATCACAAGTTATTTGTAAACTCAGAATTATGGTTCGTAGTCGGTGATGAAATTGGGCATTTCATCTGCGAAGACTATAACATATTAACTACGATGATTTATCTTGATCATGGAAGTGGTGACTTCTAGTTAATATGTTGATATGTTTTAAGAGTTAAGACATATTGAACTGGACCGCTGTGTGATTTATTATTCTCCTAACGACTGTTAATTGAATAATAAATCTCATGACTTGTATTCACATGAACTCTTAATCCTGAGAGAATAATGGACCTGATCATGAAATGTAGGTTGCTTTGATATATCAGGAGTGAGATCTAAAGTAACGGTCAAAACCTCAATATGTTGGGCAGCCACATTTAGTGTTGATGGAACATATATTTTCAAGATGGAATTCATAGTCTCTTAACGGAGATATAAAATATTCCCTTGAGATAAGTTTAATAGGTTCAGTTATTCAGAGAATTAGGCCTAACCACTTTAGTAAGACTAAAGTATATATTTATGAAATTGGATTTTATAAATATATGGTGAATAACTTAAAAGGATTAAACCGGGTACTCAAGGATTAAGATGTAGTAATTCACAAAGTGGCAGTCTATATTCATGACTTTGTATTACTACGAATATTTTATGAAGGGGTTGCGTGTATAATAAAGTCTTGGAATATAATTTATTAATGAGGCCTAGAGTGCAATTATATTTATATAGTGGTATTAAATATAATTAATGGTAACTTTGGACTTGTCAAGAGTTGGCAGAAAGCCCAAGGCTTATTGGAGCTAGTGTCTTATTTGTTCCCTTTTGGTCCCACTCCAAGCCACACACTAAAGCCCAATTGGGAAGGCCCAAAAGGCTAGCCCAATTAGATAATCAGTTATGTGGAGAGAAACATATTGAATTTTATATAGAATGAAATGGTTTGTATGTGTAAGGTGATGAAAAATAAGGGAGAGAGATACTCTTTTATATTCTCTCTAGAAAACATTGAACTGATTGAGAGACCACACATCTTGGGCATTAAGTGGAATTGGAGTAAAGATTGAAAGTGTTCCCGAGTACTTCTTCATTCGGTTTTGAATTTCACCGCATCAGGGTACACTCTCTTGTTCTAATATTCTGAAACCTACATAGTGCATGTTATCAATTGCGAATGAAGTAGATCCGTTTATTTTTCGCTGCGTATGTTTTGTATGCTATGCAAACATGTATATTACCTAACAGCTTACTGTACAAACATTACTTTGTGGTTGCGGGAAATGAAAAAACGATTAGACAGTAACGTGATTGGTGATACTTCCTCGCAATTTAATTTACAATAAATTTAGATAGACATCTTATCATAGGTAAAAATTTCTCAATTTGCTAATTTGTTTGACGTGAATACTTGATTCTCACCATTATTGATTTCTAGTACGTAGTCTTGTACATTAAAAACAATTACAATTATACATTTTTTTAAAAGAGATTCAAATTATACATAATATTAGCCTATATTTTTTAAAATTATATATTTCTAAAATTTGTAATGGTTTCTTAAATATATATATATGATTTAGAATTTAACTAGATTTAGACTCTTCAGTTTTTTCACCAATAATTCACTTGCCACAACAATTAAAAATAAATAAATGGACATATGGCGGAAAATTGGACTCTAATTGACATCTAATTTAGAATCTAATTGGATTTGATCTCTTCGATTTTTACACTCAATAATTCACTTGACACAAAAATAAAATTTAAATGGGACACATGGTGCAAAATTAAGAATTCAATTAAAACCTAATTGGATTTTTTCTGAGCTTTGGCTATATATATAGATTAGTGTGTAGTCTCGTGCATATGCACGGATACAATTAAAAAATAATCACAATTATACAGTTCAAATTATATATTTTTTTGAAAGGATATTCAAATTATACATAATATTAACTTACACTTTTTTTAAACCATATATTTCCAAAATATGTAATGGTTTCTCATTATATATATATATATAGACACACACACACACACACACACACACACACGATAGAATAAAGAATGTGTATAATGGATCAAACACTAGTAGGCTTGTTTAGCTAGCATGGCTAAATTAAACGCTTGGACGTCCCTAAACCCCATCCCGCCTCTATCCTTCAGAGTACATAGCTTCTTCTAGTTAATCTAGTGAATTTTTTTCTCATCCTTTGTTTGGCCCTGCCAATATTTTGCCAAGCTTGAATTAATGGTATTACATAGTATTGTCAGAATTTTAAAGATGCTCATAGAATATGTGAAAATTGTTTGTGCTATTGTTTTTGATTAACACCTCACGCCCAGCTTTTGAGACAAATTTTTCCTTCTACCCTATTACTTTTTTTGTAATTTTTTCCCGATGATCGTTGAAGGTGTTAATTTTTGATCTTCCACCAACCATAGACAGCCCCAAATATTTTTCACAATTTTCCATAATTCTCTCTCGCAGCAAGCCTTGTATATCCTGCTTAACTTCCACTGTAGTATTCCTGCTAATAGCTTAGTCTTGCCTGCATATAAGAATGTATTATGGGTGCGTAGAGCTATCCAGACCAATTCTTTCTTGAAGCAAGTGCGGTGCATCCTAAGTGAAGGTAGTGAGCCTGGGCAAAATTAAATGCATATCAATCATGGTCCCCAAATTTAGATTTATATGCACTTTAATATCCTTACTTTGGCCCCCCTAAGGTTAAAATTTGGTACCCAAAAAATATATTATATGTGAGGTAATTTTAAATTGGAAATTCTAATTTCATAAGACTTTTGTTTTGCTAAAGAAGAATCATTTAATTAATAATTTCCTTGTATCTCGAACAGTATGATTTGGTGTACTTTTGTGGATTTAACTGGTAAAAATGCAAGTCCTATGTACTTCCCCCTAATAAGTCTTATACTACTATGTACATATGCTTCTTCTCACAAAACCATTTAAAATTTTCTCTTAAAATAATTTTTTTTTCTCTTTTAATTTGATCCTATTGGTCCTATCCCATGATGGCAACACACACACACACACACACACACACACACACACACACGTAATACATATATTGAGAACACCAAATTATACCATCGAGTTCCCTTTTATATATATACACCATTGAATTATAAGGCGATTATTATTTAAAGAACCCCACACAGACATACTTGATACATTTTTAGTAGGGGGAGAGAAGATTCAAATCTAGAATGTCTATTAAAAACACCCAGCTACACTATTGAACTACAAAGCAATTATTAATTAAATTAGTTATTGATTAATTGAAATTGAATATAAAAAAAAAAAAGGTTTGATTACACATTTAGTTCTCAGCCTATGCCCCATGTTTCAAATTAGTCCTCATTTTTTGAATTTGTTTCATTTTAATCCGTATACTTTAAATTTGTGTAAAAAATATCCTTACCGTTAATGAGGGAAAAATTATTTTTTATTTTTTTGATTTAGGGAAGAAATTAGTTATTCAAATATTTTGTTTGCTTGTTTTATGTCTGTTTGGAGATATAGAAAAACAAAGCAATAGTTAATAATAGGACAAAGGCCTTTTTGACATGGTGAAAACAACAGATCTTTCAAATATAATGACAAAGGTAAAATATTTAAAGGGACAGAGGCTATTTTAAATATATGGGATAAAGATTAAGGAGCAAGTATGTAATTACAAAAAACAAAGCTCCATAATTTTTAATACACATGTAATAATATAATATAATATAAACCGAGAGTTGCAAAAATATTAATATATTATTAATTTTTTGTTTTTGAGCATATTTGCTTGATAGTTTTCTTTTGAAAATGGTCAATAATGAGATTGAGATCACATCCCAAAATGTCCCCCTCCATTAATAAGAGGGATATTTATTGAATCATTGATGAGGTAGGTTCAAATCATAGAAATCACGCGTCTAAAGTGACATTCCCAAATAGAAAGAAATCTTTTTTTTTTTTTTTTTTTTTTTTTTTTTCAACAAAGAAATCATGGCCAATTTGGCACCGCTGCGCTTGCTTTGCTTGTTAAGGTTGATGCAGAAGACTGTGGGTTCCCTCAACTTCGATCTATAAAATCTTTCTCAAAAAAAAAAAAAAAAAAACACTTCGATATATATATATATATATATATATATATATATAGAATTAAATTTAGGTATAATACTTTAAGTGCTGTTTCTTAAGCTAATCTTTTAAGATTCAGTCATATAGCTACATAACTAAAAAATATACTTCCATTCTATGAGAAAAAATCTATATAACAAAATTTTAAAATGGAAACCTAATAAACAATACATAAATCAAATATATATATATATATATATATATATATATGGCCACATATTCTCTTTAATTTGTGGGTTTCTCATGTCATTTTCATCCGATTCATAATTCATGGGAACAACCGTGCTACAAGCTAGGCCTCATTAATTTATAGCTCCAAACTTAAATCCCATACGGTTTGTGTGTGTGTGTGTGTGCGCGTGTGTGTTAGAGTGCAAGAAAGCCAAAGCAGGTTTTTGTTTCTTTTTTTCCCCCTTTCCTTTGTTTGCTAGCAATAAGGGAAGGGGAAAAAAAAAGTATCCATAGACGAATTTGAGCAATTATTAGTTAATGGATCCACCAAGTTTCTACTCAACAATACATACACAACGGTGATAATACCATATATAAATATTAACAATTTTCTAACATATTTGTTTCTTAATTAAGCTAATATTCTATATAAACATGCATCATATTTTATAACAACCAATGACTTAGGTCCCTAGTCTTAATTACAAAACAATAATTGACTTAAAATATTCAACTGATCATGGCTTGACAAGAGTCAAGAGACATGCGTATGCAATTGGAGGCAGAAGATTGTAAAATCATTTCTTTTGAGAGGAAAAGGATCGTTGTTGCTCTTGTTTTTTAGTGACGCTTTTGAAAACGCAACTATAGATTTTTGAACGTAGTTAAAGACTTATATATGGCGCCATTTTTGAATGTCGCAAAAAAGAAAAAAATGCCGCAATAGACCATTTGTGTCTACAACAACCTTTTTTGGTATTTTGCGATGTTTTATGAATGCTGCCCAAACCTTTGTTTTTTTTTTTTTTTTTTTTTTTTTTTTTTTTTTTTTTTTTTGCAGTGTGAATTCTTATTAATCTCTTTGGGTTTTTGATCAAATAATAATGTTCAACTTGGCCAAAATGGGCATTTGCCCCTTTCGCCAAAACTTACCAGTAAAATGCCCCATATTTAAAACTATTTAGAGAAATGCCCTTGTTTTGAAACTTGATTTTCTAAAAATCGAGTTTCAATTTAAAACTCAATTTTTGAACAATCAAGTTATACAGAACTGAAAATAAAAAATAAAATAAAAAAATTCTGGAACTCGAGTTCCTTGAAAAAAATTTTGTGGAACTTGAGTTCTTTGTATGGAACTCGAGTTCCAGAAATTTTTTTTTCTAAGTCCAAGTTCGCTATTGTAAGGACACAAATTAAGCGATTGGGCCTGTTAACAAGATAGCTGGAGGCCCAGACTGTATTTAATATCTTAACAATGAATTTGTAAAGAGAGAGTGGATTAAAGATCACTAGATTAGACACGAGTGGGTTGAAAGCCCAAGTATGGTAATGACCAGATGTGTATTGATGATATGATCAAGGGTTACAATATTCTCTTCGGCACTGTCCGAGGAGTGTGTTCATACAAATATTATTTAGGCTTTTCTCTTCTCTTTCTCTTTTTCTTTTTCCCCTCCTTTCTCTTTTTCCCCTCTTTTTCTCCCCCTTTATATGCCCTCTTTTTTCTTCTATTTATATGCCCTCCCCCATCACATGGGCTTTTTTCATACTTATCCCACCCGCCCCCATCTCGAGCCTTCCTGGGGCAGCTGTAAAGGAGGAGGTCACTGTTCAGGAGTCTTTTCTCATTAATGCGGCCATGATGTTAGCTGCAGGGTCATAAATGCGGTGGCAGCAGCCTTTTTGCTTAATATCTGATTTTCGCCATCTGTCCTTACGGTCAACACAAATCGGGGGATTCTCTGGGAGAGATAAGATTGAGGCTGGTGCACTGATCTGGGACACCTTTTTAATAGTCCGAGCAGAGGGTCTCCTCGGACAAGGCTTTCTCCCACGAGATTCACATTTCAGCATCGGACCAGGCCGGGCGAATGCTTCATGAGGTGTAGTCTTCAAATGTATAGGTCTCCTCGGACAGGCCCACGGCCCAGAATCTGATGTTGGGCCTTTGGCCCCTACAGCTATAATTCTATTGTCCAAAAATCAAGTTTTACATTTGAAACTCGATTTTTAGAAAATCAAGTTTCAAAACAGGGGCATTTCCCTAAATAGTTTCAGACAGAAAGCATTTTGCTGGAAAGTTTGTAAGAATGGGATAAAAGCCCATTTTGGCCCTGTCAACTTTCTGTCATTGGAAATGTTTCAATTTTTTATGAGTAAATTTTTCAATGAGATAGACTTGCCATCGGAAAACTTATTTTGTAAAATGGCAATTATTGTCTATTGAAAAAGTTTTGTCACAATTAACAACCTTTCCTGTACTTGTTCTAAGATTACTCGTCAACATATTTCACTTTTGAGCTATTTAATTAGGGAAAGCAACTTATTATTATGAATTCGAGTTTCCTCTTCAATACGTAATTATATGTTTCAAAATTTGCTCTATACTGAAATCTTTTACACAAATTACTTTAGAATAAAACTTTAATATGATCACACATCGTGCTAGCTCTAAAATGGGTATTTGTCAAAGATTATTTTGGGTGGATTCTTATCGTGTAACTGCCGGGTGCAATTAAATTTTCATTCCTAAGTTTGCTTAATTAGCTATCAAGATCTAAATATTTTTTGCGGGAAAAAAAAATATTTTACGGCTTTTATTCTTTCACAAATCACAACGCCTACCAAAGGTGAAGAGTAGAATATTAATTATCAACTTTGTTTTTTATTTCTCTCTCTCTCTCTCTCTCTCTCTCTCTCTCTCACTCATACACACGCATGCATGCACACATTGGTCCGCATGGCTGGAGTATACATATTATGCCCAAAAGAAAGTTGAAGAGGTATACACCAACAATAATGGTAGTATCACTAATAATTATAGTAACAACAACATCACTTAGTTTAATAAAAACCTCTATACCTTATTGCAATATTTATAAACATTCTTAGGAGGCAAACGACCCTGGCGGTATTTGACCTCAGAATCTCATGTAATGCACATTATGGTTTAAAGTTAACCTAATAGTTGGTGCTTAAATAGCTATCTAAAAACATGCTCAAATTAATTAAAGTAAAATGACAATTTTGCATTGGATGTTTTGTGATAGGGGTAAATTCTAGGGTAGACGGATTGAATTATCGAAATCAGACTTTAGAGACGAGGTAAGCAGAAGAGATGGTACAGTTGGTTTGACAAAGCTGGTAGACAAATTCGTGACCCAGATGAAAAGGTAAGGAGACGGACAGACACTTTGAGTTAACAGATAAAAAAGGAGACGGTCTATTGAAGCCACGTGTTACCCTTATGGCATCTACATGGCACCCACGTGGCATGAGTAGTCTCCAAAGATTCTAGTATGGAAATATCTTGCGCTCCACACCCCACCATAATTATAGGAATCCTTGTAAGGAAATAATCTCGTAAATTGCGAATATTGATGAAGATCTTCCCTACAAGGAAATACCCTCTCCACCAAGAGATTAAGGTCGGCTCTACACTACTATAAAAACCCCAAAAGCCTCACAAATTAAAATACGCGTAATTTTCCCAGCTCTGGCACTTTAGAGTTGTAGAAACTAACCTTCAGAGGGTATTTGGCCGAAACTACACAGGTACTATGTGCAAGGTCTTATTTGTTTTTGTTTCACAGGTTCTCTCTAGAGCACATGAAGATTGTGCAGCTCATTGACGATTTTTGGCATCGTCAGTTTGTTTGGTTAGCTAGTTTTTAGGTTAGGCTATATCATATTCGTTACTTAAGCCCAACTTCTTTTAAACAGATTGATGATGGAGATATTAAACCAACCAAGCTATTCTTAACAATTGGAGTTTTTATGAAGTATTTAGCAGGGCCACCCTTGAGCAATAATAAGCTTTACAGTTTATTAGTTCTGTGAAGAGTTGAGTCAAAGTGTCACTAAATCTACAATATTAATATTATACATTCATTAAAAAAGATTGGGCCCTAAAGAAAAGAGATTAGGCTACAATAATTTAAAATTTATTTATTAATTTATTTAATTGCTTTTAATAAGTGAGAGTGAGAATCGAGTAATATAGCTTGGTTAAAAAAGTCTTGAAAAATTCTTATAAAATTTCATTAATTGGTTTTTGAAAACGGCAAGTTGGATAAATTGATTTTTCAATTCTAAATTTCATAAACAAGTTTTAGAGAATATAAGACCTTGTTTGGTTATTGAGTTACCTATCATTCATCACTTATCACCCTATAACTCATTTCTCATAACTTAAAGTCCCCAAAACACACCCCACCCTTATTTGGCAACTAAACCTGGTTCAGTTTGCTTTCTAAAATCTCAAAAAACACACCTTTTGTGGGACCCACGGACTAACCACTGCGCAGTGCACATAGAATGATTATCCGCGGTGACTTTCATTTTTGTTTGCATTCCCCTCATCTCTCATATGCTTTACCCTTATTTGCTTAAACTTTTACACATCAGCTCTCAAACCCCAAAGCCACCTACCACCTTTGAGCTCAACTCCTCCATCCTCGCCTAACTGCGCTGCTGCCATGGTTCCTTCCTACCTCATCTTCCTTCTCATCTTCCTTCTTCCTCCTTCCTCCTTCCTCCTTCCTCATCCCTAAAATCGAAAACCACTAAGTGCTGCTACACCTCCGTTCTCCAGCCTTGTCCCTAAAACTGAATTGAGAAATCCACGATTCGGTGCTTTGCTCCTTAAGGCTGATTGGCAGTGGGTGAGGGCACAAGGAATCCAATAGCTTCTCTAAAGATTACCAAGACCAGTGTGTGAATTTTTCCCTAATCTTATCTGAAATTATAGGAAAAAATTTAATTGATTTTGCTGGGTATGCCATGGTGTTCAATAAAGTTCATTTCTTTTTTGTTGCAAGCTTGTTAATGTGTCTATGTTAATTGGAGAATGGATGAATGGATAATAGTATACCTGGGTTTTTGTTTTCCATGTGGTATTGTTTCAAATTTTGTGGATTTGGTTGGGATTTCAAGTGGGAAGGGAGTATTAGGTAGAGACAGGGAATTTACCATGTAGGTTTTATTGCCGATTCAATAAAAGGGTGAGAATATGGCAAAGGAATTAAGTTGATTGTTGAGTTTATTTTTAGTTCTTGTTTCATCGAACTGTAGATTATGAGTTATGTTTACTTTACTATGGATGCTCTGGAGCTATGTGATCTTGAGTTTGCCATTGATTGTAACTTTACTATGGATGCTCTGGAGCAATGTGATCTTGCGTTTGCCATTGGTTGTTACTTTTATTGTGGGAGGGAGCCGTTGCTGTGGGTTTGGGTGAAGAGAAAAGAGGAAAGTGAAGTCTGAGATAAGAAGGAAAAGAGTTGGTTGGGATGGGAAATGAATATGACTGTTGGAAGAGTAAAGGCTGAGCAGTGGTGAGACTAGTCACTGGTCGTGGGGCCCATTGTGTGAGAGATATTACAATATTGCCATCCTAACTTTTTTTTTTTTTTTTTGGAGAATCAATACGAAACAATTTTATTAAACTGATACTAGATCAGAAAGAACACACTCAAAAATGTCCGGAGGAACATGCTCCATCCAGACTAACAAAGGAAATGACCCTCTAGCTCTCTTAGCTAAGGCATGAGCTACACAATTGCCCTGCCGCCTTGTATGAGAAAAAGAGAAAGTTCTAAGCGAACTCACACTAGACAAAAAGTCTTTAACAAACTGACCAATAGACGGGTGGCCACCATCAGCTGCCTTCAAAGCGTTGCATACTACCTCCGAGTCCCCTTCAAATACAGATTGACATATACCCACCTCTACTGCAAATTGAGCTGCCCTTCTAGCAGCCAGGGCCTCCAAGACCACCACAGAATCCGGGTAAGGAATTTTCTCAGCTAATGCTGCTATCACCTCGCCACTTGAATTTCGAATTACAACTCCAATTCCTGCCTCTCTAGACTCTGCAAAGACTGCCCCATCAAAGTTTGTCTTATACATCTCCCCCATCGGAGGTCTCCATTTGGTTCTTTCAGGTACATTTTTCGGCTTGATCATCGGAAATTTCTTCTGATACTCAGCGAGATAGTTGCTGGCTGCATCGAACACCTTCTCAATAGGCAAACACACTTCCTTAAGTCTGATCTTATTCCTACGGTGCCAGATAAACCACGCCACAGTAGCAAATAATTCCAATCTTCTTGGTTGATGGCTCACTAGCTGAATAAGCTCACAGACATCACGTATACCTGGGAAATCTGAACTGATCCAGCTAAATACAGGTGCCCAAATATGCTGCAGCGTATCACATCCCCAAATGGCATGAAAGGTTGACTCCTGCCCTGCTTGACAGAGGCTGCATTCTGCACTATCTATAATTTTCCTTTTCCTCAAATTCTCCTTGGTAGGTAGCGCTTCAGAACATACCCTCCAGAGAAAAGTTTTGATTTTATTTGGCACCCGGAGCTTCTATATCCGATTCTAGAAAGCCTTTTGATTCGAGGTGTCTGAACTTGCAGCATCCATTCTTCTATCATCCTCACATATCAATTTGTATCCGGTTTTCACTGAGTACTCACCACTTTGACAGTGTGGCCAAATTATGCTATCTTCCTGACTTGACCAACAAAGAGGGATAGCTTTTATTCTTTGAGCTTCAAACCAAAGGAAATGCTGATCAATTAAAACGTGGTCCCATGATCTTGTGTCAGGCCTAATCAAACAGTCCACAGTGGCTCCTTCTAAGGCAGGTACTCGCGGAGATAACACCTTAGCTGACTCCTTACCTGGCAACCAACTATCATCATAAATTTTTATACTCCTTCCATCCCCCAACCTCCACCTCATTCCCAAGGAAACCACCTTTCTAGCCTTTAAGATACTCTGCCATGCAAAAGAACCAGCAGTAGCTGATGCTTCAAAAACTGATCCTCTAGGAAAATATTTTGCTTTGAAAACTCGGTAAAACAAAGAGTTTTGGTCCTTCAGCAACTTCCAAACCTGTCTTGCTAGCATTGCATCATTGAATTTTGCCAACTCCTTGAAGCCCATCCCGCCTTCCGCTTTAGGTTTACAAAGAACATCCCATCTCTTCCAATGGACTTTCCTTTGATCGCCCTTCTGCCCCCAATAAAATTTCCGAATCAGCGCCTCAATCTCCTCGCACAATCCAACTGGTAGCTTGAAGCAACTCATGGTGAAAGTGGGAATTGCTTGTACCACGGCCTTGAGTAAAATCTCCCTACCTGCTTAGGACAATAACTTCTCCTTCCACCCCTGAAGTTTGCTCCAAACCCTCTCTTTTATGTAATTGAAGCTTGATTTCTTGTTTTTCCCCACTACCGCTGGTAAGCCAAGGTATTTCTCATATTCTTTAACTTCTCGTACCCCAAGGAAAGCCGAAAGATTAGCTTTTGTTTCTTCACTTACAGCCTTGCTGAAAAAGATGGAGGTCTTTTCTCGATTAAGTTTTTGGCCTGAAGCTTGCTCGTACAACATTAAAATATTTTGGATCATCCGCAAATCAGACCTGGATGCTCTACAAAATAGCAAGCTATCGTCCGCAAAAAATAGGTGCGAGATCCTTGGACCCTGTTTACATAAGGAAAAACCCCTTATTTGATCATTAGCCGCTGCCTGTTGTAACATTCTATTTAGGCCTTCCGAGCAAAGAAGAAAAAGATAAGGTGACAATGGATCACCCTGTCTAATCCCTCTAGAAGGTTTGATATCTCCTTTAGGCTCCCCGTTCACCAAGACTGAGTACGACACTGTGCTAATACACTCCATTACTAAAGCGACCCATTTTTCACAAAATCCCATTTTCTCCATAATCCTCGCCAAATACTCCCACTCCACACGATCATATGCCTTGCTCATATCCAATTTCATGGCCATGAATCCCAATTTCTTGGATTTTTGAGCCTTCATGTGATGTAAGGTTTCAAAAGCCACTAAGATATTATCTGTAATAGCTTTAGAAGACTGAAATGCACTTTGAGAGTCAGATATCACACAATGTAAAATTTTCTTAAGTCTAGTTGCTAGAACTTTAGAAATAAGTTTATAGAGAATATTACAAAGTGTAATAGGACGATAGTCTGAAACTCTCACCGGGCTTTTTACCTTAGGAATGAGAGTGATAAATGTCCGGTTAATGGAGGGTGGGATTGAACCTGTGTTAAGATAAAACAGCACTGCCTCTGCCACTTCATCCCCAATAGTCGGCCAAAATTTCTGAAAAAACAATGGGGGCATTCCGTCCGGCCCCGGTGCTTTCAGGGGGTCCATTTGGTGCAAAGCCATATCAACTTCATCCCTTCTAAAAGGTGCAATCAGCTCCTGGTTCATCTCATGTGTGACAGCCACATTGGTGGCTTCAAGTGCTGCCTCAATCAAGTTTGGTGAAGAAGAGGTGAAAAATGTAACACCCGTCTCATTTAAATTTAATTTAATTGCTTCTAGAGAGTAGATTTGATAAATTGCTTAATTTGTTTTGGAGGTGATATTATTTTATATTGTGATTTCTATAATAATGATAATAATAATAATAATAATAATAATAATAATAATAATAATAATAATAATAATAATAATAATAATAATAATAATAATAATAAGGGGTAACGTGAATAATTATTTTGTGGTGTATTTAAATTTAACTTTTGGTCTCCTTATCAGTTAAGGAAAAGGATAAGAGACTAAAACCTACTTGGACTAGGAGTTTAATTGTTATTGGAATTCTTTAGGGTTTTAGCCTATTTAAAACAACCTTATATTGAGTTTAGTGGAAAGGTAGGTCTTGGAAGTTTATTTTAGTAGTAGTGGGCTTCTAAATTTTCAGCCCAAGTGAAATTAGTCTTAACCTGAAATAGGCTTCTGAAATTTCAGCCCAAGTGCAACAGCTTATTATGAAAGAAAATTAGGGTTTCTCAAAAACAAAAGAATAGGAGGCTGTGCACTTCAGGGCAGCCAGCAACTTCATCTTGGTTTTGAGGTAAGCATCATTCTAGGAAAGCCTTTTTTTTTTTCTTTTTTTTTGCTGGGATTTCATCATTGACATGTTAGTGTTAGGGTTAGTATTAAGTTTGCTGGAAATTCAATGATGGTTGCTGGAATTTCAATTGTGTTTGCTGGAATTTCAATGATAATAATGTATAAATTGGATTGCCGAATATTAATATCAAATGCAGCGCCTTGGATGTAACTTCCATGTGCGTGAATGTTAGTTGTTGCATTGCTTTGGCAACATAAGCATTGCTTTATTGAATCTGTATATTATATATACGGATTGATAATGGTATATATATTAAAGGACGGCTATATGTGCATTGCTCCATGTGCATGATTAAGCCATTGCACCGCTTGGCTACAAGGCATTTGAACATTAAGGCTTGCACGGATTGGACATGTGAAGACTTATATATTAATGCTTGCATGTAATATATATATATATATATATATATATATATCATATATTAAAGGAAGAATGGTTGCACTGCTAGGGAACAATCCGTGTATTATATATATATATATATATATATATATATATATTAACGCTTGGCTTTTGGTTTGCACGGATTGTTATATATATAATCTGTATGGTATGTTATATTATATATATATATATATTATTTATATATATATATATATGTAATATAATATATATGGGTTTGGTTTTATATTAATATATATTAACGCTAGGATTAAAGTATTTGTTTAATGAAATTTATTCCTAATGAGAATAGGATTATGTTTTCAAGGGTTTCAAGCATTTGATGGTTTGATTCTTATTGGTTGACCGAATTGTATAGAATTGCATTTGTGGGCAGCTTTACAATTAAATATACGAGTATTTTAGATGTTAGTTTAGGGAATGCTTTACAATTATTTTTAAACTGGAATAGGTTTGGGGGTATGTTAGAAATATATGTTAAATTTTTACCTTGCCGAATCTTCTTAGTGGTTGAGGAATTTGTGGTTATTAGAGAACCTACCCTTATTGAATTGTTTAATTATTATTTAGGTTCTAGTTGACGTTGTTTCGAGCAATTGAAGTGAAGCTTGGTTTAGCCGCTAGAGGTAAGTAGACTTCAGCACATGACGTCTTTCAGGACATATATATTTATATATATATATATATATATATATATATATATACACGTGGTAAAAATATATATTTATCTATATATGTATATAATTGCAAAGATGAAGTTCCAAAAACTTATACTATTGTTAGTGCTTTGCACATACTCGAATTTTATTATCTATTGTATGTTATTATGAAATTGTATTTGTCAAGAATTGTTTCAAATGGTCAACTAGACAGTCTGCAACCTTTGCCAACACAGGGTTAAGTGTTGGTCTTCGGCCGAAGTAGTGTTAGTGTGGTGTGGTGCAGTGTTATTGTTGCTCTTCGGAGTTAGTGTTGCCTCTTTGAGGTTAGTGTTATTGTTCCCATGGGAAATCACCCACCGAGTGTTTAGCAGCTTTTGTCTGTGTTTGACTAATACTTTTCATATTGAATTACTGTTCATTTACTACTGTTCTTTTAGGTGGAAAATTGCTTATTTTCAAAATAAAATTGTTTCTACCTATTTGGTGCATATTGTCATATAAATGTGGTCATTATTTTATTAATGTGGTCATTATTTTATTAATGTTTACAGTGTTATAGACAAGTGTTTTATTTTAACAGCTTTATAGAATATATTATATTACAGTTTAAACTAATTTTAATTGTATCGTGATGACTATATTTTGTCAATGATATTATCGTTTTGTTTTGGAAGACATCCTCATGTTTGTAGTCTCTTATTGAGCCTTTAGCTCACCCCTTTTTCCATCCTTTTAAATTAGAGTTATGGAGTGTCTTTTGGTGGTAGATCAGTGGAGCCTTAGATGGACGACTTCGTTTGGAGCTTGATAGTTGCAGAATTGTTTTAGTAAAAATTGTTTCAGGACAATGAGATTATTATTTTGGAACTATTTTGAGATGTTATTTGGAGATTTTACATTCAAGAATATTATTGTTGTTTTGTTTTTATGGATTCTTAAGGAAATCTGATGATATTCAAGAAGTTTATTTGAGGATAAATATTACGCTCTGTTCCATTATGTCATTGTTGAATTTTTTTAAGACAGGTTATTGCATCTAAATCCTTTTCTTAAGGGTTTGGGGTGTTACAAAAAAGGATTGGTAGTGATCCACCAATATGTTGGCAATCTCATTCTCATCCACACACTTTTCGCCCAAAGAGTTTTCCAATACATCTATTTTGTTTCGTCGAAACCTGTGTGTAGCTCTACTATGGAAATAGCGGGTGTTGCTGTCACCTTCATGCAGCCACAGTGCCCGGGACCGTTGCTTCCACAATTTTTCCTCCTTAGATAATAAGTCATTGATCTCCCTCTTCAGCCTCAAGACTCGGTTCATGGACCCTCCTGTCATGGCAGCATCTTCAGCCTTTCGCAATAGAAGTTTCTTCTCCTTCAATAGCCGAGTAATATTCCCAATAGTTACACGGCTCCACCACTTGAGCTTATTCTGACAGTTAGTAATTTCCCCTTCAACTCGAGCCATTGCATGACCAGTTGCATTGTAATGCCAAGCTGACTCTACAGTGTCCATACACCCATCCTCTTCCAGCCACATGTATTCAAACCGCCATGGTTTTTGCCGACGCGAAGGTATTCCATTGAGGCAGATGACAATCGGCTTGTGATCCGAAGAACCACACTCTAAGTGAACTACCTTGGTTGCAGGAAATTTGTCAAGCCAATCCATAGTGGCAACTGCTCTATCTAGTCTTTCCCAGATGGTAAATCCATCGGGGTGTCCATTACACCATGTGAACTTTCCACCCTCAAAACCAAGGTCACGAAAGCCACACTCATCTAACACATCTCTAAAATCTTGCATCTGACCACTCGGTCTTAATCGTCCCCCACGTTTCTCATGGCTTCTAACAATCTCATTAAAATCCCCTACACAAAGCCAAGGTACAGGATTTCGATTTTTTAACCTGCGTAGACACGACCACGACAGATGATGGTTGCTTGTATTCGGCTCCCCATAAAACCCCGTAAACCTCCATTCATTTTCCTTTCCTTTGTTCAAAATACCATCTATGTGATTTGGAGAAAAGGTGTCTAAGGAGAAGTCAACATCCTTTTTCCAAAAAATAGCAATACCTCCCCCTCTCGTTTCTCGACCCACCTCTATCAAACCACCAAAATTCAATCTAATCCGAATATCTTCTAGCCTTGCCTTATCAAGCCATGTTTCGGCTAAGAACACGACTGAGGGATCTTGTGCCCGGATTAAATCTCCAAGCTCCTGTTCTGTCGGAAGGTTCCCAAGCCCCCGACAGTTCCAACATAGGATATTCATTGTTTATGGTGGGGCTGGGAACCAGCCTCCACCACTTGATCCTCTTCCTTCCTGTCATGAAAAACCTGTCTTCTTTTAGTTGGTAATTCATAGCAGTCCACGTCCATGTGAGATCGTTTAGAGGAAAAACAGACCTCATCTGAAGAAACCCCTGATTTCTTGTTAACAATTCTATCAGTCTGCTTCCAAGTTTTTGGTAAGGAGCCCCCCTTGCCTTTTTTGCCAGATTTTTTAACGAGGAAGTCAGATAACAATTCATCTTTAGACTCAACGTGATGGGCATGTGATTTACTTACTTGAGTAACACGCGCTTCAGAATATGGATTAAATCGAGGAGGAGACTTTTGCAACGTATCCACACAGGGATCGCCCACCCTTTCCTTATTACGACTATCCGTTTCATCTCTTTTATCGTTCTTGGAAAAAATAGTGGGGGAGTGTTGCTCAGGAGTTAAGATACAATTTTGGGAATGGGCCAAGTTTGGGTGAGTAGTTGGGACAGTGTTTGAGGTTGGGCTAGTTGAAGGGTGTGGAATTGAAATTGGGCCCATTAAAGGGTTTGGAGTTGTCAAACCTGATGGAGATGACACGTGGGTCCGTTGGGCCTGTTTGGTCATAGAGAGATCAGCTGATGTTGGTTGGTCATGCAAATATTGCGGTAAGCCAATAGTACAGAGGGCAGGGGCGCACAGCTCCACTACACTCTGATCTTGACAAAAAGTACCGATAGCAGGGGTGCACAGCTCCACCACACTCTGATCTAGACAGATAGGTTCCACCACTCCTTGTCCTTGGGTAGTGGGTTGTGAGGGAAGATGAGGTTGAGCGTGGGTCATACCTGGTGGGCCAGAGGTTTGTCTTGGGTCGTCAGGTGCCAGGCTGGACATTGAGGTAGGTGTACACCCAAAATCGGCCTCTGGTTCCGATGAAGGGCGATCTGGTTTCTCATAGACTCCGATTGGGATATGGTCACTCTCCGATCTAAGCCATGGTCCAGAGGCCTTAAAGTTTGAGCCAAAGGGATTTGGCAGGAGAAAGGTATTACTTCTACAATCTTTTTCCTCGTGCCCGACAATCCCACAATTGTAACAAAACTCTGATAGTTTCTCATACTTTAAGCTGATCCACAAATCATTTAGATTTGGGCGAGGGAGGAAAACCCCGGGTAGGAGGGGTTGGGTGATGTCAACATCAATCCTCAATCTGGAGAATCTTTTCCACTCCGAGCCTCCATCTCCTGTGAAATCAACCTCAAGAACTTCACCGGCCAACGTTCCAATATTTCTCAGGTTAACTTCAGAGAGCCATAGCGCAGGAAGATCATGTACTTGGAGCCAGAATGAGGATTTGGAGAAATCTACTTCTTGCCACGACAGAGTGGGACTCCATTTTTTAAGAATAAGGTGCCCTCCTCTTATAGACCAGGGACGTCTGTTGAAGGCTTTATGAGCGTCTGACTCGTGTTGGAATCGAAATAGGAAGATGTCACACTGTAGCTTTTTAACTTCCAGCGGGTAGACCGGTCTCCATGCTTTGGTGACAATGTCTTTGATGATACTTAAGCTAAGGTGTTTAGATGAGATAATCTTTCCCAAGAGGGTTGATTCGGCTTGGTTGTCACAGGTTTGGTTTGGAGGGAGCTCAAGTCTAATGTCATGAAAGGAACAGTGTTTTGTGCGCTTGATAAGGTCAGGGATATCCATGAAGAGATAGGGGTTAGTTGTGATGTGGAAGGCAGAGTGGGACCTGGGTTGGAGTTGAGGAAAAAATGGTTGGGCCGTGGGAGTGGTGATCTGGGCAAGATCGCTGGATGTTGAGAGGGACGGGTAGCAAAAGAAAAGGTTACTAGGGTAGATAAGAATCTGGAGATAAAGAGTAGAGGATAGATGTGGTGGGTGAGTGGGTTGTGGGGCAAGTGGGGATCGGAGGAGAGGCCAGGTGGACGGCAGAGACTAGCTCTGGGTTAGGGGTGCTACAGAGAGCACGGGTTTTCCCCAATTCCCATCCTAACTTAGTTCTTGTAACTTGAAAACAAGTTTTATTTTTTGTTTCTGAATTTGGTAACTCAACTCTCAAAAAAGTGGGAAACAATTGATGGAAATTGAGAATGGAAACAAAGCCAAACAAATGTTGTATGCGTGGGGCCCACCAATTTTAAGTGATGAGTTTAGAAAACTCAATGATGAGTGATGAAAACTCATGAATCCAAACACCACCTAATGGTTTGTTTGGATTGAGGGAGAGAGAGGGGGAGTAACGTAGAGTGGAATTGGCCCAAAATTAGCCTATTTTCAGCCAACTCTACTCCCCTCACCTCCACTATTCCTTACTTCCTTCTCAATCCAAACATGCTGTTAAGTTATAGTTTTTCACATAACATTTATGTTGGCTTTATTCCATGAAAAAAAGTGTTATAATTTTATTAATTTATTTCCTTGTATTTTGTGGGATTTGTAATGAGTTTAGTCTTAAGTGGTGAAAATTTTCTCAAGAAGTTGAACTTGCGACTTGGCTCATGAGTAGTGCATCTCACGAAATTCACATGAGGAGCACATGCTAGAAGTTGAAGAGTCAATGTATTTCACAACTCATCTCGTGACTTGGCCAACTTGCGAGATGACCCATGAAATGCATTGGTAGCTGGGATTTTTAGTGTGACTCTAATACCCTTCACCTACACTATATATACCCTCATAACCCACACAATGAGTCTATTTAGAAGAAAACCCTAGAGAGATTTCTACAACACACCCATCTTGTTAGAGAGCTACTTATTCTCAATAAAGAAATCCTTGTAATCTCTTCTCTTTTCCCTTTCCCATTGTTATACCTTGAGAGGAGATTTGTACCCAAACACAACCCACATCTATTCAGAGTGTAGAGAGTGATTTAGAGCTTAAGAAGCATTGGGGATTTGCCAAAATTAGCCGATGAGACTTGGCGGATGCAATTGGACGATATTGCGGGATCTGGGAAGCTAGTAAAGACAAGGCTTTGAGAAGTCCGTTGGTAGCTGGAGCTTAGAGGACTCAAGTACTTTGGGTATTATTAGGCTTGGATGGTCTTTTTGGTATCCTTGTATTCCAATTTATTCACTAGTGGATCATTTTGACTTGGAGGGTTGCGGAGGGGCTTTTCGTTGGGTTTTTTGGTTTCCTTTTCGATAGCACGTCTTGGTATTATCTTGTATTTGCATCTCTCTTCCCTTACTCGTTAAGCTTTTATATTTATTGCTGCTTGCTTGTGGTTATGGCTTAGAAAACTGTTCCGGTTATTGCGTATCATTTACTCTTGTTTCGCACTTAGATAAGTTAGAGTAAAAGTGATTAAGCTGTGTTTTTAAAATTAGGGGTTTAAACAAGTTATAGTGTTTTATACTATTTGAGCTTTTACATGTCCTAAGGGACCCTCAAGAGGTTGTTAGATTAAATCGAGGATAAGTAGTGCTACACTTTTAATAAAGTTATTTTTTTTTAAGTGTCTGTAGTGATAGAAACACCAAAGGAACTTTACCTTTATAAGCATAAGAAGTGAGACAACCTATGGTTAAAGTTTAAAATTTGCTCTTACACATGTTCATGACAATGATGGTGGAGCACTTGAAAGGGTGCAAATTAAATTAGTTACTATCGTTGAAATTGGGTGTAATCATGTGGGTGGTATTTATATATCTAATATTTAAAGTATAGGTTTAACTTTAGGCCACCTTGTACTTAATTAGTTATTAATTTGAAATGTTTACACTAATTGAAGGTTCAAATAAACAAATAAAACACCTTCTGATGTTCATTAGGATATCAGCATTTGATGATACACTTAGTGTGAGTTTGGATACACGCAAAACCCAACTTTTTGTGCGTCTGCGTTTTTATGGCTGGGTCCCATGCACTGTTCATGAGACCTGCATGTACGGAAAAAAGCAAATCTAACTTTAAAACTGGGTCTCACGGCACTATTCACACATTTAAAAATTATTTTGCTATAGTGTTTTCAGTTTTTAGCAATAAACGGTAACCAAACAGACCCTTAAAATAACAATCTAAGGTTGAGTTTGAATTGCATTGAAAACAGGGGAAGTCTGTGTTTGGCGTTTTGTCCCTGGGTCTCATGCACTGTTCACGGGACCCTCAAGTATGGAAAAATGCAAATTTTGCTTTAAAACTAGGTCACAAGGCACTATTCACACATTTAAAAATTATTTTGCTATAGTGTTTTCGATTTTTTGCAATAAGCGGTATCCAAATAGACCCTATTAGGACATATGTGAATCATGTTAGGCATATATGTCAATATAGAATTGGCTAATCCTTTGACAAAACGCATTTTACTTGTAATTGGGTAGATCTAGTATTTGTTTAATGCTTTAACGAAAAATGTTTTAAGTTCAAGTGTTAAAGCCATGCAAATCTGTCCAATAATCAAGTAAAGAAGTGCTGGATTTTAAAACTCGACAGATAGAATCTATCGAGGTTTAAGATGCAGTTTTTGCTCGATGCTCGATAGTTGCTTGATAAATAAGCTATCTATCGAGATTTATGAAAATCAGATTTTCAGTTCTGATTTCATTCCAATCTCTGTGTATATGTTTAGGTTTTCTTTTCTCACAACCCTAAACATATTTAAAGATTATTTTAAGGGCCATCAAAGGTGGCACGAGTGTGAAGCAAAGTTTTGTTCATGCAAATTGTGACCGGAGACAGAATTTTCTCTAGTTCATCTTTCTCTTGAAGAAGCTGTTGCGTTTGTACATCGTTGGGTTTTGTGACCAAGGAACTTCATGATCTTCATCGTGTCAATGAACTGAAGAACTTTGTAGCCAACATCTTTCTCAAGTTGGTGAGCAAGCCGCGTACTGGGATCTCCGCATCAGATTGGTTAGTCACGTACTGGGAGCCCTACATAGAAATGAGAGATTGTCACTACAGAACAAGTTCAATTTTGTATTGGGGTAAGGGTTCAATCGTAGGTTAGTATAAGATACTAGAATTCCTTTACTTGTAACCGCTTGTTGTGATAATAGTAGTTCTCAGAAGTGGTGACCTTAAAATCACCCAGTGAGATTTTTGCCTTGGAGGTTTTCCCCACTCGTAAACAAATCATTGTGTTAACTTTCTTTCCGCTACATTTTACAGTAGTTGGTGATTTATTTGTGCTACCACACATTTTGCATGTTCATTGAATTAATTAATTAATTTGGCTAAATCAATTGGTTAATTTATCACAAAGGGTCAATAAATTCTTGGCCTACAAGTGGTATTAGAGCAGACACACTCTAATTAGGTTTTAATCTTTGCTGTGTGATCCATTGACCCCTGTTTGTTATGGGTAAATGACAATCTCTTATTATACCTCCTTTATTTAATGGCATTAACGATGCATACTAGAAAGTACATATGAGAGCTTTCTTGCAGTTTTTAGATGAAAAAGTGTTGCAAGCTGTGGAGATAGGCTGGACCAAGCCAAAGGAAGTGCCAGCCGATTGGGAAGATGCTAAGATCAAGGTGGCAAACTTCAACAGCAAAGCATTGAATGCTTTATTCATTGCCATCACAAATGAGGAGTTCAAAAAGATATCCTTCACTAAAATTGCGAAGGAAGCATGGACCATCTTCTAGACAACCTACGAAGGAACCAAGGCTGTCAAGGATATAAAGCTTCGGAGGCTCACTACTAGCTTCGAAGAGATCAAGATGGAGGAGGATGAGTCGTTCGATGAGTTCTATGCCAAGCTTAAGGACATAGTGAACTCAACCTTTAATCTTGAGGAAACCATTCTCGAATCCAAGATTGTTAGAAAGGTGCTTAGATCTCTACCTGAGAGATTTCATGCCAAGATTACCACGATTGAAGAATCAAAAAATATTGACAAGATTCCTTTGACAGAGATAGTTGGCAATCTGTAGACTTATGAGTTGGGTTTGTCTAGTATCAGGAAATCGAGCAAAAGTAAGAGCATGGCACTGAAGGCCAAGAGCAGTGACACTAATGAGTATTCTGATGATAAAGATTCTAAAATGAAATCCTATATCACAAGGCAGTTCAAAAAGTTCATGAAGAATGCCAATGGTAAAGGATTTAACATGGACCTAAAGCAATCTAATTCTTCGCAATTCAAGAGCCAAGATAAAGGGAAGAAGGATGCTAGGGATGGCGGTCAGTACACTGTTCCCTCAGGACCAGAGTGCTTTGAGTGTCAAGGTTTCGGTCACATGAAACAAGAGTGCCCTACGTGTCTCAAGACCATTAAGAAGAGCAAGGCAATTGCTGCTACTTTGAGGAACATCGTGCCTGAGGATGACTCGGATATTAAGGATGATGGAATCCTGAATGCCTTCACTGCCACCATAAAATCCTACTAAGGAGATTGTTGAAGATGTGGATGAAGAAGAGGACTTGGTGGAGTCTAAATTTGAAAAGATGGATGAACAAGATGACATCCACACAACCTATGCAAAATTATACAAAGTCTCAGACAAGCATGAGAAGTTATATAGGTTGGCCACCAAGAAGTTCAATGATGTGGAGCTTGAGCTAGAAGAAATCTCCCCAAAGTTTGATGAAGCTAATTAAATCATTGGAGCACTAAGATTTGAGAATAATTTCTTGGCTGAGAAGACCAAGAAGCTTGAAGCGGAGCTATTTCAAGTTAGAGCTCAGCTAGAGAGGACTTCAAGTGCAAAGCTTGATGAGATGCTTAGCTTTCAAAAATCTGCTTCTGATTGAACTGGTTTAAGTATGACGTATCTTCTCCTAATATTGCTTCCTTTAGTACTATTGTTTTTATTTCTCCTACTAATAATATTGAATCTGAGAACACTGATGTCAAAACTATTTTAGCTAGTGAGAACACAAACAAGGGTAAGTCCATTTTAGAAGCACCCTCAAAAATTGTTAAGAAAGAGACTAAAAACCCTAGAGCTAAGAAAGGTTATACTCAACAGTCTAAACAGAAGAAGCAGCATCTCTGTCACCACTGTGGAGCTACTGGACATACTCTACCTAATTGCTATAAGTGGTTAGCCACTCAACAGAGCAATAGTATGATCTCATCGGAAAACCAGAATCAGTTTCCATCCTCCTTTGCTCCTCTTGGAGGCCTACTCAAAGCCCTCATGTTCTTTTCGAACTTGAACGGTTTCAATTCTTCCCCCTCACCGTTGGATCAAGGGTTTGCTAAACGGAAATGTTCTTCCATGGTGTGGAAGGAAAAATGCTTTAAATGATTCAATCACTTTTCTCTCTCTCTCTCTCTCTCTCCCCTTTTTTGTTTGCATTACTTGTGTGCTTTGCTTTCTTGTTTTGAGTCAGTTTAGTTTTATGCTTTGCTTTTTTAGCATGTTTTTGTTTGTTTGTTTGTTTTCAATTTTGTTATTTTTTTCATAAAATAAATTTTTTTTTGAAAAATCAGAAAAATACAAAAACAGTGTGTGTTTGTGTACATTGGCACTTGTGTACCTTGGATGGCTATTAAAACAAAGTTTTCTAAACTTTGTATCTTTTACAGCTTAGATGAGCATCTCTTTACACAACTAAGCAAGTGAGCCTTGTGACTTGTGTTTGTGATAGTAAGATTAAGTAATCTCTTGTACTTAACACTCGTATCACTCTTATTTATAGGAAGGATTAGAAAATCTTAAGAGAAAGGCATAAATAACAATCTCACTACTGTCGCCTACCAATCATGAAATGATATCTGTATGCTTCAACATATCAAAAGTACAATGTCAAAAAAAAAAAAAAAAAAGCTTAACATAATTGGATATTCCTTTTCTCTATCTCTTTTATGCCCATGCATGATATGCTTAAAAAAAGAAAATATGCAAAGAAAAATAAAAGCAAAAAGAATCAAAATGTTTTATATATGATTGCACGCGTGTCTTCTAGGAGATGTGAGAGTTATAGGATGTACCTCGAAGGTGATAATCCCTATCAAGCAGTTATGATTGTGTGTGAGTTAAAATGATTTTCTCATATCTCAGATCATCATAACATGAGACACTTGTGCAATGTTGCAAAATTTTTCACACACAACACGCAATATTCTTTACCACTCTTGATACATGTGCTGGTATAATGAGATTTGGCCATCACAAAGAATACATGTGTTAATGTATGCTCACTAAACTATCTTAACTTGTTTTTGAAATATAAAATTGGTTAGACTTGTTTAGTGTGTGTGTGTGTGTGTGTGTGTTTTGGATCTAAATACTTGACATTTTTCACGTTGAGAGATGTTTTTGAGAGTTTAAAATGTTGTATGGATCTTTGGTTGAGTAGCATGTTTGATTGCATTCATGTTTGTGTTTTTCTCGATACTTGTCGACAGCTAGGCTATCTATCAAGCCTCTTGAGCTTCTTTTCTGGATAGTTGTTATCTTTTTTTTTTGATCCATCGAGGGTTTTAAGATTCTGCTTAAAAGATTCTCGATCCATCGAGGAAGTTTCTATATGCACGATAGATGCTCGATAGCTTCTTGATCAATCGAGGTTCTTTTGCTATGGACACCTCTCGATAGCTAGCTCGATAGCTCCTTCTGGCCATTTTAATTCTCAATAGCTCTTGACACCTCTCGATCCATCGAGAAACTAGGATTTCTATATAAAGGGTCAGCGCGATTTTTATTTCATTTTTCTTGATCTCTCTCGATCCTTTCTGACTTCTCACCTCCCTAAACTTATTTCTCTCTCTCTAAACCTCAAGCCCAAAAGTTTTTCGGCCTAAAGATCATCTTCTTTATCGGGTATGATCTCATTTTCACTCATTCTATCATACATTTCATATTTTCTGACCTAACTTTTGGGGTTTTTCAAAATTAATGAGTTTTTCACAAAATTTTTGGGTTGGTTTTTATTTAAATGAGTTCAAATCATCATGCATTGAATCACATTTTCATTTGAACAATGATTCATGCATTTTAGATGTGTGTTTAATTTTTTTCAAGTATGTGTGTTGGTAGGTTTGGATTGGGCTGAGCTCATTATGCTTTTTCTTTTGCATGTCACATGTTCATGCATTGTTCATGCATACGTACCTTCAATTATCTTTTATTTTGATATTGATCTGTATTGGTGATTTTCTGCATGATTCTTTCTCTTTCTCATTTCTTTCGTTAGTTGCTCTATGGCACCTAAGCGAAAATCCGCTCCGTCCCGGAACCCTCTTCGTTCCAGGGCATCTTCTTCTGATTCTACTCCGTCTCACATCAAGTTCTGTGATGATAAAGCCTGTAAGGACTTTTCGAAGAAATTTTCTTGATGAGGAATTCATTTGGAATGCCAAGTTATCCTATCAGATTTTTCTGATAATGACCTTCCCACTGTCATCTACAATAGGGGTTGAGAGTCATTGTGTGTCATCCCGGTCACGTGCCTTTCCATGATTCTATAGGAGTTTACTCCAACATGCACGGATTTGAGTATTCTGTACCTCAGTTTATCACTCGTGTTCGAGGTACGTGCATAGTAGTCACTTTAGATCTTATATCCAAGGTGCTACACATACCGAGGGTAGCAAATCTTGACTACCCCGGGTGTAATAGTCATAGGACTGTGTTCAAAGACGAACTCATGTCTCTATTCTGTGAGACGCCTTCTTCTGGGGGTGATTGTCAAAACACTTGTTGCTCGACCTTTGCTAAAGGTCCGAGATTCCTTAACATGGTGTTGACATTCGTTCTCCATCCACTGTCTCACTATAACTATATCACATAGTCTTGTACTCGATTTTTGTTATTTCTCTTAGAGGACATTTCTATTGACTTCCCTTCTCACTTCATCCTATCCCTTATAGATGTCTATAGGGATAGCGACTTGTGATAAACTCATTTTCCCTTAGGCTATCACCTGGATCATTCACCATTTTCCTATCTCCTATCTTGGGTTTGATTACTTCTTCGTTATAGGTGCCATTGAAGCTGCTACCATTAGACGAAGTGATGCCTAGCTTCTCCCAAGGCAAACATAGATCGAGACAGCAGCTCCTCCAGCTTCTTCAGCTTTATTCACATCCGCTCCTTCTTCTTCTACAAGTGGTGTGACTCTTAATGTGATCATGGCACAGCTTCAGCACATGGATGCTTGCCTTGACACTTTCAATTTGAGTTGTATCAGGTGAACACCCATGTCGGTCGTATTGCCCGACGACAGGCTTACTTTGGTGGCTTCGTAAAGTCTCCCTCTCCTTCTGCAAAGGCTTCTGAGGAAGAAGACGACGATGGTGACTCTGACGATGATGCTGATGAGGATGAGGATGCCTAGCTCTTCTAGTGATAATGAGATGATTGCTTGAGTTACTTACCCTTTGTCATTCGTGACAAAAAGGGGAAATAGTTTGGATTTGAGAGTAATCATGGATTTAGGGGGAGAGTTAACATAGGACATTTCTGATAGAGGGAGTGTTCATATTTTGAAGGATGTAATGAAGTTATTATGTATTTTCTTTTCTTTCTTTTACTTTTACCTCATGTACACTTTGTGATGGCAAACCTTGTATTCATTATTGATATATATATATATATATATATATATATATATATATATTTGATGGGGGTTGTTATTACATTTTCATCTATCTCTTCATGTGTTGTTGTTGTTGTTGTTGTTTTTTTTTTTTTTTTTTTTTTCATATGCTTCTTATTACTTGTATGCAATCTTTTACTTTCTGTTACACACTAAGATGCCGTGATGAGTTTTGTTTAAAGTGTTTCAGAAATACAGGATGTCAAAATCTTTCTTGCCATGAACTCTGTTTTTGTAAAATTTTTCAAGAGTTTGTGTTAGGATAGATTTTATTGTATTCAACAAGTGAGTATGAGTTGAGTGATTTATGACTTCTCTCATATTTCATTTGTTTGTTGCGATTTTGTCACGGATTGTCAAAGGGGGAGATTGTTTGGACATATGTTGTTAGGACATATGTGATTCACATGTTAGGAACATATGTCACTATTTTATGTAATTAGCTAATCCTTTGACAAAACACACTTTACTTGTAATTGGGTAGATCTAGGATGTGTTTAACACTTCAAGAAATATGTTGTTCAAGTCTAGTATTAAAGCCATGAAGATTGGACCAAGAAACAAGTGAAGAAAAGCTGTTCACTAAAGCTGGACAGATAGCTCGACACCTGCGGACAGATAGTTCGACAGCTGCTCGACAAATTGCTATCTATCGAGGTTTAATGAGGCTCGACAGATACTATCTATTGAGGTATCTATCGAGGTTACGGAAATTAGAATTTTTAGATTTGATTTTCTGTTCATATATATGTATTTGTGTAGGGTTTCTTTTCTCACAACCCTAGATATATATATATATATATATATATATATAAAGGCTTATTTTAGAGGCCGTCATATAAGAGAATACAAGGAGAACATATACAAAAGGTGACCGATGCTTTATTCTCTCTAAAAGAAGCTATTACGTCTTTTCGCCTTAGGGTTTTATAACCAAGTGCTTCTTGATCTTCATTATTGATGAAGTGAAGAACTATTGGGGTTTATGCCCTAAAATTCAATTTATTGGCGTGTCATAAATAATTAAATTGTTTAATTATATGAGACTATCTGTAAATGAACTACTGGGACATCATCTTAGTTCATCAGATGCATCGTATGAGATTTATGTGCAAAGTCACAAAAGATATAAGTCACAAAAGATATAAATCACAAGTTTTTGTAAACTCAGAATTTTAGTTCGTAGTCGGTGATGAAATTGGGCATTTCATCTGTGAAGACTATAACATATCAACTAAGATGATTTGTCTTGATTATGGAAGTGGAGACTTCTAGTTGATATATTGATATGTTTTAAGAGTTAAGACATACTGAACTAGACCGCTGTGAGATTTATTATTCTCCTAACGACTGTCAAATGAGTAATAAATCTCACAACTTCTATTTACATTAATTCTAAATCCTGAGAGAATAATGGACTTGATCATGAGATGTAGGTTGCTTAAATATATCAGGAGTGAAATCTATAAGTCACGATCAAAACCTTAATATGTTGGGCAGCCGCATTTAGTGTTGATGGAATATATATTCTCAAGATGGAATTCATAATCTCTTAACGGAAATATAAAATATTCCCTTGAAATAAGTTTAATGGGTTTGGTTATTCAGAGTGTTGGGTCCAACCACTTTAGTAAGGAGTTACTAAAGTATATATTTATGGAATTGGATTTCATAAATATATGATGAATAACATAAAAGATTAAACTGGGTACTCAAGGATTAAGATGTAGTAATCTTCAAAGTGGTAGTCTATATTCACGACTTTGTATTACTACGAATATTTTAATGAATGGGATGTATGTATAATAAAGTTTTGGAATATAATTTATTAATAAGGCCTAGAGTGCAACTATATTCATATAGTAGTATTGAATATAATTAATGATAACTTTGTACTTGTCAAGAGTTGACAGAAAAGCCCAAGGTCCATTGGAGCTAAAGTCTTATTTATTCCATTTCGGTCCCACTCCAAGCCACACATTAGAGCCCAATTGGAATGGCCCAAAAAGCTAGCCCAATTAGATAATCAGTTATATTTAAGGAGAGAAACATACAGAATTTTATAAATACTTATTCACATGAGAGTTTTCTACGTGGTTTTCATTATGATCATATGAGAACATGAAATGGTTTGTATGTGAGTCTTGGATACTCTTTTATTCTCTCTTTGGAAACTGATTGAGAGACCACACTTCTTGGGCATTAAGTGGAATTGGAGTGAAGATTAAAAGTGTTCCCAAGTGCTTCTTATCTTTTGGTTTTGAATTTCACCGCACCAAGGTATGCTTTCTTGTTCTTAATTTCTGAAACTTATATAGTACATGTTATCAATTGTGAATGAAGTAAATCCGTTGATTTTTCGCTTCGTATGTTTTGTATGTGATATAAACACCTATTTTCCCAACAAGAACTTTGCAACCAACATTTTTCTTCCTCAATTTGTTGAGTGAGTCACATACTGAGATTTGTGCATCTTTGGTTAGTCACATACTGGGATCCGTGCATCAAAAAAGGTGGCATTCATATATTGAAGAGTTCAGAGGTTTTGAAGTGGTAAAAGGTTTCTACTGTAAGTTCATCTACGGAGATTGTAGAGTCTAGGGACAAAGGTTTTGTATTAGATCTGAAACTTCTCTTTACTATAGTGGATTACCTTTTGGGAAGGTTTTCTCCCAAATTTTTTACTATGAAACTAGTTTGTTTCATTAGTTTTCCTGGGTTATCATATCTTGTCTTATTTATTTTTCCGCTGCATGGTTTTGACATGATATTGATGTTTGTTTGTTTTAACAAGTTTTATTCATAATAAATTTAATTAACAACTTGGGTTTAAAACTTGTTAATTCTATCAATCAGGGTCTAAAATTTTCTAACAAGTGGTATTAAAGTAGGCACACTCTGATTAGGTTTACTCTTTTTGTGTGATCCATTGACCCTTGTTTGTCATGGATAGAGGACAGTCTCTTATCATACCTCCTTTATTTGATAGCACTAACTATGCATATTGAAAAGTATGCATGAGAGTTTTCTTGCAGTCACTAGATGAGAAGGTGTGGCAAACTGCAGAGATTGGCTGGACCAAGCCAAAGGAAGTGCCAGCCGATTGGGATGATACTAAGATCAAGACGGCAAACTTCAACAGCAGAGCATTGAATGTCTTATTTAGTGCGGTCACCAATGAGGAGTTCAAGAATATATCCTCTACTGAAATTGCCAAGGAAGCATGGACCATCCTCTAGACAACCTATGAAGGTACCAAGGCAGTAAAGACTGTGAAGTTTCAACAGCTCACTAGTAGTTTTGAAGAAAGAAGGATGAAGGAGGATGAGACCTTTGATGAGTTCTATGCTAAACTCAAGGATATTGTGAATTCTTCTTTCAATCATGGAGAATTTATAGCAGAATCTAAAATTGTTAGGAAAATCCTTATGTCCTTACTTGAAAGATTTCATGCTAAGATCACTACCATTGAAGAAGCAAAGGACATTGATCAAATTCCTTTAACTGAGCTTGTAGGGAACCTTCAAACCTATGAGATGGGATTAGACTTAACAGGAAAAGGTGGAAAGAGTAGAAACTTAGCTCTTAAGGGTATAGAGGAAGAGATTGAGGACTCTGAAGATGAGGATGATGATGAGGATGAGGATCTAACCTTCATAATAGATGGGATTATCAAGCTTCTTCAATTTAGGAAAAAAGATAAGGCCAAACCTTTTAGGAAATCTAAATCCTCAAGGAAGGGTAAGAATGAGAAACCTCCCACCAAATGCCATGAGTGCAAAGGTTTTGGTCATATGAAGATAGAGTGTCCAAACTATCTTATGAAGGAAAAGACCAAGAATTTAAAAGATAAAAGGTTAGTTGCTACCTAGAGTGATACTGAGGATGACTCTTCTAAAGAGTATGTGGATGAATGTGGTTACTTTATGGCTTTTGTTGTCACAACTGATAAGGTGATTGTGAAGAGTGCTAGTGACAGTGAGGATTCTTCTGGTGGTGAAGTACCCAAGAAGATGACCCTTTAGGAAGTCTATGATAAGCTATGCATTGAATTCATAAAATTTGAAAAGACTTCTCATCTTTGTAGAAAAGAGCTTAATGAGGTAAAAACTTAAAAAGCTGATTTGTTAGTCAAACTAGATGAGACTACAAGGTTGGTTGAGACTCTTGTTGTGAAGAACGCCTCATTAGAAGAAGAAGGTCAAAAATCTTGAGGTTGAGCTTATTCAAGCTAGAACTCAAATAGAGAGGATATCTAGTGCAAAGCTTGATGAGGTATTGAGAGCTCAAAAGCCTAATTCTGATAAGATTGGCTTAGGATATGTTGTTTCCTCCAGCCCCTCCTCTTCCACGGCTTTTAGATCAAGGACTGTCTTTGTGCCCCAGTCTGAGAAAGGTGATAAAGGTATGAAATCCAAAACTGTTTTGGCTAATTCTAAATCTTTTGTTAGACCTCATGTTTGTCACCATTGTGGTGTTCTTGGACACATTCGTCATAATTGTTTTAAGTTGTATTTTCAAAAGCAAGTGTCCAAACGGTTACTCAAGGACCTACACCTTTGTCTGGAGAGTTATTAAAAAGCCTTGAGCTTTGAACTCAATTTCAAGAAATTTTAATTCTTCTATATCCTTTAGTAGACAGACTAGGTACGTGCTTTTTTTATCTTCATGGCCAAAGACTCATGCTGTGTGGGTGAGAAAGGAGCTAAAGACTTAATTATCTTTTCTGTTTATCCTCTACTTTAATTCTTTCTATCTAAAGTAGGACTCTCTTTGCTTGATTTCTTATCTGCTTTTGTAATCATGCTTTCATGCATCGACATGATTTTGACATGATATTGATGTTAGTTTGTTTGTTTGTTTTAACAAGTTTTATTCATAATAAATCTAATTAACAACTTGGGTTTAAAACTTGTTAATTCTATCAACCGGGGTCTAAAATTTTTCAACATATGTGAATTATGTTAGGAACATATGTCAATATAGAATTGGATAATTCTTTGACAAAACGCATTTTACTTGTAAGTGGGTAGATCTTAGATGTGTTTAATGCTTCAAGGAACAAGGATTTAAGTTCAAGTGTTAAAGCCATGCAAATTTGTCGAATAATCAAGTGAAGAAGTACTAGATTTTAAAACTTGACAGCTAGCTTGACAAATAGAATCTATTGATGTTTAAAAGGCAGCTTTTGCCTGATGCTCGGCAGTTGCTCGATAAATAAGCTATCTATCAAGATTTATAAAAATCAGATTTTCAGTTCTGATTTCATTCCAATCTCTGTGTACATGTTTATGTTTTCTTTTCTCACAACCCTAAACATATATAAAAATTATTTTAAAGACTGTCAAAGGTGGCGTAAGTGTGAAGCAAAGTTTTGTTTATGCAAATTGTGACCGGAGACAGAATTTACCCTAATTCATCTTTCTCTTGAAGAAGCTGCTGCATTTGTATGCCGTTGGGTTTTGTAACCAAAAAGCTTTGTGATCTTCATCGTGTTGATGAACTGAAGAACTTTACAGCCAACATCTTTCTCAAGTTGGTAAGTAAGCCACGTACTGGGATCCCCGCATCAGATTGGTTAGTCACGTACTGGGAGCCGTGCATAGAAATGAGAGATTGTCACTATAGAACAAGTCCAATTGTGTATTGGGGTAATGGTTCAACTATAGGTTAGTATAAGGTACTGGAATTCTTTTACTTGTAACCGCTTGTTGTGATAATAGTGGATTCTCGAGAATGGTGATCTTAAAATCACCCGGTGAGGTTTTTGCCTTGGAGGTTTTCCTCATTCGTAAACAAATCACCATGTCAACTTTCTTTTCCGCTGCATTTTACATTAGTTGGTGATTTGTTTATGCTACCACGAATTTTGCGTGTTAATTAAATTAATTAATTAACTTGGCTAAATCAGTCGGTTAATTTATCATAAGGAGTCAATACATTCTTTGCCTATCAGACCCTAAGTGGAGAATTTTTAAAAATATAGTATAGATTGTGATATGAAAGGAAGTAACTTTGTGTTTTAAATAATAAACATGTCCCATATATGAGAAGGCTACAAAACTTTTTTGTGTATATGATTAGTACAAACGCCTATACATACATTAATTGATAGGATTTTGGACATTTAGCATTAGAACATTCACATTCATGGCATATGGCGCAATGCAATGCTTTAGTGGCTACACATGGCATGTGTTCATGTGCGTGTAATGTGTTTGATTAAGGTCGAACGTTAACTTTTTATTTGATCAAAATGAGATAAGATGAATTAGAGCATAATATATATATGGAAGTTATTTGTGATATAGAATTAACTAATTTTTTAAAAAAGAAATTTCTTTTTTAAAAGAGGGTTATGAGTTTATAAAGCATAATATATATATATATATATATATATATGAAAATTTTTCGTAAATGATAAATTTTTAGAAATTTGCAAATTCATACGAGTAGTCATGATCTTTCAAGAAAAACTCTTTATTGTCTCTAGATTAAAGGATTGAAAATAGACACAATCAATCTCATTGTCCTAGTCAAATACACAATTTCGTTATGGAACTCCAAATATGAAATTTCAGAATTGGTGATTACAGTTTGGTGACTTTGTTGTATCATGGAGGTGAAGCGCTTGAAATCTAGCAACAAACTCTTTGGAATAGGGTCAATTATGACTTTCAATATAGTGTTTAGAACACGCCTCAAAGTAGTATTAATTTTGTGATTATTGTTTCATACCCAAATTCTTCAAACATTCCACGCGTGTCTAATATGGGATAATCTTAAAAATATCTGTAGTTTCAGGAAGAAAAAAAATTTTTGTGTAGTTTTAAGCCAATTTCCTGAGGTGCTGTCTTGTGCTTATTGTGTATTTAGTCGAATTCAAATTCACGAGTACATGAGAAAGAAAAGATAAAAGATAAAAGTCACAAGAAATTGGCTTTTTGCAGACATTTGTAAGGTCAGATTAAATCTGATTCGGTTTCTCAAAAAAAAAAAAAAAAAGATTAATTCTGATTCGTGGTCTTCAATTAAAAAAAAAAAAAAAAAAAACTTTGCTATGCAATGCAACAGCCAAAAGAGTTGGTATCTTAACTATTTAACTACATAGCATTGATGGTCTTGTGAGTTGTGACTCTCTATGCATTTGGATACCGCTTATTTTGCTGAAAATTGAAAAATGAAAACTGAAATTTTTTTTTTTTACTGTTTGCTACAGTATTTATCACTGTTTATTGGCCTAAAATTACTGTTTATGACCAATAAACAGTAACAAACACGCTGACTTAAAAAAAAAACACCACAAACGCTCCGCCCAAAATGCTATCCAAACACGGCGGTCGACTTTACTCTGTAAAATACAGTTTTTTTTTTTTTTTCATAAGTGTAAAAATACAGTTACATTGAAAGAAAAGCAGAGGTAAAAATTTTTAAGAATATTTTTTTTTTGACATTTTAGGAATTAAGTTGGATATCATGTTCCCACATGGCAAATTCTCATTGAAAACCAAATACATGATTGGTGGTCCAAAAAAAAAAACTTTATTCTTTCATACCATTCCCGTTGTCATCCACCACCTATATATTTTAAAAAGAGGGTCCTACCTATCATACTGGCGGGGACAGAATGATTATAATTGTATTTGTCTAAAAAAAAAAAAAAATGCCCAAACAAACAAAAGCGAATTCCAGCTTTCATATATAGATAATTCCTCAGCTCAGCTGGCACCAGCTTTGAGCTTTGGCTCCTCCAGTTATTGCTCACGCGTTTCCCCACATCTTCATACCCTTCTCTTCTCTTCTTTCTTACAACTACAAGCATTTCCTTTGCCCTATATATATATATATATATATATATATATATATATAGTATAGCTCTCATGCACTAAAACCTCTCATTCACAAGCAACGATCTCTCTTTAAAGTCTAAACATGGCCTTTTCTTCTAATGGGTTCTCTATGTTTGTATTGGTTTGTCTAGTGGTAATTAGCTCTTTATCAGTTGCCACTTGTGCTGGTAACTTCTACCAAGACTTTGACATAACATGGGGTGGTAACCGTGCCAAAATATTCAAAGCAGGACAGCTTTTGTCTCTGTCTCTAGACACAGTTTCTGGTTCTGGCTTCCAGTCCAAGAAAGAATACCTATTTGGGAGGATTGATATGCAGCTCAAACTTGTTGCTGGCAACTCTGCTGGCACTGTAACTGCCTACTATGTATGTCTCAAAACTCATCCATTTCTTTCTACTTAATATTTTTTCCTTCTTAAAAACTACTTATTGATTCTAATAGGAAGGTCTTTAGGATGATTAGTGTTGGCCTGCTTGGGATATCTTTGAATTAGTGCCTGCAAAAAAAGGTTAAAGTTAAAGGCACATATCAACAAGAGCATGTTACTAGCTAGTGTGCAAGTAACTTGTGTACAAGTGAACCAACTGATACCTAACTATCATATTAAAAATGTTATATAAAAAAAAGAGAGAATAATATTTTTGATTTTCACTATTACCCAACAGATATGTAATTTTTCATGATTTATTGAAGTAATAAGTTGTTGATGCTTAACATCAATTTCACATAGCCAATCATAGACACTTACGAGAATGTTATACACACATTTTTTGCGTACTAGTCATAATTTACAATCACAATATCGATTCCTTAAAATTGCATGTGCAAATGTGTGTATATACTCTATATGTATTCACTTTCTCTTTATCTCAATAAGTGAGATTTTATAAAATTGTACCCAAGTAAATTAGATAAAATAATTAAAAAGGAAAAACTAATTCAAACTTGCACTTATTTATTTTACATGTATTTAAAATAATCTTTTTGAAGTGGGCTTTATATATGTGTTTAACCTTAGAATAATCTGAGATAGGGTTGGGTACTTGGTATTAATGCATGTAAGACCTTTGCCTTCTTTCTAGAAGCTCCCTTAAAACGTTCAAACGTTATATCGCGTAACTGACTGTTCTGTTTTCTATTACAGTTGTCTTCTCAGGGGCCAACTCATGATGAAATTGACTTCGAGTTCTTGGGAAACCTTAGTGGTGACCCTTATATAGTACACACCAATGTGTTCACTCAGGGAAAGGGTAATAGGGAGCAACAGTTCTATCTCTGGTTCGATCCCACAAGGAATTTTCACACTTATTCCATCATCTGGAAGCCCCAACACATAATGTAAGAGAAAGCACCCCACTTTGTTGCTTCATTTTAATTTACTATGATTGCTAAAACTTTATGCGATTGGAACAATGTCTAACCTTGCTTCCCTTTCCAGTTTCTTGGTTGATAACACTCCCATAAGAGTATTCAAGAATGCTGAATCGATTGGTGTTCCCTTCCCTAAGAGCCAACCTATGAAGATTTACTCTAGCCTATGGAACGCTGACGATTGGGCAACAAGAGGAGGATTGGTGAAAACTGATTGGTCTAAGGCACCCTTTACAGCTTACTACCGGAACTTCAACGTTACGGCTTCCACTTCTACTGGTGCTTTCTCCGATTCTACATGGCAGACCAATGAGCTTGATGCCCCTGGCCGAAGAAGACTGAGATGGGTTCAGAAATACTTCATGATTTACAACTACTGCAGTGATTTAAAACGCTTCCCTGGAGGTCTTCCACCTGAGTGCAAACGGTCAAGATTTCTCTAAATAGATCACTCTTTCTGGTAGAATTTTGAATGTAGTCTGTAATATATATATATATTAGTCCACGGGTGGAAACTCTATATAAATTCCTCTTTGATTAAGTTTCACTTAGCTTGAAATTTAGGGGGTCAAATAAAATAAATTATATTCATTTGCTGTGTTCTGTCTGATACCACTTAGCAGGGAGTTGATGCCACCTTCTGTGTTCATCCACCCTGTAAAGTTGTTGAATCACGATGTTTGAATAAATATATATATATATATATGTATGTTCATATGATTAAATTTTTCTTTCTTTATTCTTTGGTCATAAAAGTAAAATTACTTGTTAATTTTTGTTTTTTGAATCATTAGAGCCGCATTTTCAAAACTCCATTACATAACTCTTTGCCTGATTACCAGCTATTCCAAAAGCTAGACCATTAAACGAGCTAATGACTGTCCCTAAAGCAAACTAATTAGAATATGATAAATTTATTTATTTCAATACCATTGTGTTGTTTCTGCAATCGTGATTCCTCCACCATTTGTCACAATGACATGGAATTCTTATTTGGCAGATTATCGCAAAGGGAAGATTCTATCAATGCGAATGTATTTTTTACTTTTTACTTCCTTTTCACAATTTTACGAGACTAATTATATGCTCTTACTCACTACACTGACTCTGCAAGAATAACACCGGACCTTGCACATATTTATCTTATATATAAAAACGGAAGATTTAGCTTTGATTCAGCTCTTTTGCATTTGTGCCACATTGGATTGGTGCTCCCACACTTTTTCCACCTCCCTCTTCTTCTAATTAAGATTGATTACCATTAGGATTCCTCATCACCTACAGTCACAAAATATCCAGCGCAACCAAATTATTGGCCAACGCGATTTGTGGTTGCTGTTTTGTTTTAAATAAAGAGAATGATTTGAGTGAGAAAGCCTAGAAAGCATTCATGCAATTAAAGATCATTATTGCTTTTGTAAGGTTGAATTTATTCAATCATTTTGTTGTTTTTATTTCGTGCCAAATTTGCTTGTAATTCAGCATTTAGAAACCCTGTATTTAGGTGAGAATCATGTAAGGGTAATGTATGAGAGAGTGTAAAGAAAAGCTCAAAAGTGTACACTCAAGAAGAGCCTCGCGACTGGATCTCGTGACTGGCTCACGACTGGCAAATCGCTAGAATGGCACGTGTGAAGCATGCAAGGGGAGTTGAAAGGTCACACCAACTGTTGCATTACAGGACAAAACTTCCAGTCTGGCCAAGCAATTAGCTTGTGACTCAAACTCACGACTCGTTCCAGTCGCGAGGTCGAGTCGCCAGAATGCCTTGTTTGTTGCAAAATGACTTTTCGCATTCCTCATAGACCCTACTATAAATACCCCTTATACCCATGAAATGTTGAGAGCCTCCAGAAAGAATTTTGAGAGAGAAACCCTAGAGAAAAATAAGATTAACTCATCCATAATCTTCATCTTTAATTCTCCAAATTTCTCTACTTTCACTCTCTCCATTGACATATCCCTGAGAGGTACGTTTAGCCAAATCCTTATCTCACCAAACCCATATCAATGAGAAGGTATTTTGGTGCTTGGGAAGCAGTTCAAAAGGGACCAATTCATTTTGGTTGATGCAATGGGAGATTGCGGGATCTGGCAAGCTAGAGAAGACAAGGTTTGGCATAACCTTGTTGGAGCAAGAAGCTTGGAGGGCTTAGGTGCATTGGGTAGATTAGGCTTAAAGGGTCTTCTACTATTCATGTATCCCAACTTTACTCTCTAGTGGATTATTGACCGCTTAGAGGGTGGCGGAAAGGATTTTTGCCGAGCGCTTCGGTTTCCTCTTCGATAACACATTGCCGTGTTATCTTTGGGTTTGCATCCTTCTTCCCTTACTCTTTACCTTTTAATTACTGCTGTAATTGTGATTAAGTATGGTTTAGAGTGTTTTCCCAACTTGGGTTTAGCTTATAGTCATATTCCGCACATATATTGTTTGATTATAAGCTTGTGTTGGTAATTTGTAAATTGAGGGTCTAAACGTTCATAGGTGTTTCACACCTTATTTGAACTTTCAGCTTTCTTCAAATCCTTTGCTTCTCTTGAAACCAAATCCCTATTTCCTGACCCACCTCTAGTTTTTTACACCGATTGGTAGAGTGTGATAGCGAGAGAAAGGTTAGTGCATGATTAGATGCTTAAACACCTTGAGTCCATAAGGTTGAGATATGGAATTCACAAAAATATAAATATAAAATGCTGTGATTTTTATTGATAGTGAATTGTTGAATTATTCTAGACTATACACAAATATAATATAATTTGGGTTTAGAAGTCATGGCTGCATCAAGCAAATATCATGTTTGATTGCCAAGTTACAACAACTTTTGAGATGGAAATAATAGTCTAATTACTGTTATCAATTCTTTGAATATACAAACAAAATCAAATTTTCTTCTGCCACTTTATCAATTCTTTAGATATATGCAAACAAACTTAATTGTTGACATCAACTAGAAGTTGGGCTTAAAAAGCGCGGTTAAGTTTTCTTATTTGTATTTTTTAAAATAAAATTGTTCTTATTAACATTTTAAAAAATAAAAAATGCTCTTATCAACACAGTAGTAGAATGTCACATGCCTCTTTTGTGATTTCTGCAAGTCTATTTGCCATATGAGTATAAACATTAAAGCTTAATGACATTTCCACCTCCAAGCTTAAGTTCAAAATAGTCTTGGATCAGGATTTACTTGTGTGAGTGAACCTATCCCTATTTCCGGAGGCATGCTCATATTATACTTGGAAACAATTTTAAGGATCATTTAAGAAAATAAACCCACCAATGGTAAATCTTCATTTTCCCACTAAGGTTGGTCGTACACGAGACTATTCCTCCATGAGCCTTCTAGGTAGAAAGATGAAGATATATCAAAGATGTTGAGTAGGAATGAAGAAAAATTGCTTGATTTTTAGGCACCCGACTTGCCCTGACCCAATTGGGGCGGGTTTTACCCAACCCGCAAAGCAAATGGGGCGGGTTTGGGTTTTAAAAACCCAATCTTGTAGCGGGTTCAGGTTGGGTGCGGGTATTATGCATACCTGCCCCGAATTCGACCTGTATGCATATATAATTTTAAAAAATTTTAAAATCCCTATGTATAAATATTGCACTAACTTTCTCATTTCTCTATTTTCATTTCCCTACCCTTAATACCTCACTCTCAACGACCCACCCTCTCCCTCACTCTCAACCGCCCTTCCTCTCCCTCACTTTCACTCTCACTTACTACTACTGGTCCCTCCTCCACCTCACCAGTCCCTCTTCCTTGCCGCCCTTACTACGCTGCTCACTCCTAAGTACAGGAGATCGTAACAATATAATTATCAGCGTACCAAGGTTGAATCACAAGGAGTTGGGTAACTTCAAAGACAATGTAATCAAATAACAATTTGGATGAATAACAAAAGTAATGTTTTTTTTTTCTTGGTGATTGTTAACAATTAAAAAATGATTGGTTTAAATCAAAATTTAAAATACCAGAGCATCTAGGTGTTTCCCTATATCAATATGAATTTTTTTGTGATCTAAGAAAATATATATTTCACAATTGATTGTTCTTAAACAATTAAAAACCTCTGATTCGGTTGAATTGAGACAATTCAAGAATGCATAATAATTTAGATTAATAATGTGGTTAGAATAGTTTTCATAAAAACTCATTCACTTTAAAACCTAATTTCTATTTGAAACTATTAGAAATTCATGTAAACAATATGAAAAATATGATTGAACTTATTGAAAGCATGGAAGACCTAATACATCAAAAGAAATCTAATTGAACAATCAAATATGTTGTTGTCTAAAATCTTAGAAAGAATCACATTGAATATTCATACCATATAGAAGAAATATAACCCCTAATCCTACCAAAGAGTTTAGACTGCCATTAGAAAAAGGAAAATACAAGGTTTTTCTCCCCAAAAATTTGTTCTCCACGGCCTTCATTCCAAAACCCTAACGTCAAAATGTCCAAAGAAAATAAAACTTTTACATTTAATTTTTGTCCAGAATTACAGCAACAACTTGTGAGTTAATTTCGGCCTTCAAAAATTGTGAATTTCAAAAAACTCAAAACTGGAAAGTTGTAGATACTTAAGTCATAGTTCCAACCCCTCTAGTCTTAAGTCAATTGGATTTGTGAGGAGAGAGATACGCACAAAATACTGATCAATGCTCAAATCTGATTTTTCCTTTTCAGATTCTACCTCTTTGATTTCTTTCCTTATTTGAAGCTTTCAAACATGGTAAACAACCCAAGCACACTGGCTCTACCTCCTTTTAAATTTAAGCATGACCCTTTAGCTCATCTTCAATTCTAGCTTGGCTTCCATTCTCTTATAAACTCTTGTAAACTCGTCTTTTCACATGATTACTTGAAAGTAGAAAATTACACACAACGAATGACATCTTATTCAAGAAATTATGTAAAGATAAATTATATGGACTAATGCAAATCATGGCTTAGTTATACAAATTAAGCATAGTAATAAAGAGATAATGCCCATATAAATATATAACAACTATACATTTTAAGGCGTTATCACACCCCCCCCTCCCCCCCCCCCAACTTAAATCTTGCTAGTTCCTAGCAATCCACAAAGCACCTATGTCTACTGAAAGTAAAAAATAAAACTAAAATACAAGCCACTTTCGTAGGCTACACGAATGCACTTCCCATGTGCAGCAAATCTTTGAACCCCTGGGTCACCCCTAATGGATGAGTTTACTCTCGTGAGGGTTTGCAGTAACTCTACCCATAAAAAGTCAAAGATTTCTTGAAAATTCCTACAGCAAATGTTAGTTTGCTTTATCATTATATCATACAAATGAACTTTCAACTTTGAGTTGGGATACTATTCATCATATTAAGGAGTCTTCACTAGCTTTACTTTTGGAGTGTGAGTGTGCATAGCCCATCCAATCAAACCGTCTTTTCCAAACATGCATAGACCAAGAATAATCTAGATTAGAGCCTGTAAAGTTGTGATTTATAATTATTTTGTGTTGGCTTTAATTCCGTGCCAAATTTGATTGTAATTATTTTCAATCTTATGTACCTTGTATTTTATGTGGGACTTTATTGTAAGGGTTATGTGTGAGAGAGAGTGTGAAGACTCAAGGCAATTGAAGACTAAAGAAGTTTTCGCTGGTAGCTTGCAAGAAGCTTCCCGTGAAGTGAAGCATGTGCTCAGCACATGACTAGAATGCGTAGAGTCATGACAGATGGTGACAGCTAGTTTTCACGAGTGTCTCGCGGGTAAGGCCTTCCCGCGAGATACCCGCGAAACATTCTGTTTTGCTAATCTATCATATCTGATACACCCTTTCTCTACCCACACTATATATACCTACATTACCCACATATTGAGGGGAGCTCTTTTTAGAGAGAAAACCATAGCCACAAACCCTTAAGAGTTAAAGATTGTTAAACCTACAATCCTCTACATAATCCTTTGTGGCTTTCTTCAATTCCTACCTCTCCATTTCCAAATCCTTGAGAGGTTGATAGCCCAAACACTTACCACACCCATCTTAAGTGAAAAGTAAGGTTTTGGTGTTGCTCAGAAGCATTAGAAGAAGCCATTTGTTTGTTGGATGCAATCCGGTTGAATTGCGTGATCCAGAGAGCTAGAGAAGACAAGGCTTGGCGAAGTTAGTTGGTAGCAGGAGCTTAGAGGGCTCGAGTACATAGGGTAGACTAGGCTTGGAGGGTCTTTTGTTATTCGTGTACTCCAACTTATTCTCTAGTTGATCAATTTACCGCTTGGAGTGTGGCGGAGAGGTTTTTCATCGAGGTCTTTGGTTTCCTCTTCGATAACACATCGGCGTGTTATCTTGTGTTTGCATTCTTCTTCCCTACTCTTTTAGCTTTCATTCTATTGTTGTACTATAATGAATATAGCTTAGAGTAGTTACTTTGTTTATCTGCTCGCATTTACTCTATTCTGCATTTAGTTTAAGTTAAAGTAAAATCAATCGTACCGTAATATTTAATTTGTGGTTCTAAACAGCTCTTGTGTTTTCACACAATTTTGAGCTTTCAGAGCCTCTACTCCAAAACCTCTCTTAAGTCATCAACACTTTGAAAGAACACACATAGAAGTAATGGCTTATTTTTTCTCTCTTCAAATCACATGTGAACGAAAAGGAAAGAAGAAGTTTTAAGAATATCACATGTGTATACAAAAACAACCGCTAAAACAACAAAAAAAGATCTCTTGGAAAGGATGTTGAATTCCTAGAAGCATGAGGTTAATAACATTCTTATCCCTAGATTTTATCCTAAACACATACCAGCCATGCACTTTTACTATCAAGTAGGACTTTAAGATGTGTAAGATACCAATGATTTATTGATTGATTATATATGTCTTCTCTTTTTTTATATATATATTTTTAATTTTTATCTTTCTTTTCTCTCTCTCTCTCTCTTTTTCTTTCTCCTTCTTTTTGATTTTTTTTTAAATTTTTTTTGTGGAAGAAAAGAGAGGCAATGGTGGTATCTAAATGCATCGATAGCTCAAAACTTAAACCCCTAAGAGAACACCCATAACCAAAAATTTTTTGTGGTACTCTGGAAGTATTTATCATTGCTTAAATGATGGTGACAAGGGTTAATATAAAGATCGGCTGAATATTTGTTTAGCTGGTGACAAAAGATTGATAGCCTTTGGCTCTCATCTCCTAAAATTCCACAGAAACCAGCATGCCTAAGGACAAAAATAAGTAGGATCATGGTATATCTCTCCATAATGTTTCTAGTAGTCAACCAAAAAATATAGATATCTTTTACAAAAACTAAAGCATATGAGAGAAATTTAAGGGTTCAAACAAAGATATACTTTTAAAAAGAAAAGCGAGGCTCAATAACTCTTTATATGGGTTGAGTTTCAGCTTATATCTAGCTTGCTCATGACCATGTGTTAGGATATGTGCCCTTAAATCCTATTGTATGATGCTATGTATGATATTATGTATGACTTAATGTTATGATTAATAAAGTTGTTTTATTATTATCTAAAATAATGGTAACATGAATATTTGGACATTATCATATAGTCCATGAGATGCATAGTATGTGATTTATGTGATTTAGTCACGAAAGATATAAATCACAAGTTCTTTGTAAACTCAGAATTATAGTTCGTAGTCAGAGATGAAATTAGGCATTTCATTTGCGAAGACTATAACATATCAACTAAGATGATTTGTCTTGATCATGGACGTGGAGACTTCTAGTTGATATGTTGATATGTTTTAAGAGTTAAGACATATTGAACTGGACCGCTGTGAGATTTATAATTCTTATAACGACTGTCAAATGAATAATAAATCTCACGACTTCTATTTGCATGAACTCTTAATTCTGAGAGAATAATGGACCTGATCATGAAGTGTAGGTTACTTTGATATATTAGAAGTGAGATCTAAACTCACAATCAAAACTTCAGTATGTTGGGCAGCCACATTTAGTGTTGATGGAACATATATTCTCAAGATGGAATTCATAATCTCTTAACGGAGATATAAAATATTCCCTGGAGATATAAAATATTCCCTTTAGATAAGTTTAATGGGTTTGATTATTTAAAGTGTTAGGCCTAACCATTTTAGTAAAGATATACTAAAGTAGATATTTATGAAATTGGATTTCATAAATATATGATGAATAACTTAAAGGATTAAACCGGGTACTTAAGGATTAAGATGTAGTAATTTTCAAAGTGGCAGTTTATATTCATGACTTCGTATTATTACGAATATTTTATGAAGGGGTTGCATATATAATAAAGTCTTGAGATATAATTTATTAATATAATTTATTAATTTATTAATAAGGCCATTATATTTATATAGTGGTATTAAATATAATTAATGGTAACTTTGGGCTTGTCAAGAGTTGACAGAAAAGCCCAAGGCCCATTGGAGCTAGTGTCTTATTGGTCCCTTTTGGTTTCACTCAAAGCCACATACTAAAGCCCAATTAGAAAGGCCTAATAGGTCAGCCCAATTAGATAATCAGTTAGTTATAAAGAAAGAAACATGCAGAATTTTTTAATATAAGAAAGAGAGAGACATCATTGTGAAAGTGTGTGTATGTGTGAGTGAATCCACTCAATTATTCTCCCTTTGAAACTAATTGAGCGACCACACTTTTTGGGCGTAAAGTGAAATTGGAGTGAAGATTAAAAGTGTTCCCAAATACTTCTAATATTTTGTTTTGAATTTTATCGCACCAAGGTACGCTATCGTGTTTTTAAATTCTGAAATTTACATAGTGCATGTTATCAATCATGAATGAAATAAATTCATGTTTGTTGCTTCCGCTGTGTGTTTTGTATGAGATACAAAACCAGATTTACCAACAATTGGTATTAGAGCCAGGTTTTCATATCATGATTGTATCGCATGATGATGTTCAACGTTGTTTCAAGTATGGTTATTGAAAGTTATTGAGATAACCGTTCATGATGATGACAATTGTATTGCATTGGTTTGTTCGAAGTGGCCTTTAACTATTAAGTATTGGTGCCGTGTCTTATTAATTGCCTGGATATGGTTATATGAATCTAATTGTAATAACCATCATGTGCGTGAAGTAGTTATTGTCAATGGTAGTTATTGAAAAGAAGGGTAGTTATTCTAATGCTCTGAACGATATATCCAAACCATCTTTTCAAGTTTATGTTTTGGATATAGTTATTCAAATAACTATCATTTGCATTGTATCAATTCATTGCACCACTTGGATCCTTCATTGTATGGCTTGGATGTTAATGCACCGCTTGGATATAAATATATATAAGACTTGCATGGTATGATTATTATAAGTATGTAATATGTGCCTTGGATGTATTGAATGCTTTATATACAATTTACATTGAATCCGTATAATATTTGATATATATATATATATATGGGTTTATATTATATATGTATATATATTTATATATGGATTCATCCAATCCGTATATTATATATATATATATATATATATATAATATGAGATAGGTTCAAGTTACACCTGGTGTAACTTGACAAGAGTTACATTATTTGTAGACCGTAGATTTGTAATTGATCTAATGGTTAAAAAAATAGCATTAAATTCTAATTGACTTACATCTTATTCACTTAATTAATAGCAATTTTGTTTCTCTCTCCTTATTTATTATTCAAAACCTTTTACATATATTCTTTTATTTGCCAATGACTTTATAAATATATTTGCAATACTTTTTTTTTTTTTTTTTTTGAGTTCGTACTACTCTTTTTTTTTTTTTTTTTCTTCTTCTTTTAAGCCAGTCATACTCTTATAGTCTTATCACACAAATGGTATACAAACAAGTGAGAACAAATATGATGACCATTAATTGCTATTTGTGGGCCTTCAATGATTTTAATTTCTTCTTCCAAACTTGTTTCTTAATTTTGTCATCCTTAAGAAAAATCTTATGATAATATTCTAATGGGTTTACTTTTATGAGGTTAGATAAAAACTTGGTGGCTAAGCAAGGAAGATTCTTCTTCTTCTTCTTCTTCTTATTATTATTATAAAAGTTGGACATGTTAGGATGTCTTATTGGATTAAGAAAGTTGAATAATATAAAGACCATGCAAACACATATATCATGTGTTGGCGTGTTGCCAATTTTTAAAAGTTGTGCTTGGTAGACACGGCCAGTGTTTCCTCTGTTTAAGCTTTGAAAAGCCAAATTTAATTAATAAAAAGATTTCTTCATGGATATGTGTTTACAATTATATTACCCAGAAATCATTTATTTATTTTATTTTAAGAAGGCAAAGAAAATATTCACAATTAATAGAGTATTACCAGCTTAAAGAAGAAAAGAAAATGACATGAGTATTACAAGCACACCCTAAAATGAAGAAGAGAGAATTGCAAATATAATTGTAAAGTCATTCAAAAAAAAAAAAAAGTATTTGTGTTAATTATTGTTTGAGAAACTTATTATTTAAAACCTCATTAAACAACACTTATCCATTTATTTATTTTTAAGAAGACAGGATATATATTCACAATTGATAAGACTATAAGAGTATGACCGGCTTAAAAAAGTAGTACAAACTAAAAAAAAAAAAAAAGTATTGCAAATATATTTGTAAAATCATTGGCAAAAAAAAGGAATATATGTAAAAGGTTTTAAATAATAAATAAGGAGAGAGAAATAAAATTGCTATTAATTAAGTGAATGAGGTATAAGTCAATTAGCATTTAATGCTATTTTTTTGACCATTAGATCAATTACAAATCTACGGTCTACAAATAGTTTAACTCTTGTCAAGTTACACCAGGTGTAACTTGAACCCATCTCATATAATATATATATATATATATAAATATATATAGGTTTATATGCAAATTTTTATTATAAAGGATTCATCATATTGTTGCTTGCCCTGGTTTATATAATTATATATATTAATGCTAGGGTTATGAAATTTATTTCTAATGAGATTAGGATTATGTTTTCAAGGTGTCTAGCATTATTATGGTTCTTGATCTTAAAAACCTTTAATTTAAAACATCTAGTGAGAGAGAGATACAAGGGTTGAATCTCACGGCCTCCATTGACAGTTTATAGTAGTATGATTAAGCACCTCGCCTTGGCCTATATGCCTTGCTCCCTTCGGAGGGTGTTTAATTCATGGTACTACAGATTAAACTTCTTGTTAGGTTCTAAGAATTAGGAACTAATGTATTAGAACTTCAATTTGTAATGTTGGCAAACCATGATCAAAACATTCTTTAAGTTGTGTGTTAGACTTGCTCAAAGTATGGGTCTTAATGTAAAGTTGGAATCGAGTTCTTTTGCAGAATTACTGTTAACTTTCTGTCAGACTCGATCGATCGAAAATCAGGCTCGATCGATCGAAAATCGGGCAGATCGTTTTTCTGCAGAATTTTCCAACTCAGCCCTAGCTCATTTAATGTATAGGGTTTTATGTTTTGCCCTAAGTATATAAGGGAAAACCCTAGCCACGTTTTTAGAGTTCTGTTTCTTAGAGTTCTGTTTGTTAGAGTTCTGAATGCTGTGTTTGTGAATCTCATTGCGAGATCTAGAGGTGTTTACCTTCACATACACTTAGGGTTTACAAACTCGAGACTTATGTCTAGAGCTTGATAAATCAATACAGTTGCAGAATCAAAAGAGCACAAAGATATACAAGCAGGTGCGCTTGTGGATTTGCTGAAAAATTCAAAGAAAGAAGGAGTCCGTGGATCTCGGAGCTATCATGGGGTCGTGGTAGTAAGTTTCCTACACTTGGGTAGCAATAAGATGTTAGTGGTCTAAGTCTTACTGTGTAAACTTCAATTCTTTCATAGTGGATTCAGTTTACCTTGAGGATAGCTAGGTTAAATCCTCCCCCCAGGTTTTTACCGGTGTGGTTTCCTAGGTCATCATATCTTTGTGTTATTTAATTTCCGCTGCTTTGTTGTTTTTGTTTATTTGTGTTAACCTAGATTTAATTAAATTACCTAAGTTAATCACTTGGCTAATTCACTAGGTTAATCTGTTTGGGTTTAAGGGGTCTAAACGAACTGACTGGATCCAATTATGTTGACTGGAAAAGAAACTTGGACATAGTTCTCACCGCTGAAGAGCATAAATATGTGCTTACTCAACCATGTCTTAGCTTTCCTTCATTAGATGCTCCTCTTGAGAAAAAACAATGATATAATCGTTGGCAAAAATCTAATGAGATGGCCAAGTGCTACATCTTAGCATCTATCTCAAATGTTCTACAATATCAAATGCAGGATGTAGAACTAGCTTCGGACATTATGATAAGTCTGAAGGAGATGTTTGGTGAGCAAGGCTGTTCTGCAGGACAAGAGACCATGAGGCAAATTTTTGATACCAAACTGGCTCAAGGTACTTCAGTGAGGGAGCATTGTCTTAGGATAATCTCTAATCTGAATATATTGGAAGTTTTAGGTACCGATATTGATGGAGAATCCCAAGTGGATATGATACTCCAATCACTACCAGAATCATTCAAGGAATTCAGGCTTAAATATAATATGAACAAAAATGTTTATACATTGTCTGAATTGACGAATGAGTTGGTTGCAGCGGAAGGCATCCTTGATAATTCTAGTGTTGATGCCAATATGGCTGAAGCTTCTACTTCTCAACTTAAGTTGAAAGGCAAGGGTAAAAAGAAGAAGAAGAAGAAGGACTTCACCAAGAGAGATGGTAAACAAATTACCTTAAGAGTTGCCAACAATGGAAAGAAAACCAAAGGGAAGTGTTTCCATTGTGGTGAGAAAGGACATTGGAAGAGGAATTGTCCAATATTCAAAGCTGCCAAGAATAAGGGTATGAAAAGTTCATTTCTTCTTGAAATATGTTTGGTACAGAATCCCGCGGATTCCTGGTGTGTGGATTCAGATTGTACTAATCATATCTGCAACACTTTGCAGAGGTTCCACGAGAGCAGAAAGTTGAATGAGGGAGAACTATTTTTTACTTTGGCTGATGGGAGCAGAATATCAGTTGTAGTTGTTGGAGTGTTTGATTTATGCTTTGAGTCTAGAGTTTTAATATTGGAAGACTGTTTGTATGTACCTAATGTTCGTAGGAATTTAATTTCTACAACTTATTTAGGTAAACATGGATATTTTGTTATCCTAAAAGACAATATTGTAATAAAGAAGGATAAAGTGTTTATCTGTTCTGGAAATATTGTGGATGGTCTTTACATTTTAACTCTTGACAAGCATGAATTATACAATTTTGAATTAGATAGTAGCTCTAATGTAAAATCATTAAAGAGAAAGTTTCCTTCTACCAGTGATGCATATCTATGGCACTTGTGTTTGGGTTATATTAATTCAAATAGGATTCAAAGACTAATCAAAGATGGACTTTTACAGCCCATGGACTTTGATGGATTTTCAGTTTGCGAATCTGGATTGGAAGGTAAAATGAACAAACGACTTTTTAATGCAAAAGGTAGAAGAGCCCACGAGTTGCTTGAATTAGTTCATACAGATGTATATGGTCCTATGTCAACCCAAGCAAAAGGTGGTTATGAGTACTTCATCACTTTTACGGATGATTACTCAAGATATGGTTATGTGTACCTAATGAGACGGAAGTCTTAAACCTTTGAAAATTTCAAAGAGTTTAGGGCTGAAGTTGAAAATCAATTGGGAAAACGCATTAAGGCCATTCAATCTGATCGAGGTGGCGAATACTTTCTTGGGGATTTCAAGGATTACCTACTTCAAAATGGGATTGTCTCCTAATTGACTACACCTAGAACTCCCCAACAAAATGGTGTAGCGGAAAGAAGGAATAGGACTCTTTTGGAAATGGTTAGGTCCATGATGAGTTATTCAACTTTACCAATTTCCTTTTAGGGATATGCACTAAAAACTGCTATGCATATTTTGAATTTAGTTCCATCAAAATCTGTTCCCAACACACCTAAGGAATTGTGGAGTGGGCGCAAGCCTAGTATAAAATATCTCCACATTTGGGGATATCCAGCACATGTGTTGAAAGGGAAGTCTAATAAGTTGGAAGCTAAAACGAAAGTATGCATGTTTTTAGGGTATTCAAAGGAAACCAAGGGTTATTTATGCTATAATCATAAGGATAACAAAGTGTTTGTTAGCACCCATGCCAAATTTTTGGAAGATGATTATGTGAATAATTTTAATCCTAGAAGTAAAGTTGTATTGGCTGAATTAGATGAACTTGTAATTGAACAACCAATGGATGACACTAGGAATGATGTGGCTATATTGGATACACCACAAAACATTACTCATGAGATGACTAGTACACAGGTGACTCGTCATAGTGGGAGAATTGTTCGGCCTCCTATAAGATTTATAGATTTGGGAGAAACTTATGAAGTTATCCCAAAAGAGGTTGAATTAGATCCCTACACTTATGAGAAGGCAATGAATGATATAGATGCACATCATTGAGTCCAAGTTATGAAATCGGAATTGGATTCTATGTATTACAATCAAGTATGGGATCTTATAAAGGCCCCTAACGTCATTAAACCTGTTGGTTGCAAATGGGTTTACAAGAGGAAGAGAGGGATAGATGGAAAGGTTGAAACTTTTAAAGCAAGACTAGTGGCGAAAGGGTATACACAAAAAGAAGGTATTGATTATGATGAAACTTTTTCGCTAGTAGCCATGCTTAAATCTATCGGAATTCTCATATCCATTGCTGTTAATGATGATTATGAGATTTGGCAAATAGATGTCAAGACTGCATTGCTTAATGGCAATCTTGAAGAAAAAATCTATATGATGCAACTTGAAGGTTTCATAGTAAAGAACCAAGAGCATATGGTATGCAAGTTGAAAAGGTCCATTTATGGACTTAAGCAAGCATCTAGGTCTTGGAACATCAGATTTGATCAAGAAATCAAATCATTTGGTTTTGAGAAAAATCTTGATGAACCATGTGTGTACAAAAGACATCAAGATAAAGTAGTAATGTTCCTAGTGTTTTATGTTGATGATATTCTACTCATTGAAAATGATGTAGGGGTAATGTCATTGTTTGGTTGTCAAGCCAATTTGAAATGAAGGACTTGGGTGAAGCTAACTTTATTCTAGGGATCAAGTTTGGCGAGATTGCAAGAATAAGATGTTAGGTTTATCACAAACTGGGTATATAGATAAGGTTCTAGAACGGTTTAGCATGCAAAACTTCAAGAAAGAATTACTTCCTTTTAGACATGGAGTTCCTCTGTCTGATGACCAAAGGCCTAAGATTCTTGAGGAAGAAAATATAATGAGACAAGTTCCTTATGCTTCTGCAGTGGGAAGTCTCATGTATACCATGCTATGTACTATACCAGATATTTGTTATTCAGTTGGCATAGTCAGCCAATATCAATTAAATCCAGGACTTAAACATTGGCAAGCTGTAAAGAATATTCTCAAGTATCTACGGAGAACAAGAGATTATATGCTTGTTTACTATAGTGAGGATTTGATTCCCATTGGTTATACAGATTCAGATTTTCAGTCAGATCTTGATTTCAGAAAGTCCACTTCAGGTTGTGTGTACACCTTGGGAGGTGGAGCCATAAATTGGAGGAGTGTTAAGCAATCTTGTATTGCGGACTCCACCATGGAAGCTGAATATGTTGCTGCTTGTGAGGTGGCAAAGGAAGTTGTTTGGCTCAAGAAATTCCTTTCTGATCTTGGTGTAGTGAGAATGGAGCACGTTCCTATCACATTGTTTTGTGACAATAGTGAAGCAGCTGCACAATCCAAAGATCGAAGGAATCACAAGAAAAGAAAGCACATTGAGAGAAAGTATCACATTATTCGAGACTTTGTTTGTCGAGGAGATGTAGTAGTAGCAAAGATTGATAGTGCAAATAATATAGCGGATTCCTTTACCAAAACCTTGCCACAAAGGACTTTTGAGTCACATTTGGAGGGAATGAGAGTTAGATTAGTGCACAATAGTCTTTAAGGCAAATGGGAGATTGTTGGGATATGTGCCCTTAAATCCTATTGTATGATGCTATGTATGACATTATGTATGACTTAATGTTATGATTAATAAAGTTATTTTATTATTATCTAAAATAATGGTAACATGAATATTTGGACATTATCATATAGTCCATGAGATGCAAAGTATGTGATTTTTGTGATTTAGTCACAAAAGATATAAATCACAAGTACTTTGTAAATTTAGAATTATAGTTCGTAGTCAGTAATGAAATTGGGCATTTCATCTGCGAAGACTATAACATATCAACTAAGATAATTTGTCTTGATCATGGATGTGGAGACTTCTAGTTGATATGTTTCAAGAGTTAAGATATATTGAACTGGACCGCTGTGAGATTTATTATTCTCCTAACGACTGTCAAATGAATAATAAATCTCACAACTTCTATTTGCATAAACTCTTAATCCTGAGAGAATAATGGACCTGATCATGAAGTGTAGGTTGCTTTGATATATCAGGAATGAAATCTAAACTCACGATCAAAACCTCAGTATGTTGGGCAGCCTGATGTGCATTGATAATAGCTTAATTTGCATATTTATATCACTGTTAGAAAGCATTATCATACTTATTTTGAGGTAATTCATGCATTTTATATTTGATTTTGGAATAATGGTAAATAATCAATTTTGTACTTAATTGAATCTTATTGCGTGAATTTGTCTTTTGTAGGAGAATAGAATTAAATAAGTGGATTTGTGCAAAGAAGAAAGCTAATGGACTTTATTTTACAAGGGCCATGATGAAGTTAATAAGTCCAATTGGAGCAAAGAATCAAAGGAAATTTGCACCAAATCCAAGTCCAATTCGGATTAGGATTCCAGCCTGCATATCAGTTAGTATTTTTGGTATAACTTTCGGCTCAGATGTCCAATCGAGATGATTCAAGTTGGGCTGGAAATTTAACGTAAAGGGTTACAACTTTATAGTTTACCAAAGTCCAAATTCTGACGTTAAATGGGCCAAAATCGTCAATTAATTGAAGCCTTAAAATCTAGAATTTTTTTCCAAACAGGAATTCAACTTGTAATAGGATTCCTTGACCTATTTAAAGGCTCTTTAGGGAAAAATTCAGGGAGGCTAGTGCTAGGGCTGAAATGCAAAACAGAAAATTGGAGCAAGAGGCAGTGCCGCATGTGGCTTCTCTGTAACTTTTCTCTATGATAGCATTGTGACTATTTCTTTCTCTGTTTGATTTGTCTAGTTTAATGTTTAATATTTTATTTTTGTGTTTTCTTTCTGTTATCATGAGTAGCTAAATTTATAATTAGGGTTGAGGATGAAACCTTGTTAAGGATTATCAGTAATATTTATGTGATTTGATTTTTCCCACAATAATTGTTCTTTAATGATTTAAATTGTTCTTGCTTCATATTAATTGACTAAGATGAGATTCTAGATATGAGTTCAATCATATTTTTCTCATGATTTAGGATTTGTCTTAATTAATTGAATGCTTGGTTTATTAATTCTTAATTATAAAATTGGATATGACTTGTGATTTATCTGTCAATGGATACAATTTATGATTTGATTTTATACTTAAGAATCAAAGAAGAACATGCTTTTGATTTTTAAAATAAGGATTTTAATGAGAATATTTTCCAAGATAGCAAGATTGATTTCTAGATTATCATGTAGTGAGTTGGGAAAAATTAATGATCATAAATATATGTTGATATGACTTACATGGCGGATTCCAAAACCTTAATTCCTTTCTCTTGATTGTTTACATCTTTTTATTGCTTTATATCTTTTGCTTAGTTTAACTATTTGCTTAATTTTATTATTTGCTTAGTTTATTTAATCTCAGAAAAAACAATTTTCATTAAACTAGATTAGGATTAATTTGGTTAAGGTTTAATTAATTTTCCTACATTCATTCAAGTCCCTGTGGGTTTGACCTCGTTCTTGTCAAACTATACTTCAGTACGGTTCGTATACTTGCGAGTACTTTAAAATTTCACAACAAGTTTTTGGCGCCGTTGCCAGGGACTTGGTTAAGAAAATAAATTAGGTCTTAATTGAATTTTTCCTTCTACTAGTTGTAGTTAAAATCTAATTTTTTTTAAATTAAAAAAAAAACAAAAAAAAATTATTATTTCTTTGTGCATGGTGTATGAGAACTTGGATACGTGATAAAGAAAATTGTCTTGTTAGTTTTGATTATTCATCCACAATGGGAGAAATAGGAGAAGATTTAAAAACTCTTAGGGAATTGTTCTCACCCATAACCACCAACCCTCCATCTTGCATAGTATTACCTGCAACCACTACTGCACATTTTGAGTTGAAGCCACAGATAATCCACCTTCTTCCTACTTTTCATGGATTGGATAGAGAAGACCCTTATATGCATGTAAAAGATTTTCTTGAGATTTGTGCTACTTGTAGGTTCCAGAATTTCTCCGATGACTCTGTTCACTTGCATTTATTCCCTTTTTCCTTGAAGGGTAAGGCAAATGCATGGTTGAATTCTTTGTCACCTAAATCTATCACTTCATGGGAACTGTTGGTCACAAAATTCCTCTCTAAATTTTTTCCAATGGCCAAGACCAATGCTTTGAGGAGAGAAATTGTAGATTTTTATCAAGATGAACAAGAGAAATTTTATAATAGTTGGGAGAGATTTAAGGACTTGATCTTAAAGTGTCCCCATCATGGTTTTGAAACATGGAGACTAGTACAATATTTTTACAATGGTTTGACTCAAGCAAATCGTAACATGATTGAGTCCATGAATGGTGGTGGATTTTTGAATCTTGTTGATGATGAGGCATATAAATTTCTTGAGAATTTATCAGAAAGCTCACAACAATGGGATTTTTCAAAACGTAGAGAGAGATCTGCACTTGCAATTAAGAAAGGAGGATTGTATGAGGTCAGTGAAGATTTAGACATAAAAGCTAGGTTGGACAATCTCACTTGTAAGGTTGAGGCTTCAGCTTTAGGTAGAGAGATGAATTCCGTTAATCAAGTTCAAAGTGAAACATGTTCTATTTGTGCAAGTCCTATGCATACAACACAAATGTGTCCTTCCATAGCTGGTTACTCTGATTTTTATACCAAGCAAGCAAATGTTAGGATTAATGCCCTTAAATCCTATTGTAATATGCCATGTATGATATTATGTATAACGTTATGTATGACTTAATATTATGATTAATAAAGTTTCTTTATTCTTATCTAAAATGATGGTAACATGAATATTCGGACATTATCATATAGTCCATGAGATGCATAGTATGTGATTTATGTGGTTTAATCACAGAAGATATAGATCACAAGTTCTTTTTAAACTCAGAATTTTTGTTCGTAGTCGGTGATGAAATTGGGCATTTCATCTGTTAAGACTATAATATATTAACTAAGATGATTTGTCTTGATCATAGAAGTGGAGACTTCTAGTTGATATGTTTTAAGAGTTAAGACATATTGAACTGGACCGGTGTGAGATTTATTATTCTCCTAACGACTATCAATTGAATAATAAATCTCACGACTTCTATTCATATGAATTCTTAATCTAGAGAGAATAATGGACCTGATCATGAACTGTGAGTTGCTTTGATATATCAGGAGTGAGATCTAAAGTAACGGTCAAAACCTCAGTATGTTGGGCAGCCACATTTAGTATTGATGGAACATATATTCTCAAGATGGAATTCATAATCTCTTAACGGAGATGTAAATATTCCCTTGAGATAAGTTTAATGGGTTCAGTTATTCAGAGAGTTAACCCTAACCACCTTAGTAAGACTAAAGTATATATTGATGAAATTAGATTTCATAAATATATGATGGATAACTTAAAAGGATTAAATCGGGTACTCAAGGATTAAGATGTAGTAATTTATAAAGTGGCAGTCTATATTCATGACTTTGTATTACTACAAATATTTTATGAAGGGGTTGCATGTATAATAAAATCTTGGGATATAATTTATTAATAAGGCTTAGCGTGCAATTATATTTATATAGTGGTATTAAATATAATTAATGGTAACTTTGGACTTGTCAAGAGTTGACAGAAAAGCCCAAAGCCTATTGGAACTAGTGTCTTATTTATTCCCTTTTGGTCCCACTTCAAGCCACACACTAAAGCTCAATTGGGAAAGCCCAAAAGGCTAGCCCAATTAGATAATCAGTTATGTGGAGAGAAACATACAAAATTTTATTATTAGAATGAAATGGTTTGTATGTTTATGTATGTAAGAGAGAGACTCCTTCATATTCTCTCTAGAACAAACACATAGAACTGATTGAGAGACCACATATCTTGGGCATCAAGTGGAATTGGAGTGAAGATCAAAAGTGTTTCCAAGTGCTTTTCTTCATTCGGTTTTGAAATTTACCACACTAAGGTACACTCTCTTGTTCATATATTCTGAAATTTACACAACACATGTTATCAATTGTGAATGAAGTAGATCCGTTAATTTTTTCGCTGCGTATGTTTTGTATGCGATACAAACATGTTATTTTCCTACAATTGGTATCAGAGCGGTCTTCATTTTGAATCTGTATAACATGTTTTTGTGAGTTTTAGAATTAGAGATAATAGTTTCATTATGTTAGAAGATTTTATATGCATTTAATTTTTTGCATGGTTGTTGAAACTATGATTTGATAAAAACTGATATTGATGTTATGATGTTGTTTAAATTTGAATTTAAGTATGTTAAATTGATCTTTAAGGTTATAGCATCAATAGATTTCAGTTTTGATATCAAATTCTGCATATCATGTTCATATGGTAATTGTTTGTTCATGAAAAATCGTTGAAAACTGTTTGCAACTGTTCAGGAAAAACTGAAAACACGGATTTTTCGCGGGTTAACTTCCCGCGAAGTTACTCGCAAAAAATGATTTTGAAGACAAAAACTTTTCGCGAGTAAGCTTTATCCGTGAAACAGTCGCGAGACAGTAGCGAAAGTTTCTGTTTAATTTTTGTGTTTTCAATTTTTTCCTTAACTTGTTTTCGCGGGAAGTGCTTAGTTGCGGTATTCTCGCGAAAATGTATTTGAAGGGATTTTTGATGTTTATTCAAAATGTTTTCTCATGGATAAAGTACATGGCTGTGTGTAATTAGTTTATGCATATTTAAAAATAAAAACCTTTAATCTAAAACATCTAGTGGGAGAGAGATGCAAAGGTTGCATCTCATGGCCTCCATTGTCGGTTTAAAGTAGTGTGATTAAGAACCTCGCCTTGGCGTATATGCCTTGCTCCCTTCGGAGGGTGTTTAATTCATGGTACTACAGGTTAAACTTCTTAATGATAGATGAAGTGTGTTTTTACATTGAGAACGACCAAGCTTCCGTGGAGTTACTTGGTGATTCACATTGATTCTAGGCAATGGTGTACACTAGACTAAGTATGATCTTAACCTCCCTTCGGAGCTATGTCATTATTACTTAGACGCTAAAGGAAAAGCGGCAAATTATTTTTGTTTGGTAAGAGTTACCATGATAGCATTAATAATGAGGATAATCCTTTCTTAATCAAAGTGATTAACATGACCTCGCTTTTGAGGAATATTAATTGCGGGATTGGGTTGTCATTGCATATATTATTTTATGGTTTTATTAAAGTTCCATATTATATGCTTATATGCTAAATTGATAATGTCCAGTTTACTTATTATATTCATGTTTATTATTTCAGATTTGAACATGGCATCATTTAGCCCACTTGTTACCATTTTTAATCAAAACAAACTGACTGGATCCAACTATGTTGACTGGAAAAGAAACTTGGACATAGTTCTCACTGCTGAAGAGCACAAATATGTGCTTACTCAACCATGTCCTAGCTTTCCTTCATTAGATGCTCCTCTTGAGGAAAAACAACGATATGATTGTTGGCAGAAATCTAATGAAATGGCCAAGTGCTATATCCTAGTGTCTATCTCAAACATTTTACAGCATTATGCTAAGTCTGAAGGAGATGTTTGGTGAGCAAGGCCGTTCTACAAGGCAAGAAACCATGAGGCAAATTTATAATACCAAAATGGCTGAAGGTAGTTCAGTAAGAGAGCATTGTCTTACAATGATCTTTAATCTAAATACATTAGAGGTTTTAGGTGTCGATATTGATGGAGAATCTTAAGGATATGATACTCTAGTCACTACCAGAATCATTCAAGGAATTCAAACTTAATTATAACATGAACAAAAGATTTATTCTTTGTCTGAATTAATGAATGAGTTGGTGGCGGTGGAAGGCATCCTTGGTACTTCTAGTGTTGAAGCCAATGTGGGTGAAGCCTCTACTTCTCAACCTAAGTCGAAAGGCAAGGGTAAGAAGAAGAAGAAGAAGAAGAAGAAGAAGAAGAAGAAGAAGGACTTCACCAAGCAAAAGGGTAAACAAATTGCCTTAGGAGTTGCCCACAAAGGAAAGAAGCTGAAAGGAAAATGTTTCCATTGTGGTGAAAAAGGACATCGAAAGAGGAATTGTCCAAAGTTCAAGGCTGCCAATAATAAGGGTATGAGAATTTCATTCATTCTTGAAATAAATTTAGTACAAAATCCAACGGATTCCTGGTGTGTGGATTCAGGTTGTACTAATCATATCTGCAATTCTTTGCAGGGGTTCCAGGAGACCAGGAGACCAGAAGGCTTAATGAAGGGGAATTGTTTCTTACTTTGGCTGATAGGAGCAGGATTCCAGTTGTAGCTGTTGGTGTTTATAATTTATGTTTTGAGTCAAGAGTTTTAATATTAGATGACTGTCTCTATGTACATAATATTTGTAGGAATTTAATTTCTGCAACTTATTTGGGTAAACATGGATATTGTGTTATCCTTAAAGACAATGTTGTAATAAAGAAGGATAAAATGTTTATCTGTTCTGGCAATATTGTGGATGGTCTTTATATTCTAACTCCTGATAAGCATGAATTATATAATTCTGAATTAGATAATAACTCTCATGTAAAATCATTAAAGAGAAAGTTTCCTTCTACTAATGATGCATATCTTTGGCACTTGCGTTTGGGTCATATTAATCCAAATAGAATTCAAAGACTGATCAAAGATGGACTCCTAGAGCCATTAGACTTTGATGAATTTTTAGTTTGTGAATCTTGTTTGGAAGGCAAAATGACCAAGTGACCTTTTAATGCAAAAGGTAGAAGAGCCCAAGAGTTGCTTGAATTAGTTCATACAGATGTATGTGGTCCTATGTCAACCCAAGAAAAAGGAGGTTATGAGTACTTCATCACTTATACCGATGATTACTCTAGATATGGTTATGTATACCTAATGAAACGGAAGTCCGAAACCTTTGAAAAGTTCAAAGAGTTTAGGGTTGAAGTTGAGAATCAATTAGGTAAACACATAAAGGTCATTCAATCCAATCGTGGTGGCGAATACCTTTTTGGGGTTTTCAAGGATTACTTAACTGAAAATGGGATTGTATCCCAATTGACTGCACTTGGATCTCTCCAACAAAATGGTGTAGCAGAAAGAAGGAATAGGACTCTTTTAGAAATGGTTAGGTTCATGATGAGTTACTCAACTTTACCGATTTCTTTTTGGGGTTATGCCTTAAATACAGCAATACATCTTTTGAATTTAGCTCCATCAAAAAATCTGTTCCCAAAACACCCATGGAATTGTGGAGTGGGCGTAAGCCTAGCATGACGTCTCTCCACATTTGGGGTTGTCCAGCATATGTTTTAAAAGGGAAGGCTGATAAATTGGAACTAAAATCAGAAGTATGTTTGCTTGTGGGTTATCCAAAAGAAACTAGAGGTTATTTATTCTATAGTCATAAAGATAACAAAGTTTTTGTTAGTACAAATGCTAAATTCTTGGAAAATGACTATATGAATAATTTTACTCCTAGAAGTAGAGTTGTATTGGCTGAAATGAATGAATCTGTAAATGAACAACCAATGGTTGAAACTAGGGATGATGTGGCTGTATTGGATACACCACAAGATACTACTCATGAGATGTCTAGTACACAGGTGCCTCATCATAGTAGGAGGAATGTTAGGCCACCTATAAGATTCATAGGTCTTGGAGAGACTTATGAGGCTATCTCAGAGGAGGCTGAAACTGATCCTTACACTTATGAAGAAGCAATGAAAGATATAGATGCACATCATTGAGTCCAAGCTATGAAATCTGAATTAGATTCTATGTATTCTAATCAAGTTTGGGATCTTGTAAAGGCGCCTAACGGTATTAAACATGTTAGTTGCAAATGGGTTTACAAGAGGAAGAAAGGGATAGATGGAAAGGTTGAAACCTTTAAAGCAAGGCTAGTGGCGAAAGGGTATACTAAAAAAGAAGGTGTATTGATTATGAGGAAACCTTTTCATCAGTAGCAATGCTAAAATCTATCAGAAGTTTCTTATCCATTGTTGCTCATTATGATTATGAGATTTGATAAATGAATGTCAAGACTGCATTTCTCAATGGCAATCTTGAAGAGGAAATCTATATGAAGCAACCAGAAGGTTTCATAGCTAGGAACCAAGAGCATATGGTATGCAAGTTGAAAAGGTCCATTTATGGACTTAAGCAAGCATCTAAGTCATAGAACATCAGATTTGATCAAGCAATCAAGTCATTTGGTTTTGAACAAAATCTTGATGAACCATGTGTGTACAAAAGACATCAAGAAAAAGTAGTAATGTTTCTAGTGCTTTATGTTGATAATATTCTACTCATTGGAAATGATGTAGGGGTTATGTCATCAGTAAAGGTTTGGTTGTCAAGCTAAATTGATATGAAGGACTTGGGTGAGGCTAACTTTATTCTAGGGATCAAGCTTTGGCGAGATCACAAGAATAAGATGTTAGGCTTATCACAAGCTGGAAATATAGATAAGGTTGTAGAACGGTTTAGCATGCAAAACTCCAAGAAAGGATTACTTCCTTTCAGACATGGAGTTCCTATGTCTGATGACTAAAGGCCTAAGACTCAAGAGGAAGAAAATATGATGAGACAAGTTTCTTATGCTTCTGTAGTAGGATGTCTCATATATGCCATGCTTTGTACTAGACCAGATATTTGTTATTCGTTTGGCATGGTCAGCTGATATCAATCAAAGCCAGGACCACAACATTAGCAAGCTGTAAAGCATATTCTTAAGTATCTACGGAGAACGAAAGATTATATGCTTGTTTACCGTTGTGAGGATTTGATTCCCATTGGCTATACAGATTCAGACTTTCAATAGGATCTTGATTTTAGAAAGTCCACGTCAGGATGTGTATTCACCTTGGGAGGTGGAGCCATAAGTTGGAGAAGTGTTTGGCAATCTTGTATTGTGGACTCCACCATGGAAGCAGAATATGTTGCTGCTTGCGGAGCAGCAAAAGAAGCTGTATGGCTCAAAAAATTCCTTTCTGATCTTGGTGTAGTGAGAATGGAGCAAGTTCCTATCACATTGTTTTGCGATAATAGTGGAGCGGTTGCACAATCCAAAGATCCAAGGAATCACAAGAAAGGAAAGCACACTGAGAGAAAGTATCACATCATTCGAGACATTGTTGCTCGTGGAGATGTAGTGGTAGCAAAGATTGAAAGTGCATATAATCTAGCAAATCCCTTTACCAAAACCTTGCCTCGAAGGACCTTTGAGTCACATTTGGAGGGAATGGGAGTTATATTAGTGCACAATAGTCTTTAGGGCAAAGGATCCTTAAATCCTATTGTTATATGCCATGTATGATATTATGTATGACGTTAGGTATGACATAATATTATGATTAATAAAGTTACTTTAATCTTATCTAAAATGATGGTAACATGAATATTCGGACATTATTATATAGTCCATGAGATGTATAGTATGTGATTTATGTGATTTAGTCACAGAAGATATAGATCACAAGTTCTTTGTAAACTCAGAATTTTTGTTCGTAGTCGGTGATGAAATTGGGCATTTCATCTGCGAAGACTATAACATATTAACTAAGATGATTTGTCTTGATCATGGAAGTGGAGACTTCTAGTTGATACGTTGATATGTTTTAAGAGTTAAGACAAATTGAACTGGACCGTTGTGAGATTTATTATTTGTTGGGAAAATAGGTGTTCGTATCACATATAAAACATACGCAGCGGAAAATTAACGGATCTACGTCATTTGCAATTGATAACATGCACTATGTAAGTTTCAGAATTAGAGAACAAGAAAGCGTACCTTGGTGCGGTGAAATTCAAAAAAAAAAAAAAAAATATTAGAAGCACTTGGGAAAACTTTTAATCTTTACTCCAATTCCACTTAATGCCCATGATGTGTGGTCTCTCAATTAATTCCCAAGGAAAGAACAAGGGAGTGTCCAACACTTACATACAAACTATTTCATTGCTTATGTAATCTTGATAAAAAACACTTATGAATAGACTCATGAAATTCTGTATGTTTCTCTCCTTATATATAACTAATTATCTAATTGGGCTAACCTTTTGGGCCATTCCAATTGGGCTCTAGTGTGTGGCTTGGAGTGGGACCAAAAGGGAACAAATAAGACTCTAGATCCAATGGGTTTTGGGCTTTTCTGTTAACTCTTGACAAGTCCAAAGTTACCATTAATTATATTCAATACCACTATATGAATATAATTACACTCTAGGCCTTTTTAATAAATTATATCTCAAGACTTTATTATACATGCAACCCCTTCATTAAAATATTCGTAGTAATACAAAGTCATGAATGTAGACTGCCACTTTGAAGATTACTACATTTTAATCCTTGAGTACCCGATTTAATCCTTAACGTTATTCATCATATATTTATGAAATCCAATTCCATAAATATATACTTTGGTAACTCCTTACTAAAGTAATTGGGCCCAACACTCTGAAAAACCAAACCTATTAAATTTATCTCAAGGGAATATTTTATATCTTCGTTAAGAGATTATGAATTCCATCTTGAGAATATATGTTCCATCAAAACTAAATGCGGCTGCCCAACATACTGAGGTTTTGACCGTAATTTTTAGATCTCACTCCTGATATATCAAAGCAACCTACATCTCATGATCAGGTCCATTATTCTCTCAGGATTTAGAGTTGATGTAAATAGGAGTCGTGAGATTTATTATTCATTTGACAATCGTTAGGAGAATAATAAATCTCACAGCGGTCTAGTTCAAAATGTCTTAACTCTTAAAACATATCAACATACCAACTAGAAATCTCTATTTTCATGATTAAGACAAATCATCTTAGTTGATATGTTATAGTCTTCACAGATGAAACGTCCAATTTCATCACCGACTACAAACTACATTCTGAGTTTACAAAGAACTTGCAATTTATATCTTTTGTGACTTTTCACATATATCACATACAATGCATTTCATGGACTAAGATAATGTCCCATTAGTTCATTTAGAGATAGTCTCAAATGGAAATACTTATCATGTACTCTACTATTTCTAAAAGAGTCTTATTCCTCCTTCATGTATGCACTGACTTAAAGAAGTTAGTGGAACTTTATTCCTTTACAATAAAGGAGCCCTAGATCTTATTATCCTCTAAATAGAATTCATAGACTGGGAATATAACTAAATAATGGTTTTAAAATCCCATCTTTCACCAATTTTGAATATCATTTAGATTAATAAGATCTAGGCATAAGTGCCAAATACATACAATAACAATGGATGGAAACATTCTCTTTAAAAAGTAAAATATGTAAATTTCCATCTAAAAAATAATCATGGACAATGCTTAGCATTACCAAAACAGAAACACTTTCCTTTTGGTCATGCTTTTGAGTGTAATTTTTTTTTGGCAACTACTAGGACAACTTACTTGTCCAACTGTTTGGTATTATAATTCATCTTCTTATCACTCTTGCCTTTCGGTTCAGGCTAAGAATTTGAATTAAATCATATTGATCCTAGCTTTAGTTTTTAGGATGTCTTCCATTGCGTAGAACTCACTCATCAGTTCAGATAACATAAAAATAATTTATTTTGAAAACAATCTGAATTGATCAAATGTTTCTAACAAGGACTTGTGGATCATATCCATATGAGATTAACATTTAATCTCTACATCCAAGAATTCCAATTAATTTTTTTTAAATTAAAAAATTTTCATAAAATGATATAGTGTTGGAACTCTTTAAGCTTTTCTTAGCACTCAATATGATTCATACCAAACATCTCATTTGGACTTACTATAAAGTCTAAGTCTAGTACTAACTCTTGCATCTCATATTGTAGTACAATTGAGATAAAAGCCAATGTAACATTTTCGCATTTCAATGAAGACTATGATCAAGTCATAAGCTATCTTCCATCAATGCATCATGCATAGGAAATTATGACAATGCTGAATCAAAACATATTTATGTACTTCAGCTCCATTAAGCACCATGTCCAAAATTATTTCTTAGTTAATATGATTCAATTAAAATAGTAGTTAGGGAACAAAATTTATGACAACTTTATTTTGAGACTATGAACATAATTACAGGGACATTATATTTTGCATCCATAACCATATAGTATGAAAACTCGAAAACCATACTATACTAGGTGCAACGACAACCTAATCCCGCAATTAATATTCCTCGGAAGCGAGGTCATACCAATCACTATGATCAGGCGAGAAATATTCTCATTATTAATGCTATCATAGTAACTCTTACCAAACAAAAATAATTTGCCGCTTTTTCTTTGGCTTCTATGTAATAATGACATAGCTCCGAAGGGAAGTTAACATTACACTTAGTCTAGTATATACCATTGTCTAGACTCTATGTGAGTCACTAAGTAACTCCATGGAGGCGTGGTCGTTCTCAATGTAAAAACACACTTCATCTATCATTAAGAAGTTTAATCTTGTAGTACTATGAATTAAACACCCTCTGAAGGGAGCAAGGCATATACGAGAAGGCGAGGTGCCTAATCACACTACTATAAACGGCAATGGAGGCTGTGAGAATCAACCCTTGAATCTCTCTCCCACTAGAAATTTTAAAACAAGTGGATTGTCATGAAATTATTGTGATCTAATCACAATTTTAACCGTACACATCAAATGTGTTTAATTGTTTAAATTCAATGTGATGTTACTAAGTCACGTCACTTTAGCATAACGAACATTCGCACAATCACAAAAAAGTTTATCCTTGTAATCCGTGAAGTAAATACCCTCCGCATGGAATGCAAGACTCGAAGTCAAGACAAGGTATCTATTCACATTACTATAAACTTAACAAAAAGGTTATTTAAGCACTCCCACTCATTATTTGGGTTTTTCTTTAAATAATTGTGATCCCATCACAACTAATAACCTTGCACTTATTGAAGACTCTAATCTTATTAGAATCACTAACTAAAATGGAAGTCCTAATCTATTTAGGATTCCTTAAACACTAATGAATCAAAAATTAGTTATATAGAACTATATCCTTAACTTATTTGATTAAGAATTCTAATCTCATTAGAAACTATATATATACCTTTTAATTAAGCTTTAATCTCATTAAAACTTCTAATTAAAATAAATTAAGGACTTTTAATCATACAACAATTCCAATCTCATTAGAATGTTTCTTAAAAGACAAGTCCTGAACTATTTAGGACTAAGAGTTCTATTTAACTAATATCTTTGATCTCATTAGGTCTTTTAGTTAGAATCATGTGTAATCTCATCACACATTTCCTTACACTTTATACATTTGAAAACATTTAGAAAATATTCAAATATCCCTTCAAATGTATTTTCATGAGAATCTCGCGACTAAACTCTTCCCGCGAAAAAGGTGTAAGGAAAAATAGTGAAAGCACAAAATTCAGACAGAAATTTTCGCTACTGTCTCGCGGGTATCTCGCGACTAAGCACTTCTCGCGAAAACGATTTAAGCAAAAAATTGAAAACACAAAAAATCAGACAGAAACTTTTGCTACTGTCTTGCGACTGTTTCGCGAGTAAAGCTTACCCGCGAAAAGTTTTTGTCTTCAAAATCATTTTTCCAGAGCTGTTGCAAATAGTTTTCAACAATTTTTCATGAACAAACAACCATCATATGAATATGATATGCAGAATTTGATATCAAAACTAAATCCATTGATACTATAGCATTAAAGATGAATTTAACATACTTAAATTTAGATTTAAACAACATCATAACATCAATATCAGTTTTTATCAAAATATAGTTTCAACTACCATGCAGAAAGTTAAATGCTTATATAACTTTCTAACAACATGAAACTTTTTATCTCTAATTCTAAAACTCACAAAACATATTATATAGATTCGAAATGAAGACCGCTCTGATACCAATTATTAGGAAAATAGGTGTTCGTATCACATACAAAACATACACAGCAGAAAATTAACGGATCTACTTCATTTGCAATTGATAACGTGCACTATGTAAGTTTCAGAATTAGAGAACAAGAAAGCGTACTTTGGTGTGGTGAAATTCAAAACAAAATATTAGAAGCACTTGGGAAAACTTTTCATCTTGATTCCAATTCCACTTAATGCCCAAGATGTCTGGTCTCTCAATCAGTTCCCAAGGAGAGAACAAGGGAGTGTCCAACACTCACATACAAACCATTTCATTCCTTGTGTAATCTTGATGAAAAAAACTTATGAATAGACCCATAAAATTCTGTATGTTTCTCTCCTTATATATAACTAATTATCTAATTGGGCTAGCCTTTTGGGCCATTCCAATTGGACTCTAGTGTGTGGCTTGGAGTGGGACCAAAAGGGAACAAATAAGACTCTAGCTCCAATGGGCCTTGGGCTTTTCTGTCAACTCTTGACAAGTCCAAAGTTACCATTAATTATATTCAATACCACTATATGAATATAATTGCATTCTAGGCCTTATTAATAAATTATATCTTAAGATTTTATTATACATGCAACCCCTTCATTAAAATATTCGTAGCAATACAAAGTCATGAATGTAGACTATCACTTTGAAGATTACTACATCTTAATCCTTGAATACCCGGTTTAATCCTTAACATTATTCATCATATATTTATGAAATCAAATTCTATAAATATATACTTTAGTAACTCCTTACTAAAGTGGTTGGGCCCAACACTCTGAATAACCAAACCCATTAAACTTATCTCAAGGGAATATTTTATATTTCCGTTAAGAGATTATGAATTCCATCTTGAGAATATATGTTCCATCAACACTAAATGCGGCTGCTCAACATACTGAGATTTTGACCGTAACTTTTAGATCTCACTCTTGATATATCAAAGCAACCTACATCTCATGATCAGATCCATTATTCTCTCAGGATTTAGAGTTGATGTAAATAGAAATCGTGAGATTTATTATTCATTTAATAGTCGTTAGGAGAATAATATATCTCACAGCAGTCCAGTTCAATATGTCTTAACTCTTAAAACATATCAACATACCAACTAGAAATCTCCATTTCCATGATCAAGACAAATCATCTTAGTTGATAAGTTATAGTCTTCACAGATAAAACGTCCAATTTCATCACCGACTACGAACTACATTCTAAGTTTACAAAGAACTTGCAATTTATATCTACTGTAACTTTTCACATAAATCGCATACAATGCACCCCATGGACTAAGATAATGTCCCATTAGTTCATTTATAGATAGTCTCATATAATTAAACAATTTAATTATTTATGACATGCCAATAAATTGGATTTTAGGGCATAAACCCCAACATTATTCTCCTAACGACTGTCAATTAAATAATAAATCTTACGACTTTTATTCACATGAACTCTTAATCCTGAGAGAATAATGGACCTAATCATGAAATGTAGGTTACTTTGATATATCAGGAGTGAGATCTAAAGTAACGGTCAAAACCTCAGTATGTTGGGCAGCCACATTTAGTGTTGATGGAACATATATTCTCAAGATGGAATTCATAGTCTCTTAACAGAGATATAAAATATTCCCTTCAGATAACTTTAATGGGTTCAGTTATTCAGAGAGTTAGGCCTACCCACTTTAGTAAGACTAAAGTATATATTTATGAAATTAAATTTCATAAATATATGATGAATAACTTAAAAGGATTAAACTGGGTAGTCAAGGATTAAGATGTAGTAATTTACAAAGTAGTAGTCTATATTAATGACTTTGTATTACTACGAATATTTTATGAAGGGGTTGCATGTATAATAAAATCTTAGGATATAATTTATTAATAAGGCCTAGGGTGCAATTATATTTATATAATGGTATTAAATATAATTAATGGTAACTTTGGACTTGTCAAGAGTTGACAAAAAACCCAAGGCCCATTGGAGCTAGTGTCTTATTTATTCCCTTTTGGTCCTACTTCAAGCCACACACTAAAGCCCAATTGGGAAGGTCCAAAAGGCTAACCCAATTAGATAATTAGTTATGTGGAGAGAAACATACACAATTTTATTATTAGAATGAAATAGTTTATATGTTTATGTATGTAAGAGAGAGACTCCTTCATATTTTCTCTAGAACAAACACATAGAGCTGATTGAGAGACCACACATCTTGGGCATCAAGTGGAATTGGAGTGTGATAAGAATCAACAAGCTTTCAAGGATCCATTGCAAGTTCCAGTTGGGCCTATTACTAGAGCAAGATCCAAGAAGATTAAAGAAGCACTTAATGGGCTGATTCAAGAGATTTGGGCTGATTCTATCGCTGGACATTCCAGGCGGGGCCCAAAGGAAGATAAAGGCATAATAAATTTAATCCAAGCTATTGAGGGCTGATCTGACTTAATTGGACGCTATTTATGGCATGGAATTATGGCTGATTGACTTTCCAGCTCTAAATCAGTTAATAGATACTTTTCCTAATTTAGATCTTCTAATTTTGGACCAGATCTTCCTTAATTTTAGGCTTTTATTATTTAGAACGTTTTTTAGGGTTTTTCCTATTTTTGATATGTTATTTTCAGACACAATCAGGTTTTAATTAGGGTTTTATTATTTAGTACGTTTTTTATATTTTCTACATTCAGCCATGTCTTATAAATAGCATGCACTCATTGTAATAGAGGGGATTATTGAATAAAAATCAAAAAAGGTGAGGCTTTGCTCTTCTCTTTGGTTCTTCAAGAACTATGAACTTATCAAGGATTCTTCCTTGTGGCGTTCAAACTTTATACCTTTGGTTCGTGATTCATTTATAATCATTGGGTCAAGGTCTGTTACTTATACCTTTGGTTCGCGTTTCTCTTATAAACGTTGGGTCTAGGTTTCTATCAAAAATCTGAATTTTAGCTTTCTTGGGCAATATTCCAATATTGTTTGTTGGGTCTCAAAGCGAGTCTGTTGAGGTTCGCATCAGAGTGAAGATCAAAAGTATTTCCAAGTGCTTTTCTTCATTCAGTTTTGAAATTCACCATACCAAGGTACACTCTCTTGTTTATATATTCTGAAATTTACACAACATATGTTATCAATTTCGAATGAAGTAGATCCGTTAATTTTTCCGTTGCGTATGTTTTGTATGCGATACAAACATGTTATTTTCCTACAGCAAATGCACTGCATAATTATGGAAGGCCACTTGCTAGTTTATTTTCAGAGACATACAATCCAAATTGGCAAAATCATCCTAATTTCTCTTGGAGGCAAAATCGGCCTCCTTCAAATGTAGGTGGACAACAAGTGCATCAACAAAGTCTATTTCGTCCACCTATACAAGCATATCCTCCCATTCCTCAATCAACACCTCAGTTTGTAACACCACCAAGACAACAACCATCTTTGGAGGAGTCTCTCAAAACTTTCATGCAATCAACTAGCCAAGCCATTCAAGAGATGAAAAGTTCCACCCATTTGAACACTCAAGCTATTTCAAAGTTGGAAAATCAAGTTGGCTAGTAAGCAACCCAAGTTGGAGAAAGGGAAAAAGGAAAGTTGCCTAGTCAACCTATACCTAACCCAAAAGGACAGTATGCCATCAATGGTTTTTCTAGTTCTAATCATGGACAAGAACATGTTCAGTCTATTACACCCTTAGGTCTGGTAAGCAAATTGATAATCAAGTGAAAACGCCAGAAGTGGAGGATGATGAAAATATTGTGTCAAAGGAAAAAGTAACTTATAGTTCACATGATGATCATGGAGAAAAAAAGGACAACCCACCCACCACTCCAATTTAGGATCTTAGTTTCCTCCTTGATAAGAGGTTTGTTCCTAAAGCCCCATTTCCTCAAAGGTTAATCAGTCCTCAGAAAAGTGCACAATTTGGAGATATTTTAGAGGTTTTTAAGCAAGTGCAAATAAACATTCTATTTCTTGATGCAATTCAATAAGTTCTTGCTTATGCCAAGTTTCTAAAAGATTTTGTGACAATGAAGAGAA